>JANCMC010043364.1:231778-245376 GCA_024363005.1 Charaxes varanes
GTAAATAACACTTAACTAGCTTCACGTGAGATGAAGAGAAAGCTGTCTAATTATGTACGGAACGCATGGACATAATAGCGTGGATGCACGAAGATGATCCGTTTCCCCTTCATACTTTAGTCCTGACCAAAATAACAAGACACCTATTTCAATCATTCAAAACACTAATTTGTTTAATAAGTATAGCCAAAGATAAATCAAAATGTACTAAATTATAATTTTATTTATTATTGCTATTTCGCGTTTAATTTCGATTGACAGCCGTCATGAAACCTTTTTTATAACTGACCTTTTTTTTCCGCTGGTAGCATTTCCCATTACGTACTAACTTCTTCCAACAGCAAATAAATCACACAACGTAAGGCCACACTTTGTCTAACTTTAAGGAAATTTGGTCAAAAATTATGTAATCTTTAATTACATAATTATAACGAGCATCGAACACTGAGTACTCTCCTTGAGTATTCTAAGTTTCTCCCCAATCACCCTGTACATGTACACAAGTATATAATTATATATGTATAAATATAAATTGAGTGGTACGTACTGTACGTACTAAGTATTTTTATTACATTTCATTATTATCTTTTTTTATATTGCACTATCCCGCCCTCGTTTTTATTTATTCCTTTCCCACGAAGTTGTCTATCGGAGATTTCTTTTACCAATAAGGCCGCTTTTGCACCGTCATATTTTTTCTCTATTAAGTAAACCACATCATGTATAGTTTAAATATTTAACGTATTCTTTTTGTACAATAAAGTTTCTATCTATCTTAAAGACACAGATTTACATACAATTAAAAGTTATTATCACGTAGTTGAATTCGCAAAGTTATCTTTAATATTTACATGGGTTGTCGAAAATGGTAGTTTAACAAATGTACTGTGTTCTCTACCTACGTATGTTGGAAAAGACAGCTTAAATTAATTCATTTATTTATATAATTTTTCTAAATGAAAATAATTATTATCTGATATGTTTCTTTAGCGAGACTCTACTAGCGACGATTCCGTCGCTATCCGTCTTCAAGCAAGAGGCGCCGTCACCTACGGGAAATATCATTTCTCCCCCCAGACGCGTTTGGGGACCGCGCAGAACGGACGAACGACAGGTAAAATCAATCTTTGGAATAACAAACCAAATTCTATTTCCCCGTCGGCATAAGTCAAAACTAGTATATGACAACCAATTTTTAATTAAAGTTCAATTGATAATTAAAAAAAACTTCTTTTAAGAGTGGAAATACTGTAATCCCCCCTATAACACGGTAGGTTCATTCCACATTAAAGCGAAACGCGTTGTAGGATTATTCTCCTACAACGCGCTTGTAAGGTCGCGAATGTTCATAATATAATATTATATATATTATATTATAGATCAAATATGACACATCTACACAAAGGATTATAATAATATTTTACCTAGACCTACAGCTAGTCCTTAGGTGTTGTCCTAATAGATCGCGAATGCGCGATGCGATCGAACTTAGTTGACTTAGTTCGAACGAATGTGCGATCTATCATATTGATGTCTAAGTGTCTGTTGTCCTAATTGAAGACGATGCGATCGCGCGAACTTCAGTTAGGGCATTTCTTCTAGACATAAATATCTTTGATCGCACATTCGTACGAACTAAGTTCGCTCGCATCCCGCATTCGCGATCTATTAGGACAATACCTAAGGACGAGCTGTTAAGCCAAGCTAGATAAAAGGTAAAATATTATTATAACCCTTTGTATAGATGTGTCATATTTCGTTGAATCGTAAAGATTTAAATTATAACTGGTCTTATGAGTTTTATTATTTTTTACAGTGGTCCCTAGGTAGCCTGGAGGTATACATAGTAAAAATTTCAAAATTTATACTTATTAATATGCCATATTTCATTCATTTATGTACTCTTGACGCTACTGAAAGTTATATATCTCATTAGGTATATATATACTATGAATGTCAAGATAGTATATATTTTTGGATACACGTATCGCTCGTAATTATCCATTGATTCATTTGTGCAATGTCTGTATGGCTAAAACAATATGTTGTTTGGTGTTTAATCAGCGCCATCCAATTTTCTAGGGTGTACAAAAAAATTTAAGCGATCTCAGTAATCCTTTAACGCAAAAACTACTAAATATGCTATCTCTGTTCGTTAGTATTGAGCTCTGATTTTTTTATTAAAAAAAAATAACAAAATGCAGATTCCTCCTTTTTGAATTGACCGAACATTCTAATTCTTGAAGGAAATTGGATACACATAAACCTTTAACCAGGGTTGACGACAAATAACTGTGGCGAGTCGAACATGATCGTGAATGGCTCAATATATATGTCTTTTTCAAAACGAATAAAATGTCTTTCTTCATTGGTAAAGCTTTCGTAACTTAGTTTGTATGTAAAAACTCAATAATTTTTTTCTAAAATTAATCTTTATATGTACATATATGTCTCTTCCTAAGGTAACCAATATGGTGGTGGACAACCGTGATATGGAGGAGACTTGCCAACAGACTTCACCGCATGGCAACATGATGAATACACATTGTAAGTGCATAATTCTTACTTATCAGCTATGTGTATTACACTAGTCACAAAACATATATGGTATTTAAAAGTATTGGGTGATTTTATCAAGATTTCTTTACTCGCCAGCTAATAGTCGTACAATAAATAAACCGGCAAGTGCAAGTCAGACTCGCGCACTAAAGGTTCCGTACTATCACGTAATACTGTTAATACGATAAGGTCACCCAATTTTTTTTTTGATATAATTACAAATTTACGGTCAAATTTCATGATTTTACGTTAACAGGAATCAAAACCCTTTTCCAATGTATGGGGAATGTGACATAAAAGGCCTAATGTTTTGGTTCCGTACACTTAGAAGGTCGTTTCTTTACGATTTCTGAGGACCGCAGACAGTAATTGGTATTAAATTTGACTTTACAAATCTACGCAGTCCTTAGACAACAAGTCTTGAAAGACAAGCGGACAACAAAGGGATCGTATAAGGGTTTCTTTTATGGTTGTATGTACAACCCCTAGGTGGAACGGAATCCTAAAATGCAAAATATTGTCTATTGACTAAACGTATAGCTTCTCCAATTCTGGGGCTTCGCGAACGGCTGAGCTTCGGCTCGCCCCAAACCCCCCGCCCGTTGACGCTGTGAAGGTCACTCTGACCAAGTGAACTCTTATATATTTTTCCACTTTCGATTCCGCTGGGTGTTTGTCTAAATAATATATACACAGGATGTGTGACACACGGATGTCTGTTTCTAATGCCGGAGCCAGGCATAGCTCAAAGTGTTGGTATATTTTTGTCCTTGAAGACTACAAAGTACTACAAAACTTTGCGCAGTTACACAAAGTCCCCGGCCACACAACATGATCATTGAAATGATCATTCCAATGAAGCTATATCTGGCTCCGACATAAGGTAGACAACTTAATGCCTGTGCTAAAGGTAACAGGCACCTGTTATACACAATTTTTTTTGTAGAAATATATAAACACATATAACCTCTTGCTCATTTGCTATTCATAGAAATGAATAGCAAATGAGCAAGAGGAGGTCGTGTCCTAATCAGTGGTCGGCATTTGAGTCGATCCCTAAGTTAAGTTACTCTTGCTGCGACCAGGTGATAGACGGGTGACCCATTCTAACAAGGATTTATATTTGACTACCTGTGCCCGCGCCTTCGTCCGCGTAAAGTTAGGTAAAAACTTTTAGCGTTATGATATACAGCCTATAGCCTTCCTCGATAAATGAGCTATCTAACAATGAAAGATTTTTTAAAACCGCACCAGCAGTTTCTGAGATTAGCAAACAAACAAACTCTTCAGCTTTATATATTAGTATAGACATAAATATCCGACCTCCTCCGTGTTTCGTAAGGAACGTAAAAACAGCGGGACCCGATTAATGTCACTGAGTGATATTAGTCGTGAGGTTGCAGAGATTTTGCGGGTTCCGAGGATAACGACAGATGGCAATCGGTCATTTTAACTCGCCCCACAGCCAAGCGGACCCTGGTACTAGACCGAGATAATGTTGGGAAGAAGTAGGAATTAATAGCAAATAGAAGTACCTCGCAGAACATGTCTTTAGAACAGGTTGCTAGATCTATACGTTCATCCGATAGGTTGCGAATAACACAAAATACCCATCAACACACTCGCGTACACTGGTATGGTGCGTACAGTCTAAAAAAGCTCGTCCCTACAAAGTATTTACCTCTACATGCGAAATAGCACGTAAACGCAAATAGGCAAGCTCGTCAAAATCACTGGTTTACAGTGCGTGGTGAAGTTCGAGTTACCAATAAAATCGCTGAACACACAAGCAAACGTTGCAATTAATTAGTGGAGGGGCTTGCATTTTTACACTGAAACATCTATAGCAACTGGCACAAAGCCTCGAAATACGATTAATAAATATATATACAGGACTATATGACACACGGACATCTGTTCCTAAGGTAGACAACTGCGTAAACGCGTAGAGCCTGCGTTATAGGTAACATACGCCCGTTATACGCGAATAATTTTTTAGAAATATATAAATACGTAAATACAGATAATACACCCAGACTCGAGGCGGAAATCGAACCCACGACCCCCGGAGCGGAAAGCAGGGTCACCAACCACTGCGCCAACGGACCTGTCAAATTAGATTAATGCTTTAAAATTCTGTTTCATCGTCATGATCAGACCTTATTCGCTCACCGCTGGGCATAGGCCACTCGTTTTTTATGCCTCTCTCCCTAGTCTCTTGCCAGTGCAGCTACCTTCTGTCACTCTCATTATATCGTCCACACGTCTTGCCATCGGACGTCCTAGATTTCTCCAGCCTACTCTAGGCCACCACTGTTATTGTCCTAGACCACCTGCCTTCATTAGTCTAGTCATACATCCTGCCCAGCTCCATCTGAGTTCGGCTACCATGTTCCCGACGTCCTTGACTTTAGTGCGTAGTCGAATTTCCGTATTGTGAACTCGGTCTTGAAGTTTGATGCCAAGTATGGCGCGCTGCTTATATCGATGCAATAGATATTCTATTGCTGGCTGGCTGGCCCGTTGGCGCAGTGGACAGTGACCCTGCCTTCTGCTCCGGGGGTCGTAGGTTCGATTCCCACTCCAGTCTGGGTGTATTATCTATTTATATATATTTCTAAAAAAAATATTTGATTATAACAGGCGTCTGTTACCTATAACACAGGCATTAAGTTGTCTACCTTAGGAACAGACGTCCGTGTGTCATATAGTAGTGGGCTAAACAATAGCCCAGCGAGCGAAGGACCGAACAAAACGCCTTCCGGTTGTCGATGCACAGCTTAACCGCAAAATCTATTCAATATTATAATCGCATACCGTACAAAAAATACAGTTTAAAACTTTCGTAATGTAATGTTAATTGAGTTAAAAGATACAATTTTCTTATAAACAGTTACATATGGACACTACCAAAAAGACTACAACATTATTAAAAAACATTTAGTACATATTCGAACAGTTCATTAAAGGCTTAAGATATTTTGATGAAACTTTCATTAAACTCCTGGTCGAGTAGTTGTTTATGGGCGTCGGTAGACACTTTGGCCAGCCCCTTTGCCGTTTATCTCTTTTATGTGGAAAAAAATGGTCAGATTGAGTTAGAAGAAAGGGATTGAGGGATGTTGACTGGGCGTTCGCGCAGTTGGCATTGACCTTGTCTTCCATTCCGGGGATTGTGGGTTCGATTTCTGCCTCGAGTCTGGGTGAACAATTGTACAGATAAGTATGTAAGTGTTTATTTATTAAAAAAAAATGTATATCATTCGGCTGTTACATATGTTATAAAGTTACCTACCTGAGTTTATAGTCCTATGTATGTATGTCTGTATAAATGAAGAAGAAGAAGAAGAAATAATTTTAAATGTTAAAAGTTTTACTGCCACTTTACCACAACTCTACGCTAATTTTGTAACCTTACAAAAGCGTCATGAAACTCTATTGTAGAGTCTTTATTTCTAAGCATTTGTGGCAATTACCTGTTACTTTACGAAAATGCTTTACTGCGATTTAAGCCACTGCGACAGTAATGACGTATCTTCTATGAATTTCTGACAAAAGTTTTACCCCAAACGGGCCCAACCCTTTGGCAAAGCATGTTTGTCTCTAAAACGGCTAGACCGTTTTGGGTAAACTATCGCGTGAATATTAAAAGGTAAAGGGGTTTATAGATGATTTCCAGAGAAATTGGAACCGGTAGGCGGCGCTGCTGTCGATATGTAACTTAAATTAAGTATATTTCTCGCTATTACTCAAAAACGGCTATTTGACTCCTGGCTATTTTATTCTGTTTGCATTATGAATGTGAAGGTTTTGTTTTTTAAGAAAGGAAATCACAAAATAACAATTTAAAATACTAAGAGACGCAGTGTAATCCTGAAAGATGCTGAGAGAAACCTAAATATGAAAAGAAGTAAACACCTGCTATCTAAGAAAAATGATATTTTAACACCAGATGAGAGCGTGATCACGCCACATCTTATCAAATTAAAAACCTACATGCTTATAAAGAACGGTGTGGCCTAATATATAAGTTGATTTCTAATAGATGATCTATTGAATGTATATGATGTATGTGTTTATGTTATTGTGTGTGTGTAATGGCACAGGGTTTGTATGTGAAGGCTGTAATAAAAATTTAATGGCGCGCATCCGTCCACATGTCCATGATAAATAAAACAGGTAGCTCAAAACGCACCCTGCTTACCCAATTTATTCCACATCCGCTGTATTAAATTACGTATTCTATAAAAAAAATCGAACTCACAAGGCGACGGCTTGTCCGATCGGTCGGGCGATTCTCAACCCTGCGGTAGTCAGGTAGTCGCCCACAAAGTTTACAAAGCGAGGGTCCAAGCCGAACAATGATGGATCATTGCAATTTTTTGTCACATTTCACAGTCTAACCACATCTGACGCGAACAGGTGAATAGGAGATTAGTGACCGCACAACAATAATACTGCACTGACTTTAACAGTCAACAAAACAGTCGATGGTGGTAGAGTTATTGCCGTCACTCTATATGCAGAGCACAATACACAAACACAGCTCTGTCTTCGTTTGAGTTCGAGCACTGTAATCCTAGTATCGGTACACAGAAAGTTCCACTAGTCGTTCAGGTTATTTTCGCTTGGCGATAAGGCTGCGTGCGCGCAGACGACGCGCGACTGGCAGTTGGGCGCGTACTACTGTAGCGACGTCGTCAGAGGCAGTAGCGCTCACATTATATTAGTACGTGGAGCAAAAAGTTTCTGTAATGCCGGAGCTAGACATAGCTTCATTTGAATCATCGTGTAAGTCATATGCAATTACTGAAAGAATTTTATTTTGACGTTATTAACATACACTTCAATGTTATTTTACATATTACTAGGGCAGGCGAAAGTACCTTTTGCTCACATGTGATCGGCATAAAGTGCCAGTAACGCTGTTACTTCAAGTGATGATATTGCTGAAGCGTTTTGTTCGGTTTTTGAGATTTTCCGGTGGCCTAAACTCGTCATTGAGGCCGGCATCGCATCTGCTTGCCTCCTGGTCGTGCAGATGTCCATGGGCGTCAGTAGGCACTTAGCTGCCTGCTGCCGGCTCGTTTGTCCCTTGTAAAACAAAAAAAAAAGGTTTATAAGAAGGACCTTTACTTTTTTTGCTACTAACTTGAAATGCAGCAGAGAGATGCATAGTACACGTTAGTTAAAGATGATTATTACAACAGAAACGGATTCGGATTTCGGAGTTCTAAGTAAGGGCTCATCCAAGTTTCATTTAAAAGAGACGAGAGAAACAACAGGCTGTTTCTCTACTAGTAGAGAATAAAAACAGCATACTGTGCAACACATCATGTTAAGCATTAGTGCTTTTGGATCGATTTTTTTACTAAATTTTCACTCGTACCTCTAGTGTTGACGGTTTGTTACTTTATGGAATCAAGATAATTGTCATGTTATATTAAAGATAGACAAAGATAAAAACTACCTTCTTAAAAAGCCGAAAATTTACCTATTTAATGAATGATCGGAAACCTTTTCCCTTAATTGACAAGAGATATTTTTTTTTTTAATTATTTTTACCACAAAGAGGAACCATAATGAAGATGTAGACGGGCCGTGCACTCTTGGATTTTCGAATATTTTTTAAATGTTTAATTAATGGAAACCTCCTATTTAAGTGAACACTTCTAGAAATATGGGACTAAAACCAAAACGTCCTCTGAGTAAGTCTCACGTATATGCGGAATTACAGGAACTCATCAATAGAGTTCGCAATTAGTATGCATCAAACGGAACAGCTCCGTGTGGGGACGCAGTTACCTTCACGAACACGCCCGACGCCAGTAGCGTATTCTCTATGCGTCACACGCCTCACGGACAATTCCCATTACATCGCAATTTGTGGTCACCTGTTCGTAGATTGTCTAATTAAGGTGAGATGAAGGTTTAATACAGCAATTGCATGTTATCAAATAATTGACGGTGACGTAGATATTTTTAATGATAAGTACTTGTTATCTGCTAATGAAATATCTTAACTAGTGTTTTTTATGTAACAAGGCATAGACGAACAAGCGGCAGGCAGCTAAGTGGCTACCAACGCCCATGGATATCTGCACGACCAGGAGGCTATCAGATGCGTTGCCGACCGTTTAATGACGAGTTTAGGGGGTCAAAGAGTGTAAAATTGGTGTGATGAAATTTATGAATGACCCCCTATAAAAATACCTAAACTTGTTCTATGCTTCTTGTCAATTCATTTTCACACGAAAAAAGAACTTCTCAATATTTTGGCCGCTTTCTTGGTAAATGTTCCAAAATACAAGACAAAGGGTCTGAAGGAAGGGGCGCTACCCTCATTAGGATGAATAACTGTGCCATCTTTGGGCGCAAAGGTTCAAAATGTATCTCCCTAAACGCCTATATTTACCCGCAACAGCGGAAAATAACTAAAGTAATAGAAAAAAGGAAAAAACAAAAGGCGTTAATTTATTTTGAAGCTTTATGTCTTTCTTTATTTTATGGGGGGCCGCCCTCGAGTTGCACCTGCAGCTCGCTGAGCGCAGCGTCTATTTCATCCTCGGGCGCCGCCCCCGCCCCTCCGGCAGACCCATCATTGGCGTCCACGCCGCCACCGGCCAACGTCTGCAGCTCGATTTGCAGCTGAAACAAGCGTTACGTCATCAAGATATCCACGTCCAAAAATCATAGTAAGTTGTTTTTATACTGATAAAGGTCGATTCACATGAGATGTTTTTCATCATAATTATCAGCCCTTGATAACTCACAGCTGGGCAAAGGTCTCCCTTTGTGTCTGCCACTCTCCCCTATCCCGGACCAATATGATCCAGCCACCTCCGGCCGCTCTCCTGACATCATTGGGTCATGGGAGGGATCTTCTGTGTCTTTTATCTACTGGGTCGTCTGATATTTGTGAACTATCATAGTTTGTTTTCACATTTTACAAAAATGCCAACATTTTCATTTACTCTATCTATTTAGATTCTTTCGATACGGAAGTTTGTCGCATATATCATGGGGAGTGTTCGGAAGAATTATTTTAACTTATACCAGAAGCTGAATTCCAGCACTAAACTGATGTCCTGTGCTGAAACTTTGTGTGGAATTTTCTGACGTGGTCGTCAGAATTTAAAATTCCTCCCTTATCACCTCGATGTCCTTAAGTCCACAAGCTTTTCTAGAACTTATTTGCCTCGCACATTTTCTCTGCGGAATCACTTACCAGCTTCAGTATTTCTGAGCGGATACACTTTAGGAACCTTCAAGAGAAGAACTTACTCATTTCTTAAAGACCGGCAACGCATTTGCGAGCACTCTGGTGCTGCAGTTGTAGTATGCGAATGGCTTGCCCGTTTTTCCCTTGTGTTTTTTTTAAAGTACATGCTCATATTTAAAATTAACACATTCGATTAACTTTTATATGAGATGTAAAGTTTTGTATATGTGACTTACGAGTTTGAACAAGGCCAGCGTCCTAGATACTGGAGGGGCAAGTAGGTTTAAAAAAATGCCTATTTCTACCCTTATCAAAACATAAGGTCCGTAATAATATTACTCCCAAACTGAAATCTATAACATTCATTTTGCAGACGATGACAAGAGTCACAATTAGCTGAATTCGAAAATTTTAACATAAATTTATATTTATTTCAAGGTATGTGATCAAATGACAGTTTGACGAAGGTTTGAGGCCAATAATAATTTAAATAATTGAATAATTTTCCACCCCATTTGCAGTAGGCTCTTTCCTTAACTACCAAATGAGATGTACCATGTATTTTTCCTTTGCATACCTTAACAAATTTTCCTTTACATTCCTGTTGCCTTTTATCTTGCGCTCGTTATTTGTACAATTTACTGTGTATTTTATTTTATAAACCATCGCTGTGATCTGAGAAGTGGTCTCGATAAATATCACTGAGTGATTTTAGTCGTGAGATTGCAGAGATTGTAGAGGTTCCGGGGATGACGTGAGATGGGACTAGGTCATCTTAACTCGCCCCACAGCCAAATCCTCGCCACGCCAAAATTGAATCCATATTTTCACCATATACATATTACGCGGACAAACCCTCGCGCACAGCTAGTAATACATAAAATATAAATATATACTGGACTATATGACACATGGACGTCTGCTCCTAAGGTAGACAACTTAATGCCCGTGTTATAGGTAACAGACGCCTGTTATACACAAATACTTTTTTAAAATATATAAACACATACATATAGATAATACATTCGGACTCGCGGCGCTAATCGAACCCACGACCCCGGAGCGGAAGGCAGGGCCACTGTCCACTGCGCCTAAGGGCCAGTCTATTAAAAAGAAGAAGCTTCCTTGATTATGTTATGTCACACGAAGGTTCCGAAAATATGACAACCTGTGACAAAGATGGGAGAAGGGGTGAAAAAATCGAATGGACGACCCCCCTAATAACTCATTTTATTAGAACATTTTACTAGTAATATTTGAAAACAGAATGGAATGGGTGAACCCCCCCCCCCCCCAAATAACTCATTTTATTAGTTATACTTTTTACAAGTAATATTTGTTTGTAGCAACGTCAAATTGTTCGCAACTATATAGCAATCACACGAAACTATGTTTGCTGCGAAGCCAATTAGAGAGAGCGACGAGTGCAAACAGCGGTGGATAATGATTAAAGGCAATTACTGATAGACAACAGGGCACTATCGGCTGACCTGAACAGTTGTTTGATGTGGACGAAATGAAATTATCGTGCGCCACTTAGCGTGTCCCTTTCATTATCGAGAAGAAAAGAAACACTTTTGATTTCACAAGTTAATCGCATGCTTGCTGTTGCTCGCGAGTTCAAAGTTGTTTATATGGAAAGGTTATTATATCTATGTAGATATATATATCTCTCTTGTCGGTCCCTCATTACTGAGGATCGTGGTCACATGGCATCCCAGAACGAACGATTTGACGCCTAGCCAAATCTGGTATGATCCTACTAATGCGGCTTTAGATGTCCTTTCTAGTAATGAACTTATGATAGTTCTTATCAAGCCAAGGTTTTTTAGTAGGTTGTATAGGGATTTTGCTGGTATACCTCTTCCTCCTAGCTCTGCCGCGTATAAGCTGAGATTGTTTGAATTATTTATGTAATTTAAACTAGAAATTATTCATACGTTAATGTTATAACAATGGGAACAGGAAACTGTTTCTTAAACTATTAACAGGTAATAGTGTTTGTTTCAAACTCGGGTGTATTTGCCAACGTCGGAAGAGTTATGACTGAAGTTCCTTCACTACCCAATTTAACCCTCGGTAAGTTAATCATGATTAAGGTATTAAATACAGGTGTGAAAGGTTTTAATTTTATAACAACTTGTGTGGTATTCATAATGATCCATTTTACTTTCAACAGATCTCAAAAAAAGAGGTGGTTTGCAATTCGACTATATTTTTCTTTTAATTTTGTTACCTCAGAACTTTCGACTGGGTGAACCGATTTTGATGATCCTTTATTCATTTTAAAGCTGGTGCTTGCCTTGTGGTCTCGTTTCAATTTGGTCCAGTTTTGAAAACTACAAGTTGTTTTTTTTAAAGAAAGTTTAAATAACGAAATTTAAAATTGAAAAAAAAAATGTTTAAATAACGAAAAATTGTGGTAACGGTTTTTGTGGCTATTAAACACAAAAGATGATATAATGAAAGTCTTCAGGTTCAATGAAGAAATATTAATAGACGCTAGAAATCTTAAATGACAATACCTCTTAATTGAAGGAACATAATTCTTAAGAGATAGTGTTTCATATAATTACTAAAATAAAGAAATTTATTTAAAACTATGTGTAGGTAAGGGATAAGAATTGTATGTTTTGTATAAGAATTTAAAATATGTATGAGAATACATTTTGCTCGGACAAAGGAAGCAGAATTTTAGATGTTGAGAAGCTATTATACATAATACCAAACCATTCATACATAGCACTAGAAATCAAGAATGTCATTAAATAAATATGACTACAAACAAAATAGATAATAATAATTTTTTACATTACAGGAGGAAATAGACATGCCTATCTCCAGCCGGAGAGCTTAAACACATTTCCCAGCGAAAAAAAGGAAACATACAGGCTAGTTTGTGTCTAAAATACTATATTTTAGACACAAAGTATGTGAAATACATAGTTACTCAGTAAAAAGTCGTTTTAATGCAAACTTTCTTCTACATGCCTATCTCATTATAGGAAAAATAATACGTAACAAATATCTTCAACCCTCAGACGTACCCTCAATAGATATTAGATATAAAAAATTGTTCAGAAGGCCATCAATATTGCACGGTGACTATAATTCAATACCGCTCAAGTGGATCTGCTCAATTTGCAGCTACATTTCACTGATGCGATTGAATCCACGAAAAGTTATTACCATCGGCCATCGTACCTGGGTTACTGCTATATTTTCTTTGATTGTTTGAATTGAAGTCTCTGACTTTCATCGTAATCTTTTTTTTTTTTGTTTTTTTTTTTTTTTTTATTATATTGCATATTATAAACCACAGAGGTTTGTCCAATATGCAAAGGTGTAGTTCGACAAAGAATTACAATATTATATTATCTATCTCTGTTTTAGGAACCGTAGTCCTCGTAAGAACCAATTTTAAAAGAATGGCTAACGAGTTTCTTGCTGATCCTTCTCGGAGTCCGACGTTTTTTTTTAATTTATTTAGATCAGCAAAACAGTATGCTACTTTAAAAGTAACACAACAAAAAGTGTGACTTAACATGCATACATATGTATTATCTAATAGCACTCGTAACGTTACACAAATTATAAAATAATAAAAAAAATAATTAAACATATAAAAAGAAAACAAACGAAAGTAAAGTGAATTAAGACTAAAATAATAACAACCAAAAACCATAAAATCTATAACCCGATTAGTTCCACTTTTAATGTTTTATTAAAAGTGTAAAGACTACTTTTGAGGAGGTCGTGGCCTAATCAGTGGTCGGCATTTGAGTCGATCGCTAAGTTAAGTTGCTCTGGCTGCGAC
>JANCMC010043378.1:0-27288 GCA_024363005.1 Charaxes varanes
CACACTTGCACCCATGCACGCATGCACCCACGCACGCACGCATGCACGCACACTCACACTTATTATAACTCACACAATTGTATCTGTCACTTTTAACGGGAAGGGACTACCTTCTGTAACATAGCTTAGGAGATATGGCTACATGTTTGTTCTTTGGAAGGTGTTTTATTTTGAATAATAATAATTTTCTATTTTCTTTTCTATGTAAAAAAAATGATTTATGAAGAATTAATTCCGTGCTAATTTATTTTTTCTTCTTTAATAGCAGATCTTTGCAACATATTCAAATTTTCCTGCAATGTTGGATTTCCACAAGTAACGCCTAATTCGAATGCCTTAAGCTGATTGCAAAATTGTATTGTGGTGCAACTATTATGCAAATAGAGCCAGTTAAACACGAAACAGTAGTCCCAGGTGTTTTGCTTCTGTATGCGTTGTAAATGGTCTCCATAACCCCTACCATTGGTTATATGGAGAATCTATAGTGTTGTCGCCAAAAAGTTCAGAAATATTAACACTGGCAACACCAAGAACATTTTGAAGCTGTCATTTTCGTTCTGCCATTTTAATTCAGATAGTGGAGACGAAATATTAAGTAGTTTAGACAATCTTAAGTTCACACGGTATATTACCTAAATATTACGAGCTATAGGCCTCCATTGGCGTAGAACCATCTCTAAGAAGAAGCTCAATCTCATTCCGCTCGGTGGTATGTCCAGCTAAAAATTATTTATTCTTTAATTATATATTATCGATACCAAATTACATACCCATTTTAAATCGTTAAACAGCGTGCCGTAATTCTGAAGCTAAAAAAATCCTTTAACGTGATAAGTTGGCTGTTTCGAACGTGATCGTGCCAGATCCACACACACAGATATCCGGACGTCTGAGGGAATACTTTATAAATCAGTTTTGTCTTACACTAAATAAAATTAATATCCTTACAAAGTATCAAAAGAGTTAAATTACAACTTTCATCTTGATCTGTATGTATTTACACTTATTAATAAGGGACATACCATAGGAATAGAGTTATTTTTAATTCACAAAGTCTCTCGTTTTTAATTAAATGAGAATAATGTACACCTACACCCTCGGAACGCTTTGCGTTATGAAAACAATGCAACAATGACTGTTAAGAGGATTTTGCTTTAGATATCTAGACTTTGTGTTTGGTATAATTTATTTTCTGCTATGTTACATCATCATCGTCATTTCAGCATGGGGACGTCCAGTACCGGACATGGGCCTCCTCCAATAATCTCTATGAATAGCTGTTTTGTGTTGCTTGTAACTAGGGCTTTCCTGAGACCCGACAAGATTGTCTGTTCGATTGCTAGGACGACGTCACTTTTCGCTTTACGCGTTAATTCCGCAGTAAGTGGTCGCCACTTAGGCACCTTTAACGATTGTCAAGAATCTTTGGGTTATGTGTGCCTGTCCATTATCTGTTCAACTAAGACATTTTGAGAGATATTTGATTATTTGGATATCGAAATAGAATAAAGGGTAGTAGGGGTACTATAGTGGCAGTGCAGTAGCAGGTGCGTATTGGTTAACACACATCGCTCCGGTATATCGCGGTAACTCGCAAATCGCAATCCAATTGCGGCTTGATTGTACTTTACGTTACCGGTAACTGTCCTATCGGTGAATACGTTTTAATAGACCAAAATATAACAAGGCGGGGGTATCTATGACGATACCGCTAACAGTCCAAATTATAAAATCCGTTTTATATATCTTCTATTATATATTGCATCTAACCGCAATGACTGGAGGAGACTTGTCTAGGAGGGTCGGAAAATCCACGACATCGCCTGGTTTCATAGCTTAGCACAAAAACGTGATAAAAGACACAAGCGCTGTAGGATTCCTGCTGAAGGGGATCCTCATTACACCTGCCAGCAGTGCGGACGAATGTGCGGTTCTAGAATCGGCTTATTAGTTATGAACGGCGATGTATCTCGAACGCTGCTTAAAACATCTGTAAAGATGTCTGAGGCCTTATGACGATGATGATATCTTCTATAAATACAAAATCAATCTTTGTTCGTTAGTTTCGCTAAAACTCAAAACACTAATGGGATGGAGAGCTACGATGTACGATGTATATATTTCATTACACTCGAGCGTATTATAGCGATTAAATGTCATTTCAATACCTATCCGGTGAATGATCTTTAATCTCATATATAAAAATATATATATTTTTTGTAAATAGAAAAGAAATAAAAACATCCGAGTGTATATTTTTATAGATGGTGTAAAAGACATCGTACCGGATACGCATTCCATGGGTTCAGTACATGACTCTAGACTCTCCAGTGGTGACATTTTTCGTCGGCTTTTAATTGAAATGTACCTTTTTTTTTAACTGAATACTGTATAATATCATTATTACTACCTGTCCCAATGCGTTTTTAAATCAGAAACCAATTTCTTCAATATTTTTTACATCAAACCACGATGTAAATAAAACTTAAAACTACATAACAGGGGTAGTGCGGTGCGGAACGTTGACTTGTTTTGCACGTCAAAATTTTGTTGACAATTGCTTCCTAAAGTTCACGATACATTGCGCTATCAAGAATGCGAAGAGTATGGCAATATCTTTAACCTCTCATTTCAGAGATAAATATTTTTTTGATTTTATTTAGGACATTAATTGTAGCCTCATGTCTTTTACATTATTTTACATATACAGGATATGTATAATTGAACTTACTACAATGAATTTACACTTTTGTTCACTTTAAATATAGAAAATTTAACATATTGAATTTATAAAATTGTTCAAGACCGAAATGAAATTACGAAATAATAGACAAATCTCCATTCGCCAAACGCTAGTAAACTCGCAAACGAACTGTTGACTGAGATATATAGTAGAACCTCTTTAAGTCGATAACCTTGAAAAAATATTGTTTCCTTTTATTCAAACTCTGTTGCCCGGAATCTCAACCCTCTAATCGTCGAAATAATCAGTGAGTGACCATAACTCGAAAAATTAAATTTCACCTCTGTATCTCGAACATAAGGAATGTTATATTTTACGTGTAAAATAGATTACACGTAAAATTAAACATTGCTTTGTTATATAATATGGTAATGTGTCTATTTAAAGCGTCAATGTCAAATTCAAAAGGAATATTAATACATTGACGTCCAATACCAAGAGACCGTAAAGTTTTCCATATTTGAGAAGAACTACTGTTATGCTGTTATACTGTTTAGTGGTATGAATATAGTTTCGTAGTAATATAGGAAACGTAACTCTCTCTTTCTATCATCGCTAACATACACCCCTGTTAACGGAAGTTGTTCCGTTCGTCTCTTCGGATTACAATTTTCGTAACGCTCTTACCACCCATTCACCACCTTAATCACTAAGTCACGTGTGCGTTAAGAAGTTTTACTTCACAAAGAAGCCATGAGGAAGCAACTCTTAGAAGGAAGTTACCTTTTCGAGCTGTATCTCGAGCTGCATGATGGCGCGCTCGAGGCGGTAGTTGTCGGACACGAGCTGCGCCCAGCGCCGCCGCAGCGCGCGCAAACGGGCGCCGCTGGCCGTTTGCGACCGCTTGCGCTCCCAGTTCACGGCTGCTATCTGCTTCCTGCAGCCACAGACTTCAACTGTCACTTTTATTGAACAGCTTACTGCTGCATGGGATGTTTCCATCATCAGACTACATCTTAGGAATCTTCCATAAATTACGTCCCTCCCCCCTTCCTATTCACAGGTTGTCACATACACATATAATAAAACAGCAGTTTTAAATATCGTCATTTAATTTTACTAAAAGCAACATGAAGTTAATGATTTAGACAGTGACGTCACAAAGCTTTGACCTCACCCTCTCCCTACGTTTTAAAAGGTGTGACCTAATTTATGGATGGCCCCTTATTCTTAGAAGTGCAATAATCCTCAATTAAGTCCCATTTTTAACAAGTTTGTGTGACTATAATAATTAACAACTTCCTAGAACAGACACTATGTGATGCTTAAGTATATACATACAGCCAATATATTAGACAATCTATAGGTTTATTATGAAAAACAAAAGATGAAATGAATATAATAACCAAGAGCATTGTTTATAAAGAAACTTAGGTCTTTTTGCCTGTCCACTAACATACACTAACACTAGCTTGGAACTTAATCTCAGCCGCTGATCACCCTGCACCAGCATTTTAAATCTTTCATATCTTCTAAAATATTGATTTTAATGATATTGTTAAGGACAATTTTGATCTGCATAAAATATACAACATATCTAGCGAATTTAATTGGATAAGGATTAACTTAATATTCTTTAAAATAACTTTGTAAATGGTTCATTACTGTTTTGTAATATGTATATAATAAAAATAATTATTGTGGGTCACTTTTTTATAGATCTTTTTAAGATATACATTCACATACTATATTATTTTAATTTTACTCATAAGATTTAATCAGCGCACACAAAGTAAGCACACAAAAATACACTTTTTTTGACATCACCCTACAAATCTTTAAAATTCTGGGGTTTTATCTATTATACAAATAAACTTCCTCATCATCACTCTACATATTGGTTAAATCTGCATGATAATCTGTTCAGTAGTTTTTGAGTTTATGGTAAACAGTTAGACAGGCAGAAGCAATGGAGGACTTCCTTTTATAATATGTATGGAATTCACGTTACCCTATTATTATTTTCCACATTGCTATAGTAATTAAAAAGTAATATTTAACAGCACTAAAAAAATTAAAATATTAGAAAATAATTAAGGAATAAAATTTCTTACTTGTAATAACTCTCTTCATCGTCCATTTCATCAATGTCCCCTCTTGTTCCTCTACCACTGTCACCCTTTCCACTGACTGCATTTTCTTTACTTGTTTTTAAGTCTTTTGCTGCCTGCTGCTCTAAACCTGCCATATATGCATCTAAAGGGTCCTCCTCATCATCGGCCTAAAACAAAATAAAAGTAAAGTTCTGAAGTCATCAAGTTTTTGTTATATATAAGCTTTATTTGGAGGGTAATTCAAAACATTTGGCATTCATTAAACCGATACTATTTTATTTTGCAACAAAAAATAGACAAGCAGTTTCAGTTCAATAGTTTACTAAAGCCAAATTCGATATTTCAAATACTAAACAGTCTTTTTGACATGATAACACCTTATAAATCAATGACCACTGGCAGCATGCTCAAAAAAGTGTCATGTTCCATGTGAGCAACTGTGCAAGCAGGAACTCAGAATAAGCGATAGAAAGGTATGATCGACCTAAGCATTCAGCAGCCCACTTTACAGGCAATCAATGTTTTTTTTCAGAAAACAATATTAACACAAAATTAATAAACAGAAACTTTTTAAAAGTGATATCTGAAAACGATAAAGGTATCAACATTTTTAACAATTTGAAAAAAATTAAAAATCATATTGTACAAGACTTAACTTTTATGTATAAATAAAACTTAAATTAACTTTAAATTGTAATTTAACTTCACTGTTGCATTTAGATATGTTATTATTATTGTTATTTTTTTATAAATTTTTTGTTGGATATTCTAAATTGTATAAGTTATATGGAACATTACTAAATTGTAACGTTTGTACTAAGTATATATGTATACTTATTCTTAATCGTGTTGTGTACACATGCTCTCGGTTTTAGCTTAGAACATAACTACTTTTAGAATAATCCAAATATTGTTAGCTTTAACCTGTTTTGTGTGCCATAAATAAATAAATATCAGTTCATACATAGTATATGTATGCGCATTTCGTATAGGAAACACATATAATATGGAAGGACAAGTAAACACCTCGCCATATATCACGGTGGCCTATCCGTCTAACGTCCGACAGCCTGTAACTTTGCCAGGGAAGCGTCCGCCCAGGGTTGTCACATTTTATATAATTTTATAGAATATAATTATAAGTGGAATAAAATAATAATATAAAAGAACATTTATTATATATGAAACTAGGCCCTTTTGTTTATACAATTCATAACTCAAGAACGGCTGGACTGAATTTTATGATCCTCATCCTCACCCCCTTAGTGTGACGTCATACAATCAAGAAAATAGCAATTGCTTTTCATTATTTTCTGTAGTACTTTAATAAAAGACAAAAAAGTTAAACAGGTGACGTCACACTGCTTTTGACTTCCCCTGCTCGTTGTACCACCTCCGGGGGTCGTGGGTTCAATTCCCGCCTCGAGTCTGGGTGTGTTATCTATATATAAAGCCGCACTAGTAGGATCATACCGGATTTGGTTATGCCGGGGAGGGAACACTGGCAATGAAGGTGAGTGTTAGTGATCACTATAAAAACCGCGCTCTTAAACCTACACCTGGGTCACAAGTCCCGGGCACTGCTATGGTTCCTTCCTTTGCAACGTGATGGTCCCCGCACCCGCACGGTGAATCCATGGAATGCTAAGAAATTCGTCTAGTCTCTATGATTTCATCCCAATGTGAAATAACTGCGTACGTATTTCCCGTTTCAGAATCATATGATAAAATTGTTTTAAATTGATTTAAGAGTTTGCATAACTATTCTAAGATATATTGGTAATATTTTAAGAACCTGTAGTGAGATGGGCTCAATTTTTGACCCATTTTTTTTTATAAAACAAGGGGCAAACTTAAGTGATTACCGACGCCCATAGACAACTGCAACACCAGAGGGCTCGCAGATACGTTGCCGGCCTTTGAGATATGAGTATGCTCTTTTCATGAAGGTCCCTAAGTCGTATCCGTTCGGAAATACCGAAGCTACCAACTGGTTCCACAGAGAAATTGTGCGAGGCTTACTGCATAGATTATACAAAAATATAAAGCAGAAAACGAAATCTGAATGTGAAGAAAAAAAATATTGCGAATTTATTGTATTGTACATTCTAGAAATACTTTTGGAATAACGCCAACTGATTCACCAAATCTAACTTCAATAACGTTGAAAACGATGTAGGTCATGATCAATTTTAAAAATAATCTCAATACATAATATATTATGTGATTATGAACATTTATGGGATTATGAAGACCTGAACAAAAATTATATGAATTCACATTACATGTAAAGGTTATATTTTTGAAAAAAAAATGGTTTGAGATTGTTGATATCGTATCGTATTGCAATCATACTTTGTTTATAATTTTCCCGACGTTTTGACAAAATTACATCAGTTGATATGACCCGAGAGAACCCGAGTCTTAAATAATTATAATGAAAATAATCGCCAAAGTTTAAACTGCTTGAAGCAAATTTCTTTAAAAGCAAAACTATTTTTTGCTATAGATAACAAAATTGTAAAAATTTCGAAGCTGTATCAGTTATACCTATTATATATGGGATGAAGAAAAACATACCATATTATAAGTAAAAGCCATCAAAACCACGTCCAAACATCGTTAACGACTGTATGCTTAGAGCGGAGTGTTTGAGGGACCGTCATTGGGGTTACAGGCAATTAAAGGAAAGGTTAATGAATAAGGCACTTCATAGTAAAAGGTCAGAAATGATTATTGGTGTGCTGATAGACTTTTACCTAGTAATCCAGGGACTGTCAATGAACCTTTATGGAAAGTTTTGGCAAGTGTTTTTAACAACACTTATAAAAAAAATTGCGTGACCTTATTTTTTGAATTATTTAAAAAGCAGTTAGAAAAAGGAGTTTCATTTCTTTTTATATCTCAAAAAATACTTTAGTTATAACAAATTTGAAAAAAGATTAAAAAAGGAGAGAAATTTTCCTAATAGGAACTTCTACCTCTCGACACTCTGTCTTCATTATTTATAATGATAATTTAATACTGAAAACAGACCTCCGCGCCTAAATTTCGGGATGGGGACGGTAAAAGGACTACGTTACAAATATTATTTTACCCTTGAATATTAATTTAAAATTAAAAAAAAAAAAAATTGTGTATTGGCAACATTTTAAGTAACTCAAAAATGTAATGGTTAATTTTTCAATGAGCTAGACAAACAAATTTTTTGTTTAAATAATTATTAACCATTTTTTTTTTGCCTTGTGGATCCTTTTCTCCTCCTCCTCCTATAAGATCATGTAATAAAAGTGTTAAAACTTTTTTGGTTTCGTAATTATAACATTTTGAACTACCACAATTTCTCCGATATTTCATTTTTTGTTAGTTTGTTAAAATTTATAAAGAAATCAGTTAAAGGCTGCTGATTTATTTATTTCCTTAGATTTCGATAAGACAAAACAGTTTTGTGACAGTTACGAGCTAACCCCGCCATCTGACGTCATCCTCGGAACCCCCACGATCTCTACAACCTTACGACTAATATCTATACAGAATCCCTCACTTCGCTCTGAATTCAAAATCATATCTCGGTATAACATTTTCTTCCAAGTTATTTCGGTTCTTAGTAGTTATCAAAGCTTTACGTAAACCTTTACGAATCACCTTTGAAGAGTATATCTACAGTTGATGCGCATTTCGCCCTTTATTCAAAGTAATTATTGTATATTTTTTTTACTTATTAAGTATTTTTAGATTGCAGTCTTAGAACTCTTTACATGTTATGTTAGCTTGTAAATGGGGCTTTCCTTTTTAATAAAATAATAATATACTCATATACTTCCGCATAATAATAATTCGATTAATTTAACAACCCAGAAGAGCCAGCAAAAACTTGGATTACGGACTTTTTTGAAATATCCATATTATATGTTAGTAGAATATACATTAATTCTGTACTATAATTAAATAACTATCGTCAGGCCCCCGTGTCCGGCTGTATTGCGCTAACTTCATTATAATGAATTCTCTCAAGCGAGTCCGTTTTTTACCTCTAATATAAACCACATTATATGAGCTGAACGTTACTTCCATTTTTTGCTGCGACTAGTCGATTCCCCCGACTTTGCGTTTGTTTTTTTTAAGTTAATTTCAAAATGTTTGCACTTGATGGCAAACTCACATGACGATTCGAACGAAACTAGCGATTTTTCTTATATTTGACAAGCTTTCAATTGATAGCACGTGATGGTAAGCGTTGATGCAGTTCACGGTGAAGTTTCATCGTTCACAATTTTCAACTCAAAAATGTATTCCTCCATCGAAAGTCTCATCAAAATCGGTTAAGCCAATCTTATTGTTGCCACAAAAAACGGTAATTAAATAAAAAAAGATAAAAAGGGTAATTTAAAAACATTATTAATACTTTAATTTACGGACGGACGCTTTAATTTTATTTATATATACGTAGTCTTTTTTTCTCTCGACTAATATTATTTTGTTTTTATATAGCGATAATGATAATGAAAATGGCGTATTTTTTGCTACTTGCTAGAATACGTTTTGATGATAATTATATTATCGAGTTTGATGGTACATCGGTTGGAGTTTATAAAAAGGAATTGCTTGTTTGGTCTTGAAATTAATTATTACTAACGGACCCGGCAGACGATGTTCTGCCCGAACGTTGGGCTAATTACTATTTACTTTTATTATCCTATAACATCCCCGTTCCCGTTCCCGTTCCCGTTCCCGTTCCCGTTCCCGTCCCCGTCCCCGGCCCCGTCCTCGTCCCCGACACCTTACAAATTCAAATTGGCTTTACATTTTAGACATAAAAAGTTTATATGGGAAAAAGAAAAGGGCTGTTTTTAGGGCTTTCCCGGCAAATATTAGATTTTTTCTCGCCGTAAAAACCATTCTTGGACTTCAACGAACATTTAAAAAAAGAATTGGTTAAATTGGTCCAGGCGTTGTTAAGTTATGCGCTTACCAACATATTTTGCGATTCATTTTTATATATACAGATAGATTAAAATTTTAAATGAAGTTATTGAAATTTTGCAAGTTTTTTAGAAACGTGAGACAATAGTTTTTATAATTCCTTCTGGTATCAAAATGAAATATAAAAACTAAATTCCGCATGGAATAAGGAATGCATGCACTTACGTGAAATAACTGTCAGCCATATCAGACTACTCTTATGCTGGAGCCATATTTTATCGTATAAAATAGACGGCACCTACGTGTATGGTACTTCGGGTAAGCGTTCTTCTTTAAATTACTTTAAAGTGAACAGTGAACTTTCAATGGGAAAATTGATACGTCAACTATTCTGTAAATACCCGTAATTTTCGTAAGCCACATTAAGGAACTTCGTTCCAAAAAGTACGAACAAGCGATCTTATCGCTAACTAGAGATCTCTTTATATATAATTAAAATCGAAGTGTCTGTTTATAAAGTCGAAAATTATTATTAATTGCAAATGACTCTAAATAAGATACGGATAACAGAAACGCAAGTTAAAAATTTTGGTATGTTTGCCTGTCTAGTTTTTTCGGGTAATCTCTGAAACGACTGGGCCGATTTCGATGGGACTTTCACTAGCAGATAACTGATGTTGCAAGGCACTGGCAGTGAAGGTGAGTGTTAGTGGTCACTTTAAAATCCTATCAGTGCCCACTAACTCTCACACTTATTCTTCCCACTTCTTCACCAACGCTTATTCTAGGTCCTGAGATGGTGGGGGTAGAATAATAGGGAGAGGAGAAATAGACATAAGATATCAATAACGATACTGAAGGTACGGAAAGTTGCTACAAGCATATTAAAATTCGTCACATTGGTACCTAATTATTAAACACAAAAAAAAATTCACTTAGATAAATAACAAAATTTTACTTGAAACCTTTTTTATTTAATATACGTGGGGATTTTCTGGAATCTTATAAGTTTATTTATTATGTAATGTAAATTCATGTCAATCTTATTATATAACAATTGCATGAAAATGCAGGCGTTGTGTTGATTAGGACGATTAATAACAACCTATGTATGTCATATTTAGTAGGATCATATAAATAAAAAAATTATATTTGTCAACAGTTAAATAATTAAAAGTTAACTTACTCATCAATACATTCAGTTTTAATTTCAATATTAGTACTGATATTATGATTTGCTTCAATAAAACTTTCGTCTTCCTTTTTAAGAAGGCCATCTTTCACTAAATCTAAAATATTACATACTTCCAAAGACTGTCTACTGTATTTCTGAACCGCTGCTCCGTTCAGAGATATTTCTTCGCGAGCTATACGTTTCATGTTTTGCCATTGAGTTTTGACTTTCTTAATGGAAAACCCGGTAAATTTAGTACCAAACTTAACCGCCAATTGTCGTAAAATCTCGTTCCACACTACGTCCTTTTCCTCAGAATGGTTAGGACCATTATTGCTTTTGGTAACCACCACCTCTTTGTGCTCTTTAATTAGCTCTAGTAGGCATTGTTTTTCTTCAGGTGACCAGTTTGGTGTTCTCGACCGCCTATTTGTTATTTTACCCATTTTTCGCGACACCTCACGCGGATCGTGCTTAATTTTCTGCAACGTTTTATTGCAAACGATGCACTCAACGTCTAAAATTATCGGTTTCCACATTTAAAACAAATGAGTGGCGAAACAACTTTGACAGTAAGTAGAGAGGTATTATAATAGCGTGGTGACTGTTAAAAAACATAAATTGGAATGAGGTTTCCATAGTAATTTTATATATAGGAAAAAAAGGAATCAGAGATAAATATTTTCACTGTGGCAACGGATTTAAATAATTTCAAATTTGATTATATGTAATTTAATTTTCAGTGATGCGACTAATTTTTTAAGAGAACTGTACGCATTTTGTATATCTAATATTGTAATACCTACTCGGTTTTTCTCGCGTAAATTTTGACAGTTAAAAGCAGTATAATATTTTGGTAAACTGGTAGTTTGTACGTGAAGCTAAGTTCAGACGTTTTAAATTTTATAGAGGAACAAACTTTTAACAGGAGGAGACTGGGTCGCCCGTTGCGGTGGCTGAGTGATTTAGAAAGTATTTAAAAGAGAAAATAAACGGCCATTAACTCAAAATAAAAACTGTCCTATCTCGCAAGTTGGAACTAATCTATACTAATATATAAAGCTGGAGAGTTCTTTTGTTTTTTTGTTTGTTTACTTGAACGCGCTAATCTCAACAACTACTGGTACGACTTGAAAAATTCTTTCAGTGTTAGATAGCCCGTTTATGGAAGAAGGCTATATGTCATCAAGCTTAATGTTGTCACCTAATTTTACGCGGATAAAATCGAGGGCACAGCTTGTTACACATACATAAATGCCAACTTTCATGAATTTCACTCGACTTGATGAGGATTTCAATGCGAACATACGTAGTGACACTGGATTTTTAAATGTTAGAATACTAAGATATTAAAGCTTTAAACTTTTTATGCAGATATCAATAAATAAAACTGTGTGTGTGTGTTTGTTTGCTACGGAAAATTTCCAAAATACCTAGAATGAATTTGCTTTGCATCATCCCTATTTATATTTTTATAGTTTATAAATGATAAATCTAATAGAATACAATATAAATATAATAATGAATATCATCATATACGTATAACTGACTGGCCCGGTGGCGCAGTGGGCAGTGACCTTGCCTTCCGCTCCGGGGGTCGTGGGTTCGATTCCCGCCTCAAGTCTGGGTATATCTATATATTTCTACAAAGAAAAATATTTGTGTATAACAGGCGTCCGTTACCTATAACACAGGCATTAAGTATTTCTATGGATTATCTCTTAGGAACTCACGTCCGTGTATCATATACATGCGCATTTAGTAACTCCTTTTTTTAACATTGATCAATACTCACTAAGTTAACTTGTACTGAAGGAGAAGAAGTCTGTACACGTCCACATTATCCGGAATTTGTGTCAAAATTTAAAAATTCTATATTTAATATCCGGAAAGAGTATTTCGATGAGCGTTCAAAAGCAAAAGGTATATGATACAAGATTATACATAGTGAACCTCTACGGTTACCGTGGTTTGGTGGGATTTATCTACCAAGGAAATATGTTACAATAGGTTTTAGGATTCGTTCAGAACTTTCAAACATCTTAAATTTTTAATGTAAATTTCACAAACACCAGATTGCGAGGTTTGTAACTAAGTTGACGACTTGGACCACATGCTCATAGAGAGTGGGGCTGGCATGTTCGTAGAAGAACAAAAGTCCCTAAAACGATACAAAAAAAAAACACATTGATCAATGCTATTCACTTGACACCAAATATTCGATATTTTTTTTTATTCTAAGCTGAACGCATTTGATCGAAACCTTGACAAACTAGATATATTAAAAAAAAAAAGTATTAATGGCCACAAAACCATCATATTATGGCAGATTTTATTTAATTTGACACTATCGGTGCGCAGCTGAATATGGTAACAGACAAGTTTATAGTGGCAGACAGAAATAGAATTTTTGTCAATGAAATATAAATAAATTTATTCCAGTAATTAATTAAAGGAATTCTTAATAGTTTTTACTTACATAATAAATAATATCAATAACGACTAGTCGTTAAACATTTTAACGAGCTTATTGCATTTTTGCAGTCTGAATCAGAAAAACGACTGGTTTCCTAAGGAACATGAGGAAGATTTTTGTGAATCTGACATGCGGGCCCGGTAAGTAGTTATAAAATAAATTATATGCATTCAATATCACTATTACTATTTTATTTTTTAACAAATGCATCCGGTTGCAAAAGTTATGTAAATAATGACACATAAATTGACGTTACGTTAATTGATCACGTTATTAAGAGCTTACGCACTAATTTCGCGAACGCCGAGGTTGCGTAACAAAAGGTTTTTTTAAATTTCGAACGCAAACAGATTCTTTTCAACTAGGCCACCCTTAAAATTTCTCCACCTCCAGATGTGGCTTAATAATGTTAATGATAATTGAAGTAAAAAAGATAGGTCCACTCTTATTACTTTTTGACCGCATAATTTTGTTAAGAATTATAAGCGGAGTCAGTCGCATGTAGAGACTCGCTCGTGGCGGTTGCGGTAATGTCACGATAAACCTTCAAGAGGAACCAATTTCACCTCCATAAACAGGTTACAAAAAACCAGAAGGTTTTTTTAATTGTGATTAAAAACAGTCTGTGCCTTACTTTCGTGGTGTTCGATTTGTTTAAGTTAAGGAACTTTTTGTTTTGCCGGTACAAGCGTGTGTGTCGTGTTGTGTAATCTGTTACCTGTTTCTTTAGGTAAGTGCATCCACCTCTAGTATTTGATTTTTTAATCAAAAATTTCCCGCCAATAATTTTAATAAATAATTTTCACTCATTGCAATAAATTTATATAATTAAAAAAAAACTTTTTTTAAATTCTCACGATTGTTACACAATAAGACGTAATCTATTTAAACATATTATATTCAATAAAATAATAATTAATCCAATTAAGTCACTTTTAGGCTGAATCTGACTGTCCCTTTTGACTAAACAAAAAAAAGAAATACTTAAAAAAATAATTTCATAATGTGATTTTTTTTTAAATCTCTCCAGGATTTTTTAAGAAACTCTTTATTCAGTTTGCAATAATTGGCATTATAAATGAATAATACAAAAATCAAAAATAAACTGTAATCACATTCAATATGGTGTTAAATAATTTGGGAAACTATAGCATTAATTGGACTCATTAATGACATTACGAATATATAATTAAAATACTAGGAAGTAAATTTATTAAAGTACTCAGGGAATCGATGCTTTCACTGTTTTTTATCGAAGTAAAAGAAGTAACTTATTTATTATGCAAAATTTATCATTAAAAAATAAATTATTTACTCGGGCCTAAAATATTTTTTAAGCATTACCGCATATAAATGTCTGTTGTATGGATTAGTTAAACATCATTATATTGACATCTATGTCGTGAGATATGTGAAATTTACTAGGTAAGGCATGCGTTTTGTACATCTAAGCGAAAGGTGATGCAACTATCACGAAATCTCGAAAACCGCGGGACGTACCAAAATGAAATTTGGCAGAAGTTTATAGTTTATAGTATAGCCTCCAATAAGAACGGATTTTTTTGATAGGCCTGGAAATAGGAAAAATCTCTTAAATTTAGGTGTATGAAATCTCAGGGAACAGCTAGTATCTCCATATGCATCTTGTCTATAAGAAATGAGTTATATCATTATATGCCAAAAATTAAGAAAATATTGCTGATATCGCTTATTTTCAAGAGCGCCATACTAAAGTATTCTCACATGGACGAGCACCACATTGACATATGAACCAAAGTCTTATATTCTTAAGTAACTAGTTATGCCTAAGTAAGCTTATCCCCGAAACCCTATAAATAATAAAATCGGCGCTGAATATCCAATATCCATGTTGAATGCCTATATTTAGAAGCGTATTGTTATTTTTATATCTCGCAAATTTATATTTGTATTAAAAACTATTTTTATAAATTGTCCGTTAGATCCGAAGAATTTAATCAAAACGTAAAACATTCTGTTAAACCACTTATAAAAGTGTTGGCTATAACAGAATTTAAAAATGAATCTAAAATAGCTTTGCATTTTAAACAGATTTTAATAATCAGCTTTAAATATTTGTCGAGCTTTGTAAAACCAGAAATCGCTCAAGTAATGTTATATGATTAATGCAATGTAAATGATAATTCAGTATCTATTCTCTATAAAAACGTATCTATCTATATATATTTATCTATCTATAAAAACGTATTTTTCACTACTTTTTATAGTCGAATTATACCAACGACAAGAATTAGCGAACGCTAATATTTTCTCGAAGCGCTTGAACTTTGAAATGATACTTCACTTGTAACGGGGCGTTTAGGAATAGAAAATTAATATTGAATGGACTGTTCGCCTTAATACTAGTACACAGTGTTATTTATCTATCTAAATTCTAGACTAGTGGTGTCAAACCCAGCACTGTGTGCAAGTGCGGTCACGTTTGATCTGTAATGCACCCGCTACTAAAATACACACTAATTTAAAAAGACCATTTTTGAAACTTTTCTAAATAATATGAAAATTAGTTTTACTTTAAAATTAATAATAAATAAAGAAATACAAGTAATGATCGTTTTATTACCATCTATTTTAGTGGTTTGGATATATTTCAAAGCTAATTTTTATTTTTTATTCTCTCTGCCATCCGTCTAAAAAGACAAGCGTTCACTGCGCTGTAAAAAAATAATCTTGCGCTTTGGCTTTGATTGGGGTTGGCCACCAGTGTTCTAGACACTTTATGAATTCCTAGATGAGATGTCCGTAATTATTTTAGGACTCTCTTTAGGAATTCTCGTTTGTTTATATTGCTCAAAGACACAAAATGTTTTCGTATCTTGAATTAAGTTTTAAACTTTTTTGCATTGTTTGGAATGTTTAGTTAAGAAACTTCATCACTTTGGCTGCGTGATATCGCTCTCGCTTCCATGCTTACTCTATTGATTCTTTCTCACAATACTGTCTTTTGTCAAATGGTGACATAATGCGTCGTTCAGATAATGGATGTTCAAATGAAACATCTATGGGTATAAGTGGTATATATATTTGAGGAGGTCGTGGCCTAATCAGTGGTCGGCATTTGAGTCGATCACTAAGTTAAGTGCCATATTTCAGTAACACTTATATAATTCTTATTTGTACAATCCTTTAAAATCCTTATAATATAACAATTAAATCCTTTATACATAATTTTAGAGAGATTAGAAATTTTCCGACGTTCTTATGAATATATTTAGTGAAAGTGATTTTCGAGTGACTACTAGCTAACAAAATGGCACTTACATGAGTAAAATTGTGTACGAATAACTAGTCGTTACAATAAAATTATTATATTAGTAACAGTATTTGCATAGTTTAATAAATGAAATTAAATAAATAAATGAAATTAAAGTTTTATGTTAATTGTTATTTGCATGAAAAACTAAACTACTTTGCTTTAATCCGCGAATGAATGCGAGGGAAAATCGGTGTAATGCTGCAACCCGAAAGCTACACTGCCGCCACTTCACGCCGATCTCATGTGAGAAAGAGGTACTGGTACCCGGACGCGCCGGCCCAATTTGGCTACAAGCGTGGCGCTACCTCTAATTACGATTAATAACACAGGCATTTCTTTGTCCTGAAGAATCCATCGAAATACGTCCGAAACACATTTTCGTCTTAAATCGCATTTATAGTAATCTTAGCCTCGGCGTCAATGCGTGCCCAAAATGGCCGCGCCCTTAACTTTAGCGAGGTTATAAATCTCTTAAATAGTCCACTTTATTAGCTCTCGCTAGATGGCCGCTAAGCAGACACTTCAAAGCAACGTCAAAGGACTTTTTAATTGCTCCGCCGACCAACGTTTACAAATTCCCAGCTTTAATATTGCTTTTATTACTATGATAACTTTGAGTCGACGGCGTTTATGGTTATGAATATTAAAGCAAACATTTTATGCGATGAATTTGTGCAAGAGTCGTCATGGAAGGGTGGTCTGAAGCCTTTAAGATATAATTAATAGAGGGTTAGATACTTTTAATTTGGGTAAGCTTCAGATTACTTTAAAAGTGTTTTAAGTTTGAATTGCAAGAAACCTCTCAAATGTACCATATAGATAGACTAAATGATAGTTACTTTTTTTATTCCTTTTAACCTTATTAGACTTTATTAACTGGAACCCTGTAAAAAGTGGCTGCCATACCGCAAAAAATACCTGCAGCTGAAAAAAAGAGAATGGCACAAAAAATAAGTAGACAAAGATTCTTGCCATGGAAGAAGGGAAGACGGCCTTTAAAAAAAAAGTCTTTTTCCCAGCGTCATCCTGCGCTAGTACCAGGGTTCGCTTAGATTGCAGATGTGACTGTGAGGCGAGTTAAGAAGACTGACTGCCGTTTATCGTCATCCCCGGAATCAAGACAATCTCGCGTCTAAAATCAGTCAGTGACATTAATCAGGACCACCTGTTTTACGTGCCTTCCAAAACACGGAGGTGGGATATATGAAAACTAGTGTTAGAGTGAGTTATCCAGCTATCACCCGGGCAAGAGCTACTTAACCTAGGCATCGACCTAAATGCCAGCCACTAATTAAGCCACGACCTCTTCTTTTCAAAAGTTTGTTTATCATCGACTTTTTATTTTAAATTTTAATTGAAACCTTATTTTTATAGTAGCAACTCATTGTTTGATTGTTTACTAGCGGACCCGACAGACGTCCTGCCCGAAAATTGGCTCATTTTTATTTCAAATTATAGCGCCATCTATTGGTGGCTTACGCTATCGAACGCTCGCCGCCAGTCTGCTCTTCCACCATATTTTAAATGTGTTATATCTTCTAAGATATTCATTTTAATGATATGCTCTAAAGGGCAATTTTAGCGTATTTAAATGAATAATGATTAATACAATTTCAAATAGCTTAGTAAATAGTTCATTATTTTTTTTATAACATGTAAAGATAAAAGTAGTTCATGTGGGTTATACTTAGGAGAAAAATATATGCCATCTCGAACTTTATTATAGATCTTTTTAAGATGTACATTATTTTGTTCTATGTCGTATGGTTTAGCCAGCGCACGCGACGTAAGCGCACAAAAGCACCTTTTTTACGACATCTCATTACAAATCACTGAAATTCTCGGCTTTTATCTTCTATAACATAAATGTATTATAGATATAAACCTTCCCCTTGAACCCCTCTATTTATTGGTGAAAACCACATTGAAATCCGTTGCGTTATTTGAAATATCTGGGAAGGGAAAGATGGGAAGCCACTTCATTTTATAAGATGTAATGATTAAACAACAATGCACCGACAGCCTTCTAGCAAAGTACACCGACAGAACCTTGGAACATCGAATCAATACCGACTCGAAAACGAGCGTGCAAACTACATGCGAGTAACTTATTTTTCTATTTTCAGTTGGATTCGAGCGTTTGCGGGAAATTGCAAAAGGTATTTAGGTAAGCGAAGGTTAGAACCGTGCACCGAAACGGCTCCCGAAAGATTAATGGACTCAAAATTGCGCGGTCGAAGAAGTATTTAATTTGGCACAACAATTTTGGAGTGAATAGGTTCATTCTAGGCAAGCGCGTCCTACAAAATACATATACATATTTGTGTATAACAGGCGTCTGTTACCTATAACACAGACATTAAGTTGTCCACCTTAGGAACAGACGTCCTTGTGTCATTTATTTCTGTATATGTGTACATATATATTCTATAATTAAATAATACAAATTTTGTGTCTGTGTTCTCTGATATTGGTATCTCTGATCTATTGATCAATAACAATTATTGTTTCTGGATCTGCGTGTATTCTCGCTCCGTTCCGTAAATTTGTTGTACTAGTAACTACTTTCAACTGAAGGGAATCTTCAAGAATGGGGCAGGTCATAATAATATTTACGTACATAAAAAATGCAGTAAAATAATATATTTTACTTTTGTACTATGCCGGAGCACATAACTCAAAGTGTTTGTACATTTTTGTCCTTGAGGACTAAAAATTCAATTAATTAATTATTTAATTAACTTTGCGCAACTGCACAGTCTCCGACGACACTACATGATCATTGAAATGATCATTCAAATTAAACTATGTCTGGCTTCAGCATTACACTTGATAAAAAAGCATTAGTCACCAAAAATGTACCTTTGTACAACTGCGTAGTTGGCTATGCATAGTTAAAATATAAGGTTTAGACGTCATTTCAAAATCTGTGCAAAATTCCGCTGCCGAATATAATACTAGACAATTCCTCGGAGCTCAGTTGCTTCAACAATATTATCTGACAATACAGAACTAAATCGCAATACAAAAATCCAGATTTATGTCGTAAGAGATCTTCAGCAGACCTGTAATTGCCCGGCTCCTTACTCGCTCTTTAAACATCCGTTCTATCTATCTCGGAATACGCGTCCAATTTGCTATCGGGAATTTATTTCACATGAATAGATCTGGAGCATTTTTCAAGGAAATCTCTGCTATATGCATCCTCTAGTACCCTACTGCGAGTAATTGTATTGTAATTGTGCTTGTTAAGTCAACATGTAACGAGGACAATTACAATCAGAGAAATTAGGCACCTTTTATAGATCCCCTAGAACCCCGCTGTGTGCAATTCTAAGCTATTTATAGATATAGGGTTCTAGAATCCCAATGAATACTTTTGATTGCAATTGCCGTAGCCCATTGAACAGGAAAATGGGAACATCTCAATTAGGATAGAACATATTGTAGATAATATTCTAATAATACAGAAGGAAATGCAATGGTCATTTCTAACTAGAGATTTTATACTATCAAACGTTGTCTCGTCATTGTGAGATATTGTGCGAAACATAAATTTGGGACTGATTTAAGCCCACCCCACTATTGATGACCTAAAAGTGTTGAAAATAATTTTCAAAATTTATATTCGTGAAGCGGAAACTTGCGGTACCATTTTGCAAAAATCGAGCAGACGGAGGAGTTTCAAATTTGGCACAATTATAGTTTATATTGAAGATGGTGGGTTGTGGGATGGTGGCTAATATTTATATATAATATTCATTATTAACACATTAAATCATTAAAATAAAATCTCACGCACACTAATGCAAAATGATTTACACACACATTTACTATAAGATTGTGTCAATGAGTAATCATGACGACCGTATGTATAATAATCGTCAAGTATATGTCGTTGTCCAGTATAACAAAGAAGTAAAATATAGTATAGAGCTTTTAATAAGCATGTAACTATGCAAACCTAAAGACTTGAGACCGAATTACGACCAGCCGACGATCTTTAGTATTATTTAATAAATAAACTCTAAGGAACGAGCATTCTCAATAAAATTTTATACAAACCAATACGAATAAATACAGTATACGAGAATTATATGCACATTCAAGTATTCTCAAATCAAGTGGATTTGAGTGATCCACAAGAATTTCCGCTATTCAATGCAATAGAATCGAATCATTTCTAAATATAAATTTATCTGAATTCATGTTATATTACTGCTATGGCACTAACTTCTACTTGTTAAGGATTCCGTAGTACTATTAGACGTAGTGACTTGAAATCTTCCATGTCAATAGTACATGCTAAAAACTCATTAGGAAAATTATTTTAAACAAAACTATTTCATTAGGAAATTGTGCATAACTCCAGTTTCTACATATTTGCTAACAATCATCTTAATTTTTAACGTAATACTGTCATAATTCGATGAACGCCCGCGGGATACAAGAAAAAGCATGTCTTATTCTAACTTTCCGCCTGAGCCGAGCGTGCAAGCGAGAGCGTGGAACAAACGACAGGGAGGCACTATCGGCCTAAGCGTTCGGCGATATCACGTAAGATTATAATCCATAAACCGACTTTACAGACAACCTATTTTTTTTTAAAGTTTTTCTTAAAGTCTTTTCTAAAGCCAGTACGATACGAGTCGGTTTTTGTAGTGACCATTTAACTGATTTCAAATAGTCCTTCTGCTAAACAACATGTATAATTTAAATAACAGACATGATTCGGAATATCAAACTGCGCTCCAGAAAACAAATTACGAACGCTGTTTGTAAAGCGGTTCGAGAGGGACTGGGCAGGTCATATCTATCGCATGACAGGGGAGAGATGGGCATAAATGATCACAAAGTGGCATCCTGGTACTACGAGAAGGTGATGCCATAGACCACCAGAGGACCGCGTAATATGAAGGGGATTGGAAGTGGCCTTTGCTCAGCAGTGGGACACAGATGGCTGATAATAAATGTAGTCATTCCTCCTTGTTAAGTGAATAGGAAACCGACGCCTACTTAATATGCATCAATTTCCTTTAGAAATAAGCAGGTTGAATATGATGAGTGCAAATATAAGTTATAATTCATCATAAATGGAACGTACAGCATTCTTTGCACGCACTACGTGTGAAAACCAGCCTAAGAGAAAAATAAAAATGTTTTATGCTCTGTGGTTTCATTTTTTTTTTCTTTTGTAATAAGATAATGACTATAATTATAGAAGAAATAATAGCGCTCTGTGTGGCGCCTGTTCTTCATACCTTATGCGTGTGTAGGCTAGTTCGCAGTACAAATCGAGAAACGAGATTATACAAAAGTGGCTAACATCATGTTTTTGTCGCCGCAAAACGTTGGAACGTCTCTTTCGCTTAGGGCTACGAAAAAGTTATATTATAAATTATTTTAATTTATTCAAGAATGTATACCATTATTAAAGTATTTATTTGTATTATTCTAGCAGGTACACAAATATCGATTCGAGTTGTAACAACCTTTTGTGGATCATTTTGGGTGTCTTTGCCATATTAATGCAACGTTCCGTTTGCTTTGCGCTTTAGATGTGCGTTAAGATTTTGTCTATTATAAATATCTTAGTATAAAATATTTAGAACGAAAAAAATATTCATATAATTGAAAATATAGGAAAAAAGGAGCAATTAAGTAAATAACAAAAATTGCTTTTTTAATCTCCAGGCGCTACAGTCTCATCCTGAATCGCTTGAAAAGAAAAAAAATTAATAGAAAATATCCTAAACGAGATATAATGGTCATGGCATTTCATTACCCTTTGAAATAAGGAGCTATTGGTTGGTAGTTGGAAGGATCTGGGTGTGTGCCTTTTTTGGTGTTAAGTCTACCAAAGCTTTGACTGGCCCGTTGGCGCAGTGGGCAGTGACCCTGCCTTCCTGTTCGATTCCTGCCTCGTGTCTGAGTGATTAATCTATATGTATGTATTTATATATTTCGACAAATAAAAATATTTATGTATAACAGGCAACTGTTACCTATGACACAAGCACTAAGTTGTCTACCTTAGGAAGAGACGTACGTGTGTCAAAAAAAAACAAAACAGTGCCATACTTTGCATGCAATGCAAGCGGAATAGTTAGAACACGAAGTTATTTTATTGGCGCACAGACTAAGAAAAAGCTTAAACTTTATTCCGCTTTTTTAATTAATTGAAAATTATTGCAAAGGCGTATACCTCCGCATATTTTAAATGATTGACAGATAAAATGCACGAACCTGCAAAAAGTATATTCTTCAAAAGGAGGTTATTAGTCTCAAAGTATAGCTCATATTATGCAACCGTTATCCAAATAAGGCTCCAACAGAGAGCAAACTAGTTTTTGCACTCGGTTTGTCTGAACTTCGACTTGAAACGTTAGATTTTGTATGGTAAGCGACAGCGTTTGTAGCACTTTCGTCGACCTGTACGTACAGCGCCATCTAATTTGCTTAAAAAAGAATCATCGAAATCGGTTATCGTGATATTGAGATATTCGACAATTTGTCACGCGCATACATAATCAAAATTTAGAATTTCATTGTTTTCTCTTGGAAACCTTTGTCAGGTCTGGACTAAATGAATATGGGACCAATCGGGAAGCACCGGCTTTCAAATAAAACAAGAATCATCAAGGTCGAAAGTTCTGCGGTAACAAACATAAAAGGAAAAAAGAAAAAGAAAAAAAAAAACCTACTGGTCGAATTGATAGCCTGGTCCTTTTCTTGAAGTCGGTTAAAAATATAGATCAGTCATAAGGACTGTCGACACAAGTGAAAACCTTAGAACTATTAACAAACGAGAAGTAGCGCCACGCTTGCAGTTCTTTCAGCCTACAGCCGACTTGGTCCGGCGCGTCCGGGTACCAGTATCACTTTCTGTCATAAGATTCGCGGCAATGCTGTCGAATCAGGTGACGGTATTGTTGTCGTGTTTTGTTTGTTTTGTGATGGCTGCAACCCACTTTAAAAGCCGGCAATGCGTCTGCCAGCTTTCTGGTTGTGCAGCTGCTCATAGGCGTCGGTAGTAATTTAAGTGAACCGCTTGCCCCTTGTAATATATTAAAAGCAAACTTAAGTCAAAAGACCGCGTCGATGGCGACTTAGGTAAATACTCCCCATACACCCTATACAAGATTTCGCTTCAAATAAATGTTAGAAGTTCTATCCACGCTTAACTGATCGCTAGTATATAAAGTGCTTGAAGGGCTGTAAATAAAACGGCAAAGATAATATTTTATGACAACGATTTTGCGTTTATTGGATGTCACAAGAGGGTATGGGCTGGTTACGCGGGCTTCCCTGTGCAAAGGATGTAAGGCGTGTCTCAAAGAATTGGGGCGCGCGTATCCATCTCACACCCCCAACTCATTACATACACTAGGGTAATAAATAATAATAATCATTAAATAAATAACAACAAGTTACAAAATAAACTATCGTAAAAATGTGTATAACTAATTTTTTTTTGACGTTTAGAGCTTAATCAAATTTTTAATTCGCCCTGTCTTAACACAGCAATAGTATAAAAAAATTGGTTCTGTTTTTATTCTCTGTAGTGGAACGTTTAAAAATCGTTGTCGGGCGCCAGGTCGAACCTTGGTGGGAAGGTGCCGAAGACATCACCGAGGGCCGGGCGCGTGCGCTGGGGCTGAAAATACAAGAGAAACATTAATTCCTAAGTCGTTTCAGTTAGTTCGTTTCGATTAAATATGATGGTCATGGTTAAATCAAATGCTGTTATAGGTTTTGTTTACTCCCTATTAACATATATATGCCTTTTATATTATTATTATAAATTTAAATAAAAGCAAGCAATACGTCAATATTTACGACAATATCAAAGTTAGACGCCAAATCGATCTTAACGAGTGTCCATGTACTCCTGTTGAAAACAGATATGTGAGTTGAGAGCGGCGCTGCCGTCTTAACCTTATTGTGGGTATAAAGTGTATAAAGCAAATGTTTAAAATTTGTATATCTTGAAACCAGTTTTCGCGTACCCCTCTTTAGGGGTTAGTATCCCCGCTTTAAGGAGATGATAATATAACACAACTTTCGTATTGACGCAACACTGTACTGTGCCCCATACTACGATGGGCATTGTCCTTACGTCATAAGCTGAACATTATAAGTAATCTAGGGATAGCAATTATGTTTTATACTAACAGTGATTATATGTATGTGCGAGATGATTTTCTTATTACATTTTTTATTTATTACGTTTAGCCATACATGTAATTTTAAGCTCACAACTATCAATACTTTGATCGGTCGGTAGGAATATTTTTTCAAGGGCATTTTTCTTTTTTGATTATAAGCTCACTTTAAATAAATGCGTGACTGCTGAGGTTTGAAGTGTACCTATCCGAGCCTGCGAAACATGAAAATTCGTGCAAATCAAATCTATTCAAGTTTTACTACTGTTAGTATGTGTCGGCTCCTTTATAATTTGATTTAAGCTGCTAATATTAAGAAAACATTTAAAATTTTAGTGCGAGGATGTTGGTCATTTAAGATATATTAAAATAGCCTAGATGGGTGACCCATTCTAGCACTGGTTTATATTTGATATCCGACCTCCTCCGTGTTTCGGAAGGGACGTAAAACAGTGGGACCCGATTAATGTCACTTTGTGATATTACTAGGAAGAAGAAGAGATAAGGAACACAAACAATAATAACTATTGAAATTTTGGGTATCAGCTAGCTAATAAAAGTGAAAATATTTAAATATTTACTGAAAGTACAATAAAAAATAAATGGGGGTCTGACATTTTTGTCTTGATGGTCGCGCGGATCGCTGATGTTTACGCCAAAAACCGGTTTCATTAAATGGGAAGTCATAAGTACGTAATGTCATAGGCGGAAGTAAACACCGAATACATTAAACGCCAAATTTTGCTAATGAATTCAAGTTGCTAGATTTTTTCCCCGTTTTATAATAACGCTTAATTACGACCAGAGGTCGCGTAGAGGCTGGTCGAAATTCGGTCACAGATATTTAGATTTGCGTAATATATGCTTATATAATTAAAGTCATTTACAAAAATTTAATATTTTGTGACAACGATATTGTTATGTTTGACAATTAACGTACAAACAGGCGTCATGTCCACGCTTTAACACAATCTTTAGTAAAATACACATAAAATGTACGTACACGTGTGTATAAATCGTTTGGCATTGGTGTGCGTGATGTTTTATTTTCATAATTAAATGTATTAATAATGCGTTTTTATATAAAAATATTAGTATTTGCACACTGTATTCTATGTAAACTACAACTGTGCCAAATTGCATACTCCTCCGTCCGCGCAATTTTGGAAATTGGTACCGAAATTTGTCGCTTCACGTATTAATATATAGATGGTGCTAACGTGTTCTGCAGACTCAGAATTTTATATAAACACCTTCACTTATTAATACACTAGCTGAAGCCAGCGATTTATTCCGTTGGTTTATACAGATTTAGGCGCCTTCTGAATCTGCTGTCTGGAGCGTGTGTCCCGGTTTTGCTCCAGATCCGGGACTGGCTAAGGCCTGGGCAAAATTAAAAAGATAAAAACTAGTAGAATACAAAGCTGTTTGGTGGACTTAAATTCCGTGCAATAAAAATGTCTTGTCCCTCCTTGTATGTCAGCTACGAGTATATTGTACGTCCACATAGCTAGTTATTGACAAATTACGGCAACACGTCTGCGTCACAGAGATTTCTCTTTAATGGCGCGGTTGCCACACCGACGCAGTTAATATATATATAGTTAACTATTTCTCACATACGTGTTTATGTATTTGAATTTTTATGTCATTTTCTATAGTTCTATTGTTGATTATCAAGAAAATTGTACTGTAAACTCCTAGAGCTTGGCGTGCGTAGTGAAGAAAATTCATTTTTCTGATTATTATTAAGTTTATTTCAGTTTTTAATTTAATATTAATATTAGTTTTATTTATTGCGAGCTTTTATTTAGTTTGCCGTGTTATCTGTGGAAGTAGACAACATGGAGTCGGAACAATTTGTTACTATGTTTGTTTTATTTTTCGCGAGATTCCGTCCAATCGTTTGAAATGGGGAAGATCCGCGACGAGTGAAGCATATAAATAAAGATATGAAAACTAACTTTTATCTCTCAATTCGTTTTCTATTTGCTTGCCAAAAATATATTAATATCAACTTATGTTATCTCATGTCACAATGTTTATTCACGATAAACTCTAAAACTATACCGATAATATTACCAATTATTTTTGTTAAATGTTCGTTGAAGTCCAAAGATTTTACGGCGTTCGTTTTTACGGCGAGAAAAAATCGAATAAATGCCGGGAAAATCCTAAAAACAGTCCTTTTCTTTTTCCCATACAAACGTTTTCTATCTAAATTGTACAGTCAATTTGAACTTTATTGCCATTCGATAAAGTTCATATAAAATTACAAGCACTCACTGTTGTCTAAGCAATGTAGGTGTGTTCCTAACGTCACAGAGTCAATTTGCACTTTATTACGCTGCACAAAGCAAAAAAGGATTCGTAGTCATTCGTTATTTATAATAATACGGGGACTGGGACTGGGACTGGGACTGGGACTGGGGCTGGGGGGTTGTTTTTTTTGGTATAA
>JANCMC010043385.1:7506-27280 GCA_024363005.1 Charaxes varanes
TTACACGCTATACACTAACAAATTTTACGCGATTAAAACAATACTCTTTAACGGGTATTGCTCAGTGATTATAAATTAGATTTGAACTTTAAGTCCGTTCAAGACAATTAAGGAAATAATTAATAGGCATCAATCAGATTACCGCTGATTATGGACTTGTATGTCTTCCCTTCCCTTTAATTAAATTCTTCCCTCGGGAACATCACTTTTTTACTTTTAAAGATGACAAGAGATACTACCTTTTATTATTTATGCACCCATACATGCAAAATTTTATGATATTATACGTACGCTTCAGTAGGTTAAGCATGAAAGCGTAACAGACAAGGTCATAATCGCAATTATTACTATGCATCACTCACACCTTACATACATTGGCGTTGATAGCCATATTTTAATAGTGCTAACATCTGCGGATAGACAAACAACGTCAAACAATGCTAACACAGAGACACGAACACACACACGCATATACAGTCATACGCACACAAGTACACTAATGCAATAAGACAATACATAATCTAAGTAAGTTGCAAATATTTCCAGAAGTTTCTTAATGTTTATATTTCTTATAGAAAGTTTTAGTTTTCCTTTTTTAAATATGTAATAAATAGTTCTTAGGCATATGTGTAATTAAGGAGAGGCATATTCATATTCGTATTCATATTCATTTATTTAATTGCACATGCTTATAATTGTACATGATGCCCCGTTAGGGCGTTGCATTTTTAATGGATAAATATCGAAATTATTTTATATTAGTATAATTTTATAATATATTAAAGTCGGAAGGTGTCAAGAAAATTAGATAATTATCAGGACATCAAGTCAAAATTTGAAATTCCACCCTCATTGCCTCGATGTCCTAAAGTCCACAACTGTGCGCCTTTCTAGAAACTTTTTGCCTCGCACAATTTCTCTGTGGAATCAGTTGCCAGCTTCGGTATTTCCGAACGGATACGATTTAGGGACCTTCAAGAAAAGAGCATACTCATTTCTCAAAGGCCCGCAACGCATCTGCGAGCCCTTTGGTGCTACAGTTGTCCATGGGCGTCGGTAGTCACTTAGGTGGAACGCCTGCTCGTTTGCCCCTTGTTATATTAAAAAATAAATTAGTTTTGTTCTTATCGACATCATTACTCATAGCTGAAACTAATTTATAATAATAATCAAAAAACCTTTTATTTCTCAATTAACAAAAATGTCAAATAAATACAATTATTTATTATTGTGAAACTCAATATCTAATATACACACCGGCAGAATTAGCAAAATATAAAAAAGGGAGAATATAAAATAGTTTCATTTTAAAACAAACAATAATTAAACATGAAACAAAGATTAAACTAACATGTTTTAATATTAATTTGCAGCACCATACTGCAATTTTAATGGAAAAAACTAAACTAAAAAATTCATTTTTCTTAGATTTCGAAATGACAGAATAAAATTTAGACCTTTTGACGGTTATTTATTAAATAAATGTTTAATATCGATACGAAGGAACCGTCCGAAAAAATACGTTTGGTTTACTTTAGTTTTTTTTCATTGAACTTTATGTAGGGTATTGCAAGTTAATGAAAAAATACGTTATTTTTAATTGTTTTTTCATTTTTAATTATTATATGTTATAAAAAATAAAACTAACTATTTTATATTCTTCGTTTTGTTTATGTTCCGCTATTTCTTTCTGTGTCATACAGATCACTTAACGCATTATAGCACGTAAAAAATGTTAATGCTACCTACCTCAGATACACGTCAAAGCTTTGAAACTGCAGACGGATTCATCTAGAACAAAAGAGACATTTATATATATTAGCGTTATTTATAAATATACATATATATTCTTAGATATATAGAAATGGATATTGTAATAGAAGTCTCACAAACCGAACTAAACGCGACAGTAATACCATCACTTGACGTGACAGCACTGCCGCCACTTCACGCCGATGTAATGTCAGAAAGAGGTACTGGTATCTGAACGCGCCGGCTCAACTTGGCTGCAAACCAAAATGACGGCAAGCGTGGCTGTATCTCTGTTTTTACTAATTTAAATATTATGATATACATTTAGATCTCCTTTCTTTCTGGACGAGACATGACCTTTTCCGCTTACTTAAAAAAATCACCATTAACAAATAAAATTAAGCAATTAATGTCTGAAAGCGTTACGTAGAAGAAAACTCATAATTGCTTTTACAATATCAATAGGCAATTCATGAGAGCGATGAAATAAGGTCATAAATAAATAACGAAAACAATTTGGAACAAATCACGTCGTAAACGGATTTGACACGTTCCAATTAATTACTGAAATTCGTTTGAAGCTAATTTGTATTTATTTATAGTTTATAGATATTTCATTTCTGTAACTGCTCCTATAATATGAAATTACGGTCATAATACAGGATATAATGTAATACATACAGTCTGAATAGATACATAGGAAGACATGCTAGTGTGTTCCAAAGGTAAGTAACGTCTTTATATCTGTGTAACTCTCCCAACTGGTAACAGCCGACTGACACATTTTTTTTTAATGTATCAATATACACTGAGACTAGAGATGGGAATCGAACCCACAACCCCCTGGGCAGAAGGCAGGGATACTGCCAACTGCGGCAACGGCCAGTTATTCAGTCAATTGTCGAATACCTTCTAAATTCAGTCAAAATAAATAAATAATAATAAATATATACAGGACTATATGACATACAGACGTCTGTTCCTAAGGTAGACATCTTAATGCCTGTGTTATAGGTAACAGCCGCCTGTTATACACAAACATATTTTTTTAGAAATATATAAATACATACACATTGATAATACACCCATACTCGAGGTAGGAATCAAACCCACGACCCTCGGAGCAGAAGGAAGGGTCACTGCCCCGTAGAACTAAGCGTGTGGTAGTAATTTCGATATTTTCGTAGTAGTAATTTTGGAGGGGTGGAGACTATGATATTTGTAGTATTTTTTGGCGCTGAAGAACTTTTCTGCACTCTTGCCAATTTCCGAAGCTGTTCTCGTGAAAAAAAAAATTAAAACCGTCAATAAAGAACGCCTCATGGTAGTTTTTTTCTCCTGTGGCTATGGAAATCAAAATTTTGTAACAATTCAAGTGCACGTTTCCAAATTAAAGTATTCCGATCAAAAACTCTCTGCGTGCAGTTATACTGCAGAAGTTTAATACATTTAAAAAAAAAACTAAAATTATTATGATTTATTTTTGGCAATTTGAAAAAATGATATAGCGAACTCTTTGTCAGAAAATATGATGATAAAAATCGATTGGAGGATACTAAAAGTTTTATTTGAACAACTTACTACTTTTAGAGTTTTAATGCATTTTCTCCCTATTTATACATAATATATTAAGGGAAACCATTGAATGTCTTATTATAGCTCTCAGGATTATTTCATATTTCTACAAATGTTTTACTCTTTCTTAGCAATTTTATTGTTACTGAAGGTTTACTTTACTTAAATCAGTTAATAGTTTAATGTCCCTGGTAAGGTCGACCTTCGCTGACCTGTTTATCGGATGAAAGTTGTAAGTTATATTCTATCAGATAAAATATGTTTATGAATGTGCACCAAAAGGGTTGCCTTAAAATATATGTCCACGGCTATGATATATTAAAACTTTATACAGTAAGTAAATATGTTTTCAAATTTCACTGTCTTGGTTACCAAACGACCTATATACCAATCGAAACTCAGTACTACACACACAATATACAGTACATGGGTCGCCTAGTTTTTTCTGGTCCCTATTACCCAGTTGCCGCGGATAAACATGTATGTATTACGCTCATCTGAGGACCTAGCATGAACACTCTCGATAGTTTTACTTACTTTTACGTTCGAAATGACCGTGACGTCACGTCACGTTAATTTTAATAAATCATAGCCATGAATATGTATTCTATGGTAACCCTTATAGTGCACATTCACAAACATATTTTATTTGATATAAATATAACTTAAAACTTTCATCCGATATACAGATCCGATCAGCGACGATCGACCTTACTTAGGATCCTCTACTATAAGGTTTTTTCACCCTTGCGAGTCATTTTTGACTTTTTTTTCCAAATAATGTATAATATTCTGGTGATAATATATTTGACTTAAAACTGTTTGCGAGGGTTCTTCATGCCCTATACTAGTACAACAATTATCAAATTACTCTAAGAAAAACTAGTTACTAATTAGGTTTTCTTATTAAAGTTGCCATTCGTGAATAAATTGATTATCTCATAAATTATCTTACATACCTAATATAGAAATAGGTTATATAGAAATTACAGACTAATACTTCAATTTTATAGTTGTTTGTCTAAAGAGCGAGCAACAATCAAAGATGTTTGTGAAATAAAACAAATCATTTACTTTAGATATTTTTATTTCTTCTCATCACATTCGGTTAAGTTAATTACTCTTAGAGGTCATCCATAAATTATGTCACACGTTAAGGGGAGGGGGTAGGGTATCAGGAAAATGTGACATTGAGTGACAACGCGAACGGTCGAAAGCTTTGAGATGTCAAAATTAAAAACATGGAAAATAAAAATAGAACTGCTGTTTTCTTTTTTTTTAATACATGCATAAAATATGTGATGTCACACCGAGAGGTAAGAGTTTTGAGAATGTGACAAATACTGGGGAGAGTTAAGAAATCGTAAAATTCGTATGACCCCTTATGCCGGAGCCAGACATAGCTTCATTTGAATGATCATGTAGTGTGGTCGAGGATTTTGTGTAGCTGCGCAAAGTTTTGTAGAACTTTGTAGTCTTCAAGGATAAAAATGTACAAATACTTTGAGCTGTCTGGCTCCGGCATTACACTATAACAACTTTTCGATTTTCTTGCTCTAATACCGGAGCCAGCAGACATAGCTCAGTCTTTGTACATTTTTGACCTTGAAGTCCACAAAGTACTACAAAACTTTGTACAGTTACACAAAACACTTCCAGTGACACATGCGGTAACAGATGCAAAGTTATCCGTCATCTCTTGCCTGTTAGATATATATATATATATACTTTCCCTGTCGAGTAGCTCCATATTATCAACGAGATATCTCGTTTATACCCTACTATTATTAAAAATATCCGCTCACCTGCTTTTTACCTTGCTGCGGATCTCTATTGGAGAATATTTTTATAAGTTTTTATTCTTATATTAATATTTATGCGACTCTATCGCTTGGGAGCGATCTCTACATTCAATTTAATAGGATTATATTATAATGAATATAGGATCGATAATAATTATAGGAAATCCAGTTTATATCTGATCTTAACTATATAAAAGTTAATGATTGTTTATTATTTACACCTTACTAACTAAAACTAATCACCAAAGCAATTATCTATAATGCCGGAGCCAGACATAGCTTCATTTGAATGACCATTCCAATGATCATGTAGTATAGCCGGGGACTTTGTTTAACTGTACAAAGTTTTGTAGTACTTTGTGGACTTCAATGTCAAAAATGTACAAAGACTGAGCTATATCTGGCTACGGCATAATGTGAGCGAAAAATAATAAACTTACTTTGAAAGCTGTATTTCTATTTATTTGACAAAACTGTTTTACATTACTTGTTCAAAAATTATAGAAGCGCGTCGATACTATGTATCCCTAGTAACTTGATGGCTAGTGTTGTTTTCTAATTTCATAGTTCCAAGTATGGATAGATAGACCATTTGACCGCTATTTGGGCGTTGTTAATCATGCATAGACAACTTTTTCATTTTTATCTTGTACAAGAATTATTAAAGTTGCTTTTTGGATTTTGTATTTTTGAATCTAATACAAGTTCATATAATGAATGAATTATTAAAAAATAATACTTTTATGACTTTTTTATATTCAGTATTCTATTCGAGTGTTTATTATATATATACATACGTCTCTTAATTGTTACATTTATTTTTTTGTACATATAAACCCTTTCAATGAGCCTTCTTTAGAGAAAAACAAAAATAATACTTTTGCCGCAATTAAATAAAAAATAACGATATTTTATTCGCTATGTAAATGAACATAGCTTCATGTTATGTGGATAGGAAAGTTTTCCATTAATGCATACCTTCTACGGACGAATACACACTAAATATGGTATGGTATATTTTCCGTGTACATATGATTATGTTAATAAAATTCGTAATGTACGGAAACAATAAGTTATTAGATAAAGCATGTCACCTTCAAGTGATGGTCGTTGAACTTTTAGCCCACTGCGGGCAGACGACCCTGGCAAGACGTGTTTCTAAGCTATGCTATCCTAGTAGGCGGTATACCTACCGTAAAATATTATGACATTCCTAGTAAGAGTAATAAATATTTAATTAAAATAATTATTTTTCCAGAGATAATAATTAAATAATGCAATAATTTAATTAAATACTGACGTATAAACGAAGAAGGGCAATTGTTCTCAACAATGTTTATTAAACTTTACTTTTATTATGTTAAATTATTTATATAAAATCTGTTCTTAGCTGACGTTTAGAAACTCAAAATAATTATAACTTTATCCACTGAACATTAAATGTAGACGAAAGAGGGTCAATTATTCTCAACTATATTTATTAAGCCTGACTTTATTACATATTATGTTAATTTACCAATTTTAAATTCTATTATTAGCTTACGTTTGAGAAAGGTCCAAATAATTATAAAATAATCCATTTATCTAGAAAAACAGACGAAAGAGCGTCAATTATTCTTAATTACATTTATTAAAAAAATTCTTATCAAAGTCTTAGCTGGCGTTAGAAATCTCCAAATAGTTATAAAATTTAGACGAAAGAGGAACAATTTTTCTTAACAATATTTATTAAAACTTTTTTTATATTATTATATCCTTAGCTGACGTTTTAAAGCTTGAGAGAATCAGAAAAACTAATCATGTCAATTTATTTGCTTTCATACCTTGAAGACGATCTGTGGATTAGTTAATCCACAGATCGTCAAGTTTTTTATTTACTCTTTGTCCGGTCTCTCTCAAAGAAAACACGAGACAAGCAAGGCAAGCCACGTACTTACATATATGTTATAGGTTTAACCTTATAATTTCCATTATTTTTTTTATTGCATAACCAAATTCGTTAGTCATGTCTCGGGATGTTCAGCAAATTGATACCCGAGTTAGGGCAAAATAATTGTTAACTCAATCCGAGCTACCCACATGTAAAGCATATTGATAGTGGCATTTACCTGCAATATTGTAACCTGTCAAGCGGCCGTAGCAGGCTCACCAATCCTGGTTTCGATAGCTGAAACCAACGATAAACCAAACCTGGTCGACGACAGGCGATAGGTTATGGATGTGATAGACAATAATTTAGCATTTCCTTCACAATTTCATAAAAATAATATTCTTTAATTAAACTTATAAAAAGTGCTCGCCAGGCGTTATTTCTTTTTTATCCCTGGAAAATGCTTTAAGGCAGGCCTTCTTTTTTGCTACCAGGACTACCACTAAAGTAATAAAAATACTAGCTTGAAAAATGCCTCATATTCATTTTTAGTAGGGGTTCCTCTAGCCACAAAACAAATCTTAAGTGAAATTTCACTCAATTTCAAGAAATCGCGGCGTTCTCCGTCGATGGAAAATGTTTTTCGGACGATTTTGATATAATTTTTCCGTGCTCGCTACATTAAGTAGATTATACATTAATTAAGTGGAACATCTCTAATTAATATTAATAGAGACAGAACAAAATATTACAAAGTAGCAAATGGAAGTATGTATGTACTCGTAAGTATCAATATCGAATGCATTATTAACAAGTGATAAAACCGATGTTACGAGTACATGTGGACTAAAACCGGATACAACTTTTAAATACTAATAATAACAGTTTAGCTTATACATAAAATAAATTTTAAAGGTTTTTTATGTTAGTGAAATAAAGAATAATTTCAAAGAAACAATATCTAATTCCTAAAGCCGCACAATTATATAAAGATCCGATCACATTTGGTTAAACAGGAGATGGATCACAGGCGAAGAAGAGCGCGAAAAGAAGAGAAGAGAAGGCGAGCGTTAATGTCTGTAGTAAACCTACAAAACCATAAACCTTACCTTCCTACCCTAGAAACTAAATCAAATTTCAGTCTCAGAAACTGCTTGGGTTATTTGCAACATTCTTAATTAATCCAAAACCTGCGCAGTAAATCATAGGAATGCTAAGAAATTCGTTTTTTTGTCTCCCTCTATGACGCAATTTAATTTGGTTTGGTGAGCTACGGTGTCAACCTTTTCTGTTAATCTAAGCGCATTTAAAACGATGCACACGCATTATTTTAAGTAAACATGGACTACCAACAAACGCATTTGTATTCGAGTCAGGTTAAGTTGAGGCGCGAATGACCTTTTTTTACTTTTCTCGCTGCGGAAATGCAAAGATTTAAGAAATGGCCCCGTCGAGCCGGTTGTGTTTATTTTAAACGGCCGTAAAAAACTTGTAGTAAAATGTATGCGCAAACAAGATTTGAAGTACCAGGCTCCCATAAGATAAAGAAGCGCGAGCAGTCATACGAGCCGCATAGATATCGCACGCACACAGCTAAGCGTTTTAATTGTTATCCTATCTCTTTCTAATTGCCTCTTTGACCTCCAATTTCTTATAACATTGAATTACGTTCGACAATAAAAAGCGAATTAATCGCCGTGCTCGTGAAATTTTCTTATATCTAATTATCGGTGGACGATAAGTTTTTGCCGTCGGTAACATTGTGTTAAATGAAAATTTATAATAGTATTTAATCCTTGTAAATGCTTCATATCTAAGCAAGTCGGAAGTGACGATTGAGCTCACTAACGCAAGTGAGTTATCAACATTTCTCACGCTCGGTTTCCATTAGTGTGCGTGTCGTTGTGTGAGTGTTATCTCCGCGCGGCTGTGTGTGTGAGCTGAGACGAGCTCAGGTTCGTTCAACTTATGGCCTAGTAAACTTTGATATATAATATCTCTAGTACATTGTATGACACTCGCCGACTTTAATTAATCTCATGCTTTTAATTTTAATTCACTCCTTTCTTCATGCAAGTCGAGTGGATTGTTGATTTATTTCGACGTACAGAAACAATTTAAAGTTACACGAACTTTGTTTCTTCTCTTTGTTGTTTGATATAATCTGTGCGAAATAATCTATGGTCATTACGTATTGCAGAGAAGACACGAACGCGACGAATCGTTTTTTAAACGTTTAGAAAAGGATGACAGCATAAATTTTATATAATTAAACGAGATCTTTATGTTTAATAAAAATGTATCTATATCATTATTATGTTTGGTTTATAACGTATAATATTAAGTGATTGCTTCAGTGCACGTTACACGTATTAACAATAGTAATAGATTGCTTTCAACTAACTAATAAAATGTCCCAATATTTTTTAAACTATAAATATATATAAATTACTGTTTTAAGAAATCATAAATGTTTAAATCTACGAAATATAAATAATGAATTGTTAGAATTTTGACAAAGGAGTGACTAACGAGTTTTATGCTGATACTTCTAGGGGATCATCATTTCAAATAAATCAGAGACAATAAAAAGCGATTCGTCCATCGTTGAATGAAACTAACACGACTTTGTTTAATATTTTCTCTCTTTGGTTGCACAGCTACTCTTTGATGCATATATAATAGATGTAAGATATTCGGTGAAAGTAGCAAATCATAAAATACTGCTTATAACTTATTCCATTTACTATCTACTGCAACGCGGCACAAGTTGCTTGTTTACGACTTTTGCCGGGTTACAGAGTTATTCTCGATAAATAAACAAACGGAAAGTAATCTCAAATGAACTGTTTATGCTAACCTATCCTCGAAAAGGATTTGGATTTAAAAGTTTTTACCATTGTCTGTTTTTTATCGCTTGTAAAATTGTTCATTTCCATAATCGTAATTTATTAAAAGACAATAATTTATTAAAAGAAAATAACTCTTTGTGATAAAAAAATAACCAACATATTGGTGGGTTTTCCCAGATTAGTGTGTGTGGAACCCTAGTAAAATTACATTTGATTAGAATTATTATAACCAAAATATTATTTAAAAAATATATTCACGACTGCCATGTAAAAGCTAATGTGGATTTTTGGACATCGAGGTGATGACAGCAAAATTTCGTAGCCTGATGTTCTAAGTCCCAGGAAGGTTTTTTTTATGAGTTAAGATATTAATGATTTTATAAAGAAATTTATGGTTTTATCCTGCGGAGATATTTAATATAATAATTGTTGTATTTTCTTTGTCAAATGTACTTGAACTAACTTTTGCATATTAGACAAACTTCTGTGGTTTATAATGTGAAATTTAATGATGTTTACAATGCGTTTTTTTACAAAATTAAATTAAAAAAAAAACAAAAAAGAAAACAGTTTTGCATTACTGTAATCAACGCAGACAATATCACGGGTTTTAGCTAGCTTTTAATAATTTTTGGAATGGTACATTTAGGTACCTACTATGCTGGGTCCAAATAATCGTTCGATATTTAATATTTCGGAGATGTGACAGAATAAGCGTGCAGGTTGCGAACGCAGTGTAGGCGGTTTCCAAGAAACCAATGCGATGACGGTCACGTAAGCGTCTTTGGGCGTTGTTTTTTTTTTTTGGTGTACGAATCTTTAAGGAAGTGGCCGCGGAAATATTATGGAAATATTTAACATACATGTCGTTGCACGCGGCTTCGTGCGCCCGAATTTAGTAAAACGCTCTATAGTTCCAACGCGTAAGATGACTCGCAAGTTACTTTGCAAGTTTTGGATGATATAGCGTGGCAACGCGTACCCACGCGTAAGTCACGTGAACGCATAATAAAAGTGGTCATTTTTTAAAATTAGCCTATTGTGTCCCACTGCTGGGCAAAGGTTTCCTGGGTCAATCTCATCCACAACTTCCCTGCAAAGGTATCCGAATCGTCGCGCCTCTTCCTTGGCCTGCCTGGGTCGTCAGCGGCCAGTGGTGGGCATCCAGGAAGTCGTGATATTGGCCATAAGCTTGTCAAAACACGCTTATATAGAAGGGTTCCGTAGCTGAACGTATTTGTTAAATGACTTCAAAAGTTGTTGTCCGATTTTATTGAAAATAATTTCTTAATGTGTTTTTACCGTTAATAACATGGAAAATTTTAAGTCTCTACGTCTAATACTTTTGTAATGGACGGACGGACGGGCAGAAGGAACCTATGAAGGTTCCTTGTAGTACTACGGAACCCTAAAAAAACAAATGTATTTGTACCTTTTTTATGTATAGCGTGGTGCAAATTGGCAGGCGGTTCGCTAGTGTTTATCCATACCCATGGGCAACTGCAATGTTACTCCCTAATAGGGGGTTTGCAGATACGTCGCCGGCCTTTGAGCAATGGGTATTTTTTGAAGGTCCTTTTGTCGTATCGGGTCGATTCTTAAAGCGCTTAATAAAAAATTTCGCCTTTATAAACAGACACTTTATTTTTATTTGTTCGTATTAACGAGTAGAGTAGATTTGTTTAAAATTCAATAATTTAAGACGAAAAAGTGACTTAACAAATACAATTTATTTTATCAAATTTCTACCGCTTTTGTTCTTAGCTACTTTGTACTTAAAGCATATTTGTTATTCACAAAGTACATTTTCTAATGACGTTAGCGGTTTCAGTAATATTTTAGACGTCACGCGTGTACAAGTCACGTTTTGACGTCGCACTTTGAATTTTCACTCGCAAATCAGTAATGCAACATGATATCTTAGCAGCTTGTGATTAATTCTGTTTACAGTAGGATGCAGTCCAGACGCCACATTTGCGAGGTGACGTGGCCGGACAGCCATTGTTCATGACTATATGGATTAATTTTATTATTTAACAGGAATACAAACTTAATCATATGTACACAATACCGTCTGCAGTCTTACCGTGTTCAATATAAGAGCGCGAATGTTGCCAAATCGGCGCGGCTGAATAACCACAGGTTTTCCTGTACCTATCCGTTTGTATTTTGCGTCAATGAATATAGAATAAAGGATACGTTGGTCTCACTGGTCTTTGTCATCGTGCGGTTCATGGAAAAGACGTTTCCGTGGCATTTGCATATTAACTGCTAAAATATGAAATACTGAATAGCGTCAGTACTCCGGTCAATTTAGACATTCGAAGCTACATCATTTCACAAGCCGCAACTTGGTGAAATCGTTCAAAATATAAGAATAAATAAAATTTGACTATTCCCCATCTTTCCTCTGTATGGCAAAAAAAAAATTCTTCTATATCAAAGGTAAAAAAATTGAGTTTGTCGCGATTTTCAGTTAACCGGTTTTGTTATAAAAATACCTCAGACAAAAATTGTAGAGCATAAAATTATTTATAAAAAATGTACAAATACTTTTTTTTCACACATGTTTCCACGCCACCTATGAGGTTGTATACTTAGCGCGTTTTTTTACGTGGTTTCCTCAGTAGGACTATTCCACGGATCAGTTATGGTTCTGTTTAATTTGAAACTATTGCAACTAATAAAAATTAGCAAAACCTGGAAGTTTATTCGTCTGATTGGTAGCCTTCAAATTCTTCGTCTTGATCTTCTTCTTGTTTTTCTTCTTGGTCTTCTTAAGACTTGTTCTTCTTCTTTTTCTGCTTCTTGTTCTTCATCTTTTTGTTCTGTAGTAAATAGCCTCAATAGCGATGTATCGCATGTCATCTCGTTGGAATCACAAGAATTCTTTCTAAAAGAAAATTTCCTGTAACCTTCTTCATTCTGTTAGGTGCATTTCTTGTAGAAAAGAAAACACCAACTAAATGTTGCTGAGAACAACATTTCCAAGTACCATTAGAAAATAACTTATCTAGTGATGGTCTTATAAACGACATAGCGTACCTAAAAGGATCCGATTTTTCCTTTAAAATAATCAACGTTAAATTACCATTTGCATATCATGCGCAATAGAGTTTTATAGGATGTCGATGAAAAGGTCTGTAAAATACCAACGTCATTTATCACTAATTATTTAATTTAATTAGCTGTCAGTGAATGCAGACTGCGTAATGTCATGAATTTTTCATGCGCCTTCAATTGCATTGGCGCCCCGGTGCGTTGTAACGACAATATAAAAGTTTTCGCAAAAGAATTATGCGCCGTAAATTATGTTAAAGTGACCATTAGCCGGTGTTTTAGTGAAAGATTTGCATGCGGTTTTGAAGTGCCTATAAAAGTTACTGTGCACAATAGTACCGTACCGCTGATGGGTCGTAAAGTACACGTGCGTAATCAACAATGAGGGATTTGTGAAACTTTAACGTAAATGTTCTAATGAGTGTCTGATAATTTATCTATAAATTAATACGTGAAGCAAAAACTTAAGGAACTATTTTATGAAAATTTCGCGGCCGGAGGAGTATGAAATTTGGTACAATTACAGTTTATATAAAGAGGTCGTGGCCTAATCAGTGGTCGGCATTTGAGTCGATCACTATGTTAAGTTGCTCTTGCTGCGACCGGGTGATAGATGGGTGACCTATTTGACATGTGCTTATTACTACGCTTTAATACAATCTTATATTAAAATGTACACATGTGTGTGTAAATCGTTTGGCACTGGTGTGCGTCTTGATTTATTCTAATAGTTTATTTTATAAAAATACTAGCGTTCACACACTTTCCTCTATATAAACAATAAATGCCAAATTTCATTACCTCCGTAAGCGCAATTTTCGTAAAGTTCGTTCGAGTAAGTTTCGTTTCGAAAGTTTTCGCTTCGCGTATTAATATTTAAATACACCGATCACATTAAGAAAAATAAAGTAGCACAACGCTAAAATAAACAAGAAAACAAATCTTTTAATTCTCTTGTTACATTGAGATGCGACGTTGGTCAATAACAATGAATAAAGATCTTTTCCGTCAAAGCCATTGTTGAGCGAAAAATTTCACTAAGAAAGATACCTTTCAGAAAATCTAATAAAGTTATTAGAAGTAACATTATTATGCGACATTTTTAATTTAAGGAATTTAATCAGTCCTTCTTTGGTAAAGCTGTTAAAGTTTTTTTACTCAACGTAAGCGTATCAAACTGATTATACTATCAGTTGAAAAGTATATTCTACTGATCTTATTGTATAGTAATGAGTGACGAAACCGAAATTTCGGTTTCGATTTCGAGCAGTTTTAGCCAAATATCTAGTTTCGGCTTTAATTGGGTTTCGATCGAGATATAGCCGAAACTCAAGTGTTCGAGAATTTTCGTGTTTCGTTCGGTAAGTCTCGCGGCTAGCTCGCCGGCGCTGCCAAGGTTCAGGTTCAGTTTGCCGCTCTTTGATTATATACATAAATTGTCCTAGACTTATTGTGACAACTAGGTAATAAAAGTGGTTAGTAAAATCCCCCAAAAAAAGTATTAGATTTATCTTAAAGGAAGATACCTCATAGTTTTCTTCCAAGAATTAGTCTTGTATATTTATATATTCAAAACATAAAAAAAACTTCACACGACTATAACGATTGTTCCTTTTAGTTTATTTAAGTGTATATGTCATAAATGTATACAAAAATGTTAAGAAACCAGTAAGAAATTGTAATTTTAAATAATTATTAGTAAGTCTCGGTTTCAGCCAAAACAGAGAGCAAGGAGGAAAGTTCAGTTTCGGTTTTGGTTCCGACTGAATAACCAGTTTCGGTCGGGCACTAATCTAAAGTGATCTACAACCAAAATATAGTATTAGTAGGTTATTCAATGTAGTTACTCCGCGCGTCTAATTGGCTAGACAGATATTGATTATTTTTATTGTATATTTTTATTTGATTGTCTTCGGTGCTTGTCTCAGATAGATATTTTCAAATTCGTTGTCATTCTTTGAATAGGACAATATATGATGGTTTACTATAAAAACTGTTTTCATTTTTAAAAGCTTTCATAGAAGTTGCCCAGAATATATGTTCCGGTGGAATTTTACAACTCAATTATAGAGCAGATATCTTCAACTGATTGAGCTGAAATTTTGCACACATATCGCATACTTAATCATAAATTAGCCTAACTCAAAAAAGCTGATTTTTGGGAAATCGCATAAAATGTTTTATCATTAACGACTTATTCGTCTTATAATTCGTTAAAAAGGCCGTTCTATTGAAGTGTGATATTAAAGATATTTTATCATTTGTTATACTAATAAATAAAAAGTTATTTTAGTTAAAATGACAGAAATAGCTGTATCTCAGAGTTGGATGGAGATATTGAAATAATACTTAGATTGACTGAAAGAGGACTTTGAAATAAAGCTGCCTGTATCATTAACTCACATTAGACCTAAAACGTAATTGGTCAGTTTATGAATAAGCGTGCGATATGTATATCGGATGACAATACATTATTATGATGACATGGAGCTGATCCACGACATGCTTTTGTACCATATAGATTGTCTGAAAGTAAATGTTTTAACGGAGAAAAATACTATATTATCTTTAGAGCATTTAAATAAATGTCTTTTTTTAATTAATTACTCTTACTCTTTTTTGATTGATTGAGGAGGTCGTGGCCTAATCAGTGGTCGGCATTTGAGTGGATCGCTAAGTTAAGTTGCTCTGGCTGCGACCGGGTTTTTTTTTTTAATTAACATGCATCATACCAAAAACAAATAGGAAATAAAACGAATATTTGAACGACAACCCGTGCCGAAATACATTTATTTTTTACGATAACCTACTGCTGGGCATAGGCCCCCTTTGTTTCTGCCACTCATCTATCCCTTTCCAATCTCATCCAACCACCACCATCCGTCCATCAGGCCCTGGGACGACCAGGGTTTTTCCAGGGTATAGCCAAAGTATGAACTGATTTAATTTAATTTATCTATACTTATGTATATTTAACATATAGAGCCGAAGAGTTTGTTTGTTTTGCTTGAACGCTCTAATCTCAGTAACTACTGGTCCGATTTGAAAAATTCTTTCAGTGTTAGATAGCCCATTTATCGAGGAAGGCAGTAGGCTATATATCATCATGCTAAAATGGAATCTTTTTTTACCTAATTATACGTCGATGAAATCGCGGGTAAAGCTAGTAGTTGATATCGCGTTTTATTCCGACTGACAGCCGTCATTAAATCTTTTTTTTATATCTGGCCAGTTTTTTTTTACGCTGGGAAATACATTTACGAACTAACTTTTTCGAATAGCAGTTTAACCGCAGAACGTGAGGCCACACTTTATCTAATTCTAAGGAAATTTGGTCAAAAATTAAGTACCTATTTTAATACCATATAGTACGCTCCTTAAGTATTCCAAGTGTCTGACCAGTCACCCTGTAAACTGACTGACGTTTCTTAGATTTATATTTATGCAGTATATTTCGGTATATATAAAATTTGCAGCGATTTTATAAAAACTTTTTTACAATAAATAAAATTGAAGTGACGAAATGATTTTGACTATCCAACAAAAGTGGCCAAGAGCGTGTGCATACACTCTACAAGGGTTCCGTATCTGATACGCGATAAATGTATATGTTAAATAACTTTAAATGTTGATGTCTGATTTCGTTCAAAATAAATGGAAAATTTCAAGTCTCTTCGTCTAATAGTTTAGATATCCTAGAAAAGGGACCATCTGGCGGGCGGACAGACAGATAGAGCGAAACTAAAAGAGTTACTTGTAGGAGTATGGAATCTTAAAAACTATAATTTTTCATCCAGAATACTTTTGTTAAGGTACATTTAACCAGCTGATTTACTCGTACTAGACATTATCCTGATAGATGTTAATATGGATCTGAGCATAAAGTAAATAAATCATTTAAAAACGATCAATGTATTGCACGTTTTAAAATCTAATCTGAGAATACGTACATACAATTTTCTTATCAAAATCGCTGCAGCCAAAACGAGGCATTGCCATACGAATAGAAAACAAAACGAATAGAATGATTATATGTAAAAAGATATTAATGCGTAGAAAACTTTTTATGACTATTCATGAAAACAAAACTTGGTTGAACATAAGAAGTCAAGTAAAACAAAGTTAATATTTTGTGGCAAAGGCTCTTTCTTTGGTCGCGCTTTTATTGCACACCAACCTTTGGAATACAGATTATGTCCGCGTCTGACCACAGGATGTACATGTAACGATTCACGCTGGAAGAGACATCTATATATTATACAACAGATATATAGATATTATACGATTTATAGATATTGACTCGTACAAGTAAAATTTTGAAAAACTCTACATGACTTATCATAAAACTCACCGCCGCAGATTCCAACCTATGACTTTTGGGAAAAACTGTCCCAGACACTTAGCTAGACGAAGACTCAAATTTTTATGTATAATATATAAGTGGACCCGACAGACATTATCCTGAATGATAATAGGAAATTCATTCAAATCGATCAAGCCGTTTATTTGCAGTATAGATAAATAACCTATATACCGACTGCAGCGCCATCTGCTGGGCTGATTTGTGAATCTAAACCATCCAGGGCGCGATCCAAAAGCATACAAAAAATCTTTCAAATCACTTTAACCCTTTTAAGAGGCGTTCAGTGGCATACACACGTACAGAAGAATTATATTTATAAAGATGAGTTCATAGTGAATTAGGCCATAATATACTAGGTACGAATTCGTGGGGCCTTCTAGTCCTATAATAAAATGGTTTAATATTCCGAGCATATATGTATCCGTACTTAAACGCCTCCCGCGGCAAACGGACCGAATTGAAGAGTGTAAACGATATGGCAATTGTGCATACTTGAGTCTTGATCCCATCGAATATCCGTCTGACTGTCTGAAAAGAAGGGTAATACGTTTTAATATATAGGACTATCAAATACTAGATAAATATAAATAAATGTAATATACACAGGATAATAGGACACACCGTCTTCTGTTCCTAAGGTAGACAACTTAATGCCTGTGTTATACGTAATAGACGCCTGTTATACACAAATATTTTTTTGGAACTCGAGGCGGAAATTGAAGCCACGCCTTTTATAAGTATTTAAGGTAAACAGATACATGAGATCTTCAATTGTTTGGAACTTAAACGTCCATACTAAAACAGTACAAAAACGTTATACATTGCCAGTTTGTATATAATCGCAGTAAGTCACACAGTTAACGATATATACGCATTCCACTGATAATTAGTCTAATTACGTAAACGTTTAATGTTCGTACATCGTTTACGCTCCATTTGAACGCACTTATTCTTAAGGCTTAGTACTGTTATAGTTTCAATTCTAACAAACGAAAATGAAATAATATGTAAGAAACTATCGATAATAATGTCGTTTAGTAGTAGATATCGTTAGCTGAGGGCCTAGCACGAACATTCTCGATAGTTTTACTTAGGCACGTTTGTGCCTCCATTTTACAAGACTTACATCGAGGATTCGATATGTGCGAGTTCTTATTTCATTCGTAATAGCAATATTTAGCAACTAATTGGTATTCGAACCTTCATTTGACATTCGGTTTCGAACGTAAAAGTAAGTAAAACTATCAAGAATGTCCGTGCTAGGTCCTCTGAAGTAGTAGCTTAAAAAGTGGCCGGCATACGAGGCGATCGCTAGGTTAAGTAGCTCTTACTGCGACTGGGTGATAGATGGGTGACACATTCTAACAATAGTTTATATTTTATATCCGACCTCCTCCGTGTTTCAGAAGGCAGGCTAAAGTCGTGGGTCCCGATTAATGTCACTGAGAGATATTAGTCGTGGAATTGTAGAGATTGTGTGGATCCCGGGGATGACGTCAGAGGACAATCGGTCATCTTAACTCGCCTCACAGCAACATCCTCCAGAATCTAAGCGGACTTTGGTACTAGACCAGGATAACGCTAGGAAGAAGAAGTCGCGATAGCTCAACGGCAGAAGGAAATCCTTAAGGAGCTCGGTTCAAATCCCGATTCCGCCAGGCTATCGCCGGGACCTCTCCTAACACAAGCTTTACTAGAATTTAGTGTGCTAGTAGTTTTTGCATGTTTTGTTGTGCCTTTTTCAGATTGGAAGGCACCATTAAACTCGCGACACCGTTACCATACCGACACCTCTGTCTAAGTTCCTTTAGTGAAACATAGCAGTTTTCCCTATTGTCAAGCACTTATAGAGTCAAGTTATTATTGTCTAAAAAAGTTCTTCTCAGTTTCTGGTACCTCTAGAGAACTCCAGATCTCAGTTCGTTACATAACATACATATGACGTCATAAAATAGGAAGCAATAATGTTTATTTAAATACCATCGTCACATACGACTAAATGCAAGGTGACTTGGTACAAATTACACACGTATTGTTGTGTTTATTAACTCCACATTAGTGGTAATTTATAATCGTTACAGGTTTTTTTCAAACAAAAAAAGAAAAACAAGGCAATGAAACATTCAAATGTTTGAACGTTTGAATGTTTAATTGGGTTTTTGTGTCCTTTGACGTAAATAACATCATAATACTATGTTGTTGTCTCGTCATCCAGGCCGTACATATTTCTTTACTCAAAGACACTAAAGCGATTAGTACTTGTAGAACTGACAGTTCCATGGGAGACCAACATCCCCAAAGACCATCTGATAAAAACAAACAAGCACTTTGACCTAACCAATGAGCTCACTAAAAACGGTTATAAAACCAGCTTATACGCGGTAAAGGAGCAAGGGGTATACCAGCAAAATCCCTATACAACCCAACCTACTAAAAGACCTTGGCTTGTCAAGAACTATCATAAGTTCATTATTAGAAAGGACATCTAAAGCCGCACTAG
>JANCMC010043392.1:0-27277 GCA_024363005.1 Charaxes varanes
AAAGAAAGAAAGAATAAAACATTTATTCCTATTAATCTATAGTAATACATAAAGCTGAAGAATTTGTTCGATTGTCAGGAACTACTGGTCCGGTTAAAAAAAATCTTTCAATGTTAAATAGCCCATTTACTGAGGAAGGCTATATATCTTCACGCTAAAATTGAATCTATTTTTTTTTATTTAATGTTATCCGGACGAAGTCGCGGGCACAGCTAGTACTACAAACAGCCATAAAGATTAACAAAATACATACACAATACACACAGAGAAAGACAGTCCAAATCCAGTCATTTTGACTGTCTGTAGTATTCCAAAGAATGAGTACAGCGTCCAAGCATTTGCAATGAACTATGTGAAGATCCTGTTATAGCACCGTTTACGTGTAAAAACGTATAAATTAAGGCAAAGCCTTGCACATTCACTCTTTATAAAGTGAAAGCTGGTTCCAGTCGAAATGGGTGGGATAATTCCGTGAACGTGCTGGTTGTTTGGATAATAACGACAAAAGTTCGCCTGCACTCGAGCTGTTTGAGCCTTATTCCCGAATTCATTCCAACTGCTTTACATAAACGCTCCACTTTTGTGTGGTTATTAAAACAATTCTCTTTGTTGCATACTTCCACTGAAAGGAATTCTTTTTTTTTCTACTAAGACCAGCTTTTGGTCATTATTTGAACGGTTTAGTCATTATTTGGTGCAGCACCTCTTAAAAATCATGATAGAACTCGATGTTCAAATGTCCATAGCCGTCTCTTTTATAACAAATCCCTACGTAGAACACCTGTGTAGAACCAGTTGCCACCTGAAATTTGTACAAAGACGTTACGCTTTTGTGAGGTTATTAATACAATTCTCTTTGTTGCACACTTTCACTGAAAGTAATTCTTTTTTGTACTAAGATACGTCATTTGGTCATTATTCGGTGCAGCAGCTGATGAAAAACCATGATGGAATTTGATGTCCAAAAGACTATGTCTTTTTTAAGTAATCTCTTCGCAAAAAACCTATATAGAACCAGTTGCCACCTGAAATTTACACAACATCGTTCGGCTTGTGTAACGTCATCAAAACAATTCTCTTTAGTGCATACTGTCACTGAAACAAATATATTATGTTTTTTGTGTTAATTTAAGTTCTTTTGCTAATTAATGCCTGCCTTCCTGATTGTAAGCAGCCGCGGTAGCTTCTGTAGTCTTCTCAATTGCTTCTTCATTACTGAGGACGGTAGTTTCTGTAGTATTGTAAAGTGGCAATGGACAAGTTGCATAACCAGAAGGACCGATAACGCTTGATTGTAAAATATCAGCTAACAAAGACCTAGACCTTTATACCGATAGGAAAGAGTTTCTTAATATCACTTGCGCAACAATAATGTCTGAGGCATTTTTCATAGGACTTATGCCCAGCAATGAATGTCACTGGGCTGAAAAATGGAAATAATCTGTTTAACAATTGTTATTAATGGAATAAACAAAGGAGCTGTTTCACGAATTCAATTTTATGAAACAGCTTCTAGTTCAAACGGTGGGGATAATTCTGTGAACGTGCAGGTTATTTGGATAATAACGGCAAAAGTTTACTCTGACTCGCGTTGTTTGAGCTTTATTCGTGAATTCGTTTAACTGTTTTACATAAATGCTTGAATTTCGTGATGTTATTTGAGCAATCGCAACATGTGTAATCTTAAAAGCTTACACTTCCAGATTGACAAAATATCATAAAAATCCTAAAAATAAAACACTAATGTAATTGAAAATAAAATAAAAAACTACAACTTTACTTAATTCAATTAAAACATAACACACATCAATGCAACATGCTCATTAGCAAGACACACACACACACACACACACACACACAATCACACACACACTAACGCGCATACCCGGACACAGGCCCAAAAAAAAATTCGCTTTCTTAATTAATTATTAATATTTCTTGATTTTAAAACAAATAACAATGATTAAGAGTACTTAAGTAGAGCAGCAACCTCTTATCTCAAGTTTCATTGTTTACTTAAAAAGGAGTGCCAACCACTGTAATGCATTTGTAATGTTGTGACTAAGGAAATATAACATTTTTTATTTTTTGTATTTTTGTGTACTCGTAAAATAACTTCTCTTTTAGATAAGTGGAACATAAATAAATAAATAGGTATATTGTCATGTACCTACCCAGTGCACCAGACGCAGACCCTCGTAGGCTCGCGGGGAACCACATCTGCATAAGTTGAATGCCATCAGATAAACTATTATTTCATTAAAAGGAAAGAAGATTTATTTCCTCAAGTACTGGGTCGTCAACATAGATGGATATTCGTAAGGACAATGACAAACATAATGAAAAATTTAAAAAAAAACTGACTTTAGATTGTCAGAACTGCACCAAATTGAAATGGAACCACACGGGAAGCACGATCCTTCAAATTAAAAAAATCATCAAAATCTGTTCATCCAATCGAAAGATCTGAGGTAACAAATATAGAAAATACAGACGAATTGAGAACGTCCTTCTTTTCTTAAGTTGGTTGAAAAGGCATAGTTATGCCTACATAGCCATGCCTTATGCATCCATATACTAAGAAACAATTTATTTAATAATAATTCTAGTGTTTTGCCCTCCCGGTTGGACTGATTAATACGTAACAGTAGAACTAGTAAAGACCGCGAGAATCTTCTAGATGTAAGTGCCAGCGATTTCTATTTTATGGCAAAAAGGGTATACGTCATTCATTGGCCGTTTTAGAGCTCAAACAGCTGTAAAGGATTTATGTAATGTGGAATAAGGATTTACTGTACCTCAGTTCAGAGAGAAGCCGTGAATTGGCTTTATACATCTGGGGCAGTAAGTCGTCTAGGAGCCATTGCAAATCGCAGGAACAATCCCATGGATTAAATTGTAGGTTTGCACCATCCGATAGCGAAGTCCAGTCCAGCAGCGTTTTCGAAAGTGTCGACAGGTTATTTTTACTTAAGTCTAACTAAAACACAAACACTTTAGCTATTGCATTGCAAAAACTGATTTATAGAGGGTTATATATACCTTAATACTTCAATAAAATTTAACTCACCATACATAAAGTTGTCGCATCAAATGCTCCCTCTTGTATACTGCTTAAAGAAGCGCAGTTTGATAAATATAGAGAGAAACAGCTCGGATCAAATAATTTATCATCTCCAGGTCTACCAACCACGTTACTGAAAGCCTTATCCTCGACAACAGTTAGTTTACTCAAATCATTCATGTATAAACTTTTTAATGCGATTATATTCTTGAAATATATGCTTTGTATAGGGTTACCGTCCAACCTTAGTTCCTCTAATTTGGGTAAGGTTTGGCTGCTCAAGCATTTCGGCACTTCTGTTATCAAATTATATGATAGATCTAAGCTGAATAGATTTGGCAGTTTCTTTTCAATATGGAAATCTTTTATTTGATTTCCTCCTATATTGAGAACCTACAAGTAAAATTTGCATTAACCATAATAAAATTGTTTCATTTCTAATTACAGTGTAAACTTTTTTTAACGTCGTTCGTTATAACGAAAAACCTCCTCTTACATAGAAATTGGGACAGTTTGGTTGGTTTACGTCAAATTCCATACATTAGTACACTCTTTATAGCGCAATAGCCATTTCTCTATTACGAAGAAATTCGTCTTTTTTTTTATTTAGATATTAGGAAATATTTACCAAAAGTATTTAATAGCGTACTAGTTTATGTAGATTATCAGGTTATGGCTAAGTTTTTGAGGTGCCGCAATTTCTAAGAAAAATACCTTGAGGTTGTAAACCAATGCTTTGCTTTTGACATTGTTAATTGCCTCGAACACGTGTCGAAGATATGCATAAAATGTTTAAGAAAATGCAAAACAAATATTGGCATAACAAAAATGTCACTCAAAATTAATAGAGTATGTGTTCCAAATAATATAATTATCCTTTAAAAGTAATAAATAAAAATTATTGTAATTTGTGATACATATTTAGCTATTTTTCCGTACTCACTGCATATAACAAAAATTATTTATAACGAATAAATATGCTCGGTCCCTTGTGATTCGTTATAAAGAGTTTACACTAATGCTACTTTATATTATCAAATAATGAAAATGAAATCTTACCTCCAAATTTTCAAATCTAACATTGTTCTCATCATACTTTACGTGCCTTCCGAAACACGGAGGAGGTCGGATATCAAATATAAACCATTGCTAGAATGGGTCACCCATCTATCAGCCGGTCGCAACCGGAGCAACTTAACATAGCGATCGACCCAAATGCCGACCACTGATTAGGCCACGACATCCTCTTCGATGATTATACTAGACCTAGGTACATGAAGACAGACGGATAAAAACTATAGAAATTCATTTTCTAGTGTAAGTTACCTGAATTAAATACATATATTTTTTTCTTAACACTAATCGCAGGTGTTGGTAAGACCAGCTTGGTGGTACGCTATATCGGAAAAATGTTCTCCAAGCACATATCACCCACCATCGGCGCCTCGTTCTTCACTTGCAATATCAACTTGGAAGATGCCAGAATAAAACTGCAGGTAAATGTTTAAGTTGCTTTTAGCCCGGGCTCTTTTGTGGGGGCGCGCGGGGACACCAAAGAAAATTTCGAATATATCGAAACACTGCAAAAAAGTTAAGGAATTCAAAAACTAAATGGGCAACCCATCCACTCGGTAGAAGTTACACTTCTTTTTAAATATTTTTTTAAATATATTTTATTCTTTTTAAATATTTTACACAATTATCACTTGCTATCATAAAAAAACGATTCAAATTTACTTGTATTTCACTGCTTATAGTAATTGAGGTGAGAGGTAGTTTTAAAAACGTGCCAAAAATGTCTATTACGTTCTTTCAGTGATAATGAATCAGTCCGCATCAGTATTAGAGGTGACCGTTAATACACAGTAAATGTATCCCTTAACTGGGTTGCATAGCCTAAATTCCTCCCTTTGTAACGCTATAAATCCACCACACTTGAATCCATGAAATGCAAAAATAACAAATTATATTCTTATACTAGTTTTACACCGCGATTTCCTACGCGTGATTTCATTGGTATTGTTAAATTTTGGGCTTTTTTTTGTCCGGAACCCCAATTATTTTTCTAAATCTGAAGTAGCCCATGTTACTCCTTGCAACATCAGAGTGTGCCAGTCAAAGTCACGTCGAAATGAGTACAGACGTTTCGGATGTTACAACAACGGAACAAACAGACACACAGGCAAAAAAAAAGTGCTTTTTATATTGTCGCATGCAATTAGTAAAAAAATAATAATATCGACGTCACAAATAGATATTAAATAGTTTATTAAAATGGAAAGCCATAATCGCTATATACATGAGGGTACTCTTAAATTGAATTGAATTTTATAGAAGGTTTATGGCTTTTATCTAATTCTATGCCAAGTAGGAAAAAAAAAAATTCCACGTCAATAAATCAAAGGAGATTGATCGGTGACAGCTCAAATCCTTTTTAGTTATTCTTAGTTTTCCTAGTACACGTAATTCTTAATTTTCTTAGATTTCATCTATTTCTCCGCCAATACAGCATTTATTTACTTCGCTAATGTCAGGTCACCTGACGACCAAATGAGATTGATTGATGGCAGCTGAAATCTAAAAGGATTAATTTTGACAATTGATAGCACGGATTTATTTTTTAAATGATTGAATTGCGTTAATGGAACTACACATTTTGTTTACATCTTATGTTTTGTTTTATACTTCGGAGTTTTTACTTATGTTTAAAATTATCCATCATTATCGGCAAGTATTTTGTATCTGAAAGCGAAACGGACAAAACTACATTTTTATTCGTAATATCCTTAAATGAATACGTACTTTTTCACTGACAAATTTTGTATCTGAGTTTTTCTGCAAATTTATTTATTAATACGTGAAGAGTAAATTGCGCGGACGGAAGAGTATGGAATTTCACACAATTATATTTTATAATTTTATTTTGAGGAAGGTGTTCGAATAATACATATTTTGATAAAATAAGTATTATAAATATATTAAAATAAAACCACACGCACACCAATGCCAAACAATTTACACACACATGTTTCATTTTACTATAAGATGGTGTCAAAGCATGGTGTCAAGTCATGACGACCGTATGTAAATTACCTAATCGTCAAATTCAAATGATATTTTATTAAAGTAGACTTTTACAAGCTCTTTTGAATCGTCAAATATTTTAAAAGCTACCACTATGGTAAGGAGAATAAGGATAATAACGAAAGTAGGGAGGTGTGATAAGGGTAAGAAGGATATTCACGGATGACGTCAGACGGCAGTCGGTCATCTTATCTTGCTCCGCAGCCACATCCACTGCAATTGAAATGGAACCTGGCACTGGTCCGGTATAACGCTAGATAAAAGATTAAATATTACGAAAATAAAGAAAACAATGTTTCCAAAGGCAGAAATCCTTCCTTCCGAATGCAGTAATCCTTCCTTTCAAAGGCAGAAATCCTTCCTTCCAAGGATCCTATCATCCCCAAAATAGAACAGTCATAATATCCTTACATCTTTATAATCCTTCGCATAATCGGCTCTATTGTAAGAGGCGTCAGCTGTTTGGTTCCCTCCGTTAAATAGGATTAGTGGAACTTTCGTTTAATCGACTTCAAAGGGTATTAGGCCGGGTTTGTACGCACGTGTACATTGTGTGTTCACGGCCTTAAATGTCTGTACCGGTTTCTTACATGTGTGTTTTTAGCTGTTAACGGACTACTTCGGTGGTGGAATTTCGGCCACAAGTCCTTTGATTTGCGTACTATATGTTTATTTAAAGCTCTAAACAAAATTACAATTATTTATAAAACGTTATAATCGACTATTAATATTTTTACCGTCGTCATGACTACGCTTTGACTCAATCTTGTAGTAAAAACTATACATGTGTATATAAATCGTTTAACGTTGGTGTGCGTGAGGTATTATTTTCGTAATTTTATGTATTAGTAATGCATGTTTTATAAAAATATTAGCATCCGCGTACCATTCTCTATATACACTATAATTGTGTCAAATTTCGTACTCCTTCGTCAGCGCAAATTTCGTAAAATGGTGCCGAAAGTGTTCGCTTCCCGTATTAATAGATGTTTAATAAAGCTGGACTGACAGTGACGATGTGTCGCCACGACACGAGTCGCCATTGCATGTGCTATGTCATAACAGTTAGCATTTAGCTTTTACCCACTTCCATATAAAGTGTTGCCGTCACTTATACCGTTGAACTATTGAATTTAAAAAAAAAAAACATTATAAATACAATTTAAACAGTTTTGCTGTATGCATAAATGCGCAGGCTCACCTGCCACGAAATCACAAACACTGCGAGACATACAAAGTTGAAATTCGGCAAGGAGGTAGTTTTTAGTCTGTAGTCATCAAGGAGGTCTAAAAGCTCTCACAATATTAAATTTAGGCGGATGAAGTCGCAGCAAATAGCTAGTGTTACTATAGTTAATACATAGAGGAGGGTAGTTGTTCATAAGAGTATAAATACAGAGACAATCTGGTAAGCGAGGCAGTTGTGTTACGACCGTTGGCTTGGTAACAACTATCTAAGTACTTTCTGATCAGTGTGAGTGCGACGCATGTATACACCAATTTGGAGAATTATAATTACAGCAAATATTTAATAATATTTACGTAGTATCAGTGGATACTACAGTTACAATACAACAATATAAAACAAAAAAGCTCAATTTGTATTTAAACCAATGCTCTTACTGTTTTTAGTTGTGAACGAACTGCGTTAACAAACACAGTTGTTACTTTTAACTAGCAACTGAACTGAATCGAAAAATAATGATCGTAGGTCATGCGGAATCTGGGCCTGTTTAAATTAAATTTTGTTCAAATATGCATATATTATGTTTGTATTACTATGTAAACTAGAGATTGCCGGTTGGTGGATATTCGGCAACAAAATTGTAGATTTGTGAAGTACATACTTAATTAAAGCTATATACAAAATTTTAATTCTTTGTACAACAACATTGTTATATTTGTCAATTGATTAGTACATACGGTCGTCGTGACCACGCTTTGATAATATCTTGTAGTAAACATACATGTATATATGTGTGTGTATAAATCGTTTGGCGCTGGTGTGCGGGAAGTTTCATTTTATTTTTTTTAATTTTTTTTATATAACAAGGGGCAAACGAGCAGACGGTACTCTTAAGTGACTACCGACGCGCATGGACAACTGCAACACCAGGGGGATCGCAGATGCGTTGCCGGCCTTTGAGAAATGAGTATGCTCTTTTCTTGAAGTTCCTGCAATAGTTTCACAATTAATAACTGTTAACAAAAATTCATTAATAAAGTGTGTATGTAAGCTCACACTCCGACGCACGACTACAGTTTGATGTTACTGCCCATAAACTTTCATAAGTTGGATTTATATATGAAAATAAATACTTATGGAGGAAACACTAAAAATTAGCCACTCCAACACAATCACAGTTTTAAATTAGAAACTCACGTGTCCCGCACAGGCGTGGTGGGTATCTTCTCAGTGATGGGTTCTGCTGACGCTGCAGATGATATGGAAGAACTGCCAAAGCCACCACTTCCTAAAAATAAGAATTAAATGTCTGTATATTAGTACTAGATGTACCCCGCGACTCCGTCCACATGGACCACTTAAGGGTTTAAAAATTGGTTTTGGATAAGGATCAATATCATGTTTAAAAAAAACACCATCGCAAATAATGCATTATTTCAGAACAAATTTGGTTAGCATAAAAAAAAGTTATAGGGAGCCAACCTTAAAAGATAGACATATGCTGTCGCGGACTTTTATTTAGAACTTTCAAAGCGAAACAATTCCGACAAACATGATTGTTTCGAAACTTTAAACGGTTACGCAGCGCACGTAGTAAAAGCTCTCAAAAGGGGGGAAAACCTTTTGAGAAAGATTTTGAAACATTCTCCATTGGTGCTCCGCTTCTATTAATCTTAGCGTGATGGTATAAGCCTATAGCCTTCCTCGATAAACGGGCTATCTAACGTTGAAATATTTTTTTTAAATCGGACCAGTAGTGCCAGGGTTGCGTGTTCAAACAAACAAACAAACAAACAAACTCTTCAGCTTTATATATTAGTATAGATTATTCTATACTAATATATAAAGCTGTATAGAGGAGGGTGTGCGAATGCTATTATTTTGATAAAATACGCATTATTTAAATTGAATTATTAAAATAAAACTTCATGCACACCGATCTCAAACGATTTATACCAATTTATACACATAAATATTCAATGATGTCAAAGTGTGATCGGGGCAGCCAAATATCATATGAATTGTATAAATCTTATTTTTCTATGAATGTATTTTGTTGTACTAAACACGTGATCAGTACCAACCCAAGGTAAATATTAGGATGGAGGGAGATCCAATTATGTCATCCCCTTACTAGTTTATATTTTTGAATATAAAATTTATTTAAAATAATCTCATATTAAGAGACGCCCTGAGCTGAAGCGTCCCCTGGGACTCTGCGCCTGGAGGCTCCGTTAGGCCTATAGTAGGGCCTGCTATAAATGTGATAGGCAAAAAGGTTTGTGGGCGAATTTCGACCAGCTAGCAATCTCTAGTAAATGTAAATATCCGTACTTACCAAAGCCCGTGGAAGAGCGAGACGGCTGTCCCCTCTTGGCGGCCTCCAGCCGTTCCCGCTGAAGTTCCTTGGCACGCTCGCGCATCCGGTTTGCCGCCTCGCGTTCTTGTGTCTGCATACACAATTTAATATAATTTTCTCCCAACTATGCAGTGATGTCATCATTCATCAATACAAAACCGATCACAAAGGACGCCTTCTCTGCTTAGAACGAAAACGGTGCGGTAATTTTGTACGAAATTTCATTAGTGCACAGTTTATCATTAATGCACTGTTTTTTATTTTCATATAAATTTACCACAAAAGTGTCCCATTAAGTCAATATAAAATGTATGCATTGGATCAAAAAGTTGTTGGCTGTAAATAAAAGTAGATTGATTAAATTCAAAAACAAACGAATGCCACGCGTTCTATACGATTGTAAAACTTAGATACTCCATATTTAGCAAGAAAAGTTTATGAATTGGAAACATATATGCCACAGGATTTCTACCAAACGATTTCAGTATTTTCTTTTGTATAATTATTGTAAATATGAGCAGGTCGTAGCCTAATCAGTAGTTGGCATTTGAGTAGATCGCTAGTTTAAGCAGTTCCTACTGCGACCGAGTGATAGATGGGTGACCAAATATAACACAGGTTTTCTAGTATTTGAACCTTGTTGACATACTTTCAATGTAATCAATTTTCAATATTTTTAGTTTCACATTATTACGCATTACACATACGGATTAAAGCAAAGTAGTTTAGTTTTTCATGCATGTCATGGATTTCCGCAAAGTAATGCCTGATTCTATCAGTTATTGCTGTCACGGTTCGTTCGATTTGTGGAAGTTACCGGTGACCCAAACTCCTCATTTAAGGCCGGCAAAGCAAGTAGCAAATACTCATAATTAGAGATAGCGTCGCGCTTGTAGTCCTTTTAGTCTGCAGCCGAACTTGGCCGGCACTTCTGGGTACCAGTACCTCTTTATCACATTAGATCGGTGTAAAGTGGCAGAACTGGTGTCACTTTAAGTGATGGTATTGCTGTCGCGTTTCGTTCGGTTTGTAAGAGTTTCCGGTGGCCTAAATCCTTCTTTAATAGCCGGTAACGTATTTGGGAACCCCTGGAGGTGCCGAGGTCCTTGGGCGTCGATAGTCACTTAATCTCCAGTCCGTTTGCCTTTTGTAATATTAAAATAAAATGCTAGAACTCGTTTAGGTATACCTAATAACTCCGTTACTATGTGCTTGTGTCAGGAGTGGATATATATTAGCTTAGCAAGGTCAATTTTTTGAACCAAGTATCATGCCTATTTCAGTCCATCTCTTCCACCGTAGAACTATTGAGTTTTGGATTATATTATTAATCTCTGCTAAATGAGACCTGTTGGACTTAATGATAAGAATAAAGTAGCCTAATTTTTTTCCTAAAATGTCACCTATCTGCCTGTGAAAATATCATCAAAATCGGTCCCGCCGTTTTGAAAATCACCCCTAACAAACATTTTTTAATTGAAATCGGAGAGAGAGCGCGTGTGTATAAAATTAGAACTTTAGTATAATAGTTTAGATTAATAATAATTTTGCAAACGAAGCAGCTAGTAAACACTAGTATCTACATGATAATAGAACCTCGTATTAGAACCTTACGTAACGTGTGGAGGCGTCAAATAGATATCGTTCCAAAAAATCTACCAATTAAAATGAAAGGAGCGACGAAGATACCATAGAGTTAAGAATACGTAACAAAGAGCTTTTATTAACTTGAGTGGTGTTTATGGGCTAAACTCTTGTTTGATTTTGTAAAACTCATCGTTTTAAAACAAATCTTCAGCTATACTCAAAGAATTAAAAATGATATCGTCAGTATCGTCAGGATCCAAGAGAGTAACTGAATAAAATTTGTGTTGTCGTTTTAATATTTAGTTGTTGTAATGTTTTAGTACTTATTTATAATATTCAGAAATTGTGCATCAAAGTGGGTGTGTGACTGAAGTGGCAATGAGCTGGGCATGTAGTTCGAATGGACCTGCAAAGTTGGGCCAATATCGCGACTTCCTGAATGCCCCTCAATGGCCGCCGACGACTCTGCAGGCCGAGTACGAGGTGGCGATACAATTTTGATGACTTTGCGTGGAAGTTGTTAATTAAATTCGCCTAGGAAAGAAGAAAGTGGACCTAGAAGAGGAAGCCTTTGCCCAGCAGTGCGACACAATAAGGTAAATTAAAAAAATAATTTTTAACTTAAGCGTCATCTGTCATTATATTAAAGAAGTTTTGTTTCAATTGCGCGTTAACGCAAAGGTTACACGCACTTATAATTTTTTTTAAGTGAAACTTCTATAGGCGAGTTGGGATGTGGAGTAATTTCTTGTAACTCGTATGACTTACTTTGTTTACTTATAGCTTAACTTAATAATAAAGGAAAAAATCACGCGACAAACAAATGCCATGTCTATCCCTTTCGTGACTCTACGTCCTCCATACATCAAACGTAAGCACAATCGAAGCGACTAATTAAAATAGATGACCCGTTTACATACTTACAGAGATTTAGTGCGGTCCTATTTGTTAAAGGGACAAAAAGTATTTGAACAATTCCGGATTAGGGTTGTCGCGCACGAAACCTACCGCAAATTTTCGAATTTTTAATTTATGCGAACCCCCTTACGTGTGCGGTTGATATAATCTTTTTATACGGAAATATATTACATTATATTACGCACCTGGTATAGAGGTTGGACTGTTTGTATAAAACAAGAGTTTTTAAATTAATTAAAAACAATTCTACGAGTTGCTAACCAAGCGATATCTAGTGTATATCCGGGATCAGTCCGTCCGACGGCGTCCACGGTCGAAGACGCCGCCATGTCGTGCATGTCTCATCTGTCCGTAACAATATTATTACATTATATACTGTAGAATAATATTAATTCGTTACAAGAACACCGTGTTATAGGGGGGATTACAGTATAATTAATAATTGAGAAATCGTGTCGTACGGTGTAAGCAGTTTTATTTGAAAGGAGTGAAAACAGAAGGGTGTGAATGGAGGGTAACCGATCTAGAACAAAAGATAAAGGGGAACATGCATTGCTCGTGAAAATAGTAAAGAATTTATGGTAATTGAATTTTTTGAACGCCTCGGATCTTCCTTATTGCGATTTAATTAGATTCCATATGGGAGAGTTTTATAAAAAAGGGAAAAGTAGGACTCTACATATAGCAGTTAGAGGTAGTGCCACGTTTATAGCCGAATTGGGACGGCCCGTTGGGGTACCGGTGCCTCTTTCTTACATAAAATCGGCGTAAAGTGGCGGCAATGCTGTCTCGTCAAGTGATGGTATTGTTATCGAGTTCGTTCGGTTTGTATGACATCCCGGTGGTTTAATCTCGTCATTAAAGGCCGGAAACTGGTGTCGATAGTTAGTTATATGAACAACCTGGTTGTTTGCCCCTTGTCACATAAAAAAATCATCACCTGTGTCACAAGTTCCACAGACTGCCTTAGTAATTCTTCCTCTGTAATGCGATGTGTTCTATAGCCACCGCTACATAAGGAAATGGCAATAATGTCGAGTGGGAAAAGGTTACACCAAAGCAAACTAGATGGCGCGGTACGGATAAAGACGACCGCAATGCAAACACTCACAATCTACATACTACTACTAACTCACGCTAGCGAAGTTCCTACTTACGATTGCAATATAACCTTTCACCTTGGTATGCCTTACCACATGCAGATAACTGCACGTGATATCTGAGTTAGCCTGAATAGAAAAGAGGACAAAAGAGCAAAGCATCTATGATTGAAGTACGGCCCTTTTTGAGGGGCTTTCTAATATATATTTTTTACTTATGTAATTTTTATAAGAATTCCTATGATTATTATTTTTCTAAGCGATTTATTGATGTGTACTGAACGATAGTATAATTTTATTACTTACGGTACAGAGCAATTCAAATATATTGAGCGATGAAAAATGTTACATTGCTCTACCAAGACATAGATAGCGTCTAATATTAAAGGTATTTTTAGCACTACAAGGATCTTTAACAGTTTTGCTCTGTCCTTCCGACCGTCCGTCTTTCCGCAAGGTAATCCCCCCCTGAATTTTCAAACTTAAATGTAGAAATTTAACTTTTGAATTTGTTCGGAAAATAAATTTATCGCGTATATGAGGAGCTCGTGGCCTAATCAGTGGTATATTTGAGTCGATCGCTAGGTTAAGTTGCTCTTGCTGCGACCGGGTGATAGATGGGTAACCCATTCTAGCACGGGTTTATATTTGATATCCGATCTCCTCCATGTTTCAAAACGTCACGGGACCATGATGACTTCATGAATTTAAGCCCCATACACGCCTATAGAAATTTTCACTTCAAACACAGTGTTACCGATATTAACAGTAAATTAGGTTTCAGCAAAACCCAAACTAATGTTTATTCGATGTCACACCATTGCCTACATTTCTGTTTCAAACATGAGTACATTTCAATAATTCATTTACCTCAATACCACAAATTACAATATTTCGTGTAACGCTGTATCGCCGGCAATAATTGTGATGTAAGCGAGAATATTCGTAACCGCAGTATGGCAATTTAACAGTTATTTTATAATTCAAATATTATGTATGCAAACTGATATAACATATTTTATAACTTAACTACAATGAATAATAATTTAAAAGTACTATATGTAGTGTATTGGAGGGTAGTTGTTCTTATGGGTATAAATACAATGACATTCGTGTGAATGGGGCAGTCGTGTTGCAACCGTGCACTGGGTAACAACTGCCATCGATATTAACACATCGCGCTCAGTGTTAATATCACACGGTGATGACTTATAATTACAGTAAATAACATAATTTTTTTTATGATCCTATTTAATCCCCCATAGGCCGAGGAAGAGGTGGCGAGACGACTTGGACGCCTTTGCGGGAAAGAAATGGATTCAGGTGGGTCAGGAAAGAAGCTGTGGTTGGAAAGGGATGAGGCCTTTGCCCAGCAGTGGGACAGTATAGGCTAATTAAAAAAAAAGTACCAACATACCCTATAAAGATGAACTAAAGATCCTTCTGGGATAGATTTATTAAGCTTGTCCTATGGGTTTTATAATAATTGTTACTTTATTAGCTAAGCACTTTTATCTTTAACTAGCTGTTTCCCACGACTTCTTCCCCGTAAAATTAGGTGAAAAATAGACTAAATTTTAGCGTGATGATTTATAGCCAACAGTCTTCCTCGATAAATGGGTTATCTAAATCTGAAAGAATTGTTCAAATCGAGCCAGAGGTTCTTGAGATAAGTACGTTCATGCAAACAAACAAACTCTTCAGTTTTATATAGTAACTAGCTGTCCCCGCGATTTCATTCGCGTAAAATTAGGTAAAAAAATAGGTTTAATTTTACCGTGATCATATATAACCTTTCTCGATCGATGGGCTATCTAACACTGTAAGAATTTTTCAAATCGGAAATGTAGTTTCTGAGATTCGCGCGTTCAAGGAAACAAACAAACTCTTCATCTTTATATATTGAAGTATAGATAAATAGCGATCAGTCATTTGGTACCCTTTAAAAATAAGCACGTTATATGTTTAAGTTTATGATTAGAAAAATTCAATACAAATTTTATAATTTTCGTATAGAAACATATTCTCGCTTTTATAGAAATTTCCCTACTTATCCAAGGCGCAGGATCAGAGGTTGTCTAATACTGTATACAGGTTGTAAAAGACTACATTTAATGTCCTAAATTAAATCACAAAAATCATTCATCTCGGAAATTAGAAGTTACAGACTCTGCCATCCTTATCCCATAATTGAGCGCGCAATGTATCACGAACATTGGGAAGCAATCGTCAACTAAATGTTGACGCGCAAAACAAGTCAACGATTCACGCCATTATAACCCTGTTACGTACTTTTAAGTTATATTTACATTGCGGTTTCATGTAAAAATATTGAAGAAATTTGTTTCTAATTTAAAAACGCTTTAGGACATATATTAATAATGATATTACACAGTTTTCAGTTATAAAAAATGGTAAAAAATTGCACATTTCAAGAAAAAGCTGACGAAAAATTTCACCTCCAGTGAATCTAGAATCTTGTACTAATCCCATGGGATGCGAATCCGGTACGATTTCTCTTACATCTGTATATTACAAACTTGTAATATTACAGAGAAATCAATGAAATAGCTTATCAATCAAACCGGTGTACAACTGATTCCGATATCAGCATAGCTCGTTAAGAACCCGGATATTACAAGTTTGAATTATGTCTTAATCCCCATAGTTTCGAACGCAAACAAGGTACTTAATCATGCCTGGCTAATGTGCCTTAACGACTTCGGTTTACCCCTAAATTTGGTACACGAGCAGCCCTTGTAAGCATACATAGCTTAGAGTTACGGTAATTGGGAATCGGTAACATTTTCACTATTCTTTAACTATTTGAAATCCGCTACATCCTCTAGGTGGAATTCAATGATTTTTAAGCAGAATGGTTTTTCATTTTCTGTCAAGAAGCCTATTTTTCGGTTTATCTACTCAGATTGTAGAGGATTTTTGGAAGAAAATTGGTTGTCTGTGTGTGATAACGCCCAACACTTAGGCCATTCGTTCCCCTCTATTGTGTTTTCCGCGCTGTCGCTTGCACGCTCGACTTAGGTGGAACGTGACAATGAGTCATATTTTTTCATACTTACAAGCGGCGTTACTAAGCCCCCATTCACATGAAAGCTTTTTTTAAAAAAGCGTTTAAGTAGAACATATGGATTCCTAAGTTCCTGTTCACATGGCAGCGCTTTTGTAACGCAACGCTTTTTTATCGAGCAATGTTCTATTTTCAACGCTACGTATAAACACATACGGTATATTTTCGTACTGACAACGCTGAAAAACCTCTAGTACCGAGATTCAACGCAACGTTTTTCTAACTCTCGTGCGAATGAAGGCATAACGTTATCACATACATCAAAAGGTCTTAAGTCAGAAATAGACTTGTTTATAGCACAGGCTGTACTGCAGTGTCTGTGCTTACGCAATGTACAGATGGCAGCAGAAGCGTTCAACAAGTACACTGGATCACACCCAACAATCAAAAATGACAAAGGGCCACCATACCTACTTCCATTACTCAATTTCCTTTGGTTTCTCTTGAAAGCAATTGAACAGTGAGTATATGAAGTTTTAGTTTTGAGCAATGTAGTATCAGTTCTCAGCGTCAGTATTTCTAAACTGATATGAAAGATTTTTTTATTACTGATTTCTAGAAGGGGTGGGACCACTAGCAGTGAAGGTTGGTGTTAGTGGCCAATATAAAGAGTACTCCTAAGTCTACGCCTGGGTGGCAAGTCCCAGGCACTGCTAAGGTTCCTTCCTCTGCAGCATGATGAAACCTGCACCTGCACATCTATAAAATGCTAAAAAATTCATCTCTTTGTTGAGTTTATCTACTGCTGATGTTTCGGATTTGAAGCAACAAGTACATTGAAGCTTATTGCAATGTTGGTGTAGTGCTGTGCTTTGGTGGTGTAGCTAACGAGTTACAGCATTGCACTGATTTTCTCTAGGAATTTATTTTTTATGAACTCATGGAATGTTAAGAAATTTGTCTGGTCTCTAGTCTCTAGGGACCTTCAAGAAAAGATCAAACTCATTCTTTATGCAGGCAGCAGTCGTACAAGGGCATCGGTAGTGAACCACCTGCCTGTTTGCCCCCTTGTTATATAAAAAAAAACATTACAACTTTTAATTAAAACTTAAATTTTTACAATATCTATTTTTTTTAGGAAGCAAATCAAGCAATTTGAAATTTTAAGAAAATGCTATGCTAAAAGTATAAAGCGCGATCCAAATTACTCTGTATATCTAGATACAATTGGGCGTATCTGGTTTGGCATAGAAATACCACAAACCAATAGGAACTCTAATTCAGTACTCGGTGGACTGCTAAAATCTATCATAGGAGATGTAGATGTTGACACATCAGATGAAGAAGGGGAATTTTTGACAAATTGTGCACCTGTTCCTGATTTAGATTAAAGTGTAAATATTCAACAAAATGAGGCCTGTTTCATTACTTGCTAGAATATTTTATATTATTAAACCTCTTTCAGGATTTCATCAGCCAATTATTCTGCAAGTACTGAAACTAGCTCCTAATGTGTTTGACATATATATAATGTGACTATTATTATTTTAAAACCAAAAATGTGAACAATCCAATATTACTGGTAAACATGTGTTGTGTGTAAAAAGGTTATAGATACTATTTAATTTTTTTAAATGTATGTCAACATACAATTTACATATAGTAATAATATTATATGATAGCACATATTGTATTAACATCATATTATTACATACAAAGTAATTTCAAATGCTGATCGATCGCTGATTCGACTTTGATGTTGTGATGTTGTATATTTTTGGTTTTATTTTTGGGGATCTAGAATTCTATATTTATTAGCATAGAAAGATTTAATGGAATTTACAAAAGATTTTGTACAAGTTATATGTTATAAAAAAAAAAAGTTAATGTAACATACATATGAAATACAGTCAAATTAAATTTAGTAGGTTTAAAATTTTCTAATAATATTATAATGAATAGAATAAGGACTTATTCATAGGATTCCTCAACATTTTTGGTCTTAAATTAAAAATACACTGTAGAGTCAAAGCTGGCTCAATTTGTATATGTGGTGAAAGTTTTCAGGTGATTTATGGTGCATAAGAAGTCCAATGTTTGCTAAGTGTGTTTTATTTTAATCAGTTCATAACCCATTAAAATAGTTAACTATCCTAACAGATTTTTAACATCACAACATTGAAATGTTTCTAAAACTTTTTTTTTACAAATAAAGTTAATCGCTGTAATAGTATTTTTAGTGTAAAAAAATGTTTTTAATAAAATTATCTGTTTCATGGAATGATTGTATTATATAGATAACAATATAACTATAGTAATAATATGTTCTATTTTAGCATTTATTTATTAAATTAAATTTTTTATTTATTTTATTAAGTTTTCTAATCTACGAAATTTCAATTTGAAACCCTTTATAAATGTAATAAATAGAGATTGTTTTTTATCATTCACCAAATTGAAATTGTCGCTTAAATGAAACCGATAAATATATATCGCACAATAAATGACATGATTTAAGCGGTTCCGCGATTTTTATCCTCGGTGATTTTGACAATTTTCTGTGGAATTTTTACTAAAAGGAAGGAAGGTAAAGGTGATAACTGTTAATATAACTCGTAAGTAGGGTTACTACAAATCTGTTGAGGTATTTAACGTTAGTTGCTGAATATAAAAAAAAATCAAGTAGTATTTGAATATATCTATAGATATTCAAGGATATACAATTTCGCCACCGCTTTTCCACACCACTACACTGAAGTCATAATAAGACTTACCCTTGAGAAATGGACCAATGGAATAAACATTAGAGGCTTTAAAATTTCATATCTGCGACATGTGTATGACGCCATTCTTTTTGCAACTAGACCTTACCATTTGGAAGGACTTCTTAGAAAGATGAAAGTTATTCTTGAATTCGGCCTTAAGGCCAACCCAAGTAGTAGCTAGACCAGAGTGGTGATTGTCGATCATAGCAACAACATTTCTTCAGGAGTTACAAAGATCGGGAACTGCTTAGTTGTTCATTCATATATTTTAGGATCAATCTCCAATACTGGATACGCTGTATAGACGTGATCAAAAGACTATGGCGATAGTTGATTTGTCCATCGCTGATGTCAGCAACAAATTTGGTAGACTTGTGAGATATCCAAGGCTGAGGAGGTCGTAGCTTGATCGGTGGTCGACATTTGACTTGAGCGCTAGGTTAAATAGGTCTTGCTGCGAACGGGTGGTAGATGGGTGACCCATCCTAAACTGGTTTATATTTGATATCCGACCTCCTCCGTGTTTCGGAAGGCACATAAAACAGTAGGACCCGTTTAATGTCACTGAGTGATATCAATCGTGAGGTTGTAGGGATCATGGAGGGTACCGAGGATGACGTCGACGGCACTCGGACATCTTATCTCGTCCCACAGCCAAATCCTCTGCAATTTAAGCGGACCCTGGTACTAGAGGAATAACGCTAGAAAGAAGTGAGGTAACCTAGGCTACAAATACTTGTAATCTTCGTATATATCTACGCTGTGGAGACTTGAACCCTGCCAGAAAGTGAGACGAGATTAGATGCGCTTGACATTCGTCTTTTGGAGAATGATGCTGAGAATATCCTAGCTCGCATTTTAAGCTAATGCATCAATTATTAACGAACTCTGCATCAAGCTGCGCCTGTCACGTGAATAGACGCAAGGAAAACGTGTCCACTGAGCGCTTGATAAACTAAGGAAGAGTGGAAGGCTCTAGGTCACGGGAAGATTGCCCATGCCATGGAACAAGTTAAGGCAGTTTTGAACGTTCCTTTGCATTAGTACAAGGGCAGCTAATAGGAAATAAGTAATAATTTTGATGATCCCATCTCACTATAATGCTTTACAAAATATTTTTATAATTTTTTTTTGTTATTATTATTAGGGGCAAATGAGCACGCTCTTCACCATATAAGTGACTACCGACATCTACGCAACCAAAAGGCTTGCAGATACGTTTTAAAGAGTGGTTTAGAACACAGAGAACTAACACAAATCGAACGAAAAACAAAAATATCATCACTTGTCGTGAAAGCATTGTCATTTCACGACCAAATTTTGTGAGAAAGATTGGTACCGGGAGTTGCCAGCCCAATGCGGCTGAAGACCAAAAGATCTGCAAGCGTGGCGATACCTCTAATTACGTTACTACTACCAAAGTGTTGAATGTCAAATACGCATCGTCACAATAGAACGGGAATTCGCGATGCTAGCGGACTCAAACTATAAAAACATATTGATGTCTAAAAATGTCTTAATTGAAGACGATGCGTTTACGTAAAGTCAATCAGGACACTTCTTTGACATCATTATGTTTTATTGCACCTTTGTACGGACTAAGTTCGGTCGCATCGCACATTCGCTTACTGTTAGGAAGACGACAAATGAGTTCACTCGACTCGTGTAGTGTGAGTTGGCCTTAACAACGAATAGTAGGTAATTAGAAATTATGGCTGTTAAATTGCCTTATTTTAAAGTTAAGTGAATGAATAGAAGAAGCTAATTGTAACGTAGCGTAACGTCTAGTAATTCACTGAATATATATACTTTTACATTAGTCTTAAAAACGAGCAGTAACTTGGTTTAGACTAATTCTTAGCCTTAACTTAGGTTTAATTTTAAAGTATTTGCATTCTTATTAAATAGTAGCTAGTTTACCGCGACTTGGTGCTCTTGGAGAGCTCTTGGATGCTCATAATCTGGCATTTTCTTGCCAAATTTCATTTGTGTGCGTCCCGCAGTTTTCGAGATTCGGTGTTAGGTGACCATTCGCCTTTATATACAATTTTTTTTCCCCTAATCCTTTTGTTTCAATTTAAAGTAGACTGTGATATTCTTTGAAACATTAGCTGTTTGATGAATGTTTGAACCGAGCACCTTACAGGTTTTAGTCCGTCTGTTATACTTGAGCTGTCAAGATTTAATTGACTTGTCAAGGTGAATTATATTCAGCATAAAAATTAGACAATCATTAAATTGGGCAATTACGTACATATAATAATAATCATTACAGTGAATATTTATGCGTGGGAAAATCTTAAATAAACATTAGAGGGTCCAAAGGTGGAATGGAATGGGTGTTCCATAACGTTAAAAATAGTTTTTGTGAATGATAGAATTGGCATATAAAGGCCATAAGCCTTTTAGATCTAATATAATCATAGATAATCCATAATCGATTTTGTTTTTAGAGTTCCGAGAGGAAACCTTACAGTTTTGGTCTGTCCGTCCGTCCATCCGTCCGTCCGCAAGGATCTTCAAACTCTTCTCCTAGGATTTTTAAACTATTAGATGTAGAGACTTGACATTATCCATGTTGGTAGGTAGGGCATACTAAAAACTTATTGGGAAAGTTATTTTAAGCGATATCAGACTTACAGGAATTGGACTTTTGGAGTTACCTACGGAACCCTTCTATATTCGAGCCATGACACGCTTTAGGCCAATTGCCATCTGACGTCATCCTCGGAACCCCCACAGTCTCTGCAACCTCACGACTAATATCAGAAAGTGACATTAATCGGGTCCCACTGTTTTACGTGCCTTCCCAAACATTATGTTAAATAAAAACTTGTAAAAAACCACTCACCCAATATTCGTAAGGCTGGTAGTGCTGCCAGTGAGCGAGTCCGCGGCGGTCTTCCCTTGTGCCATCGCGGCTAGCTGCCGGTCCAGAAGGTTGTTCTTCTCTAGCAGCTGGCTCCACTGGCGGACGGCCGTCTTCGAGCTGGACAACTCTTGGCGTAGCTGACGCTCGTCTAATGAATTGAGACCGCTCCTTAGCGAACTGTCCAACCTATTGAAATTTCGACAAAAATCTTGGTTAAATGTTCTTCATTAAGAAAATAAATAACCCACGAAGTACGCATAAAGTGTATTGAAATATTTTTCCTTACTGTACGAAGGACTTGAAGGTTCTGAAGTCAATGGGAACCACAAAAAGCTAAGCTAGCCAAATACTGCATATTGTGCATGTGAGCAAAGTTTCTTTTTTTTATTGGAATATAGTTCGTCTGTCAAACTAGACGGTGAAATTTGAAAAAAGAATTACTATATATAATTTTAATTGATTATAGCCATGAAAATACGCTTAATGGCAACCCTATTGGTACACATTCACAAACACATTTTATTTGTTAAAAACTCAGATCGGTGAAGGTCAACCTGAATTGGGATCCCCTATCAAAAGTCAATGAAAGTGTAAGGTAAAACCAAAGCTATTACTTGGGATCCCCTATTAAAAGTCAATGAAAGTGTAAAGTAAAACCAAAGCTATTACTTGGGATCCCCTATTAAAAGTCAATGAAAGTGTAAAGTAAAACCAAAGCTATAGGTAAGTGGTAAAGCGGTAGTTTTCTGCGAATCAAATTTATTAGTAAATTCATAAAAACAACATAAAAAAGGCTGTTTTTATTGTGTTTTATTTTAATCTATTTGAGGATGATATTACTTCAAGATGCGGGTTCAGAGAGCCCGTTTCGATTGTTGGAACACACAATAAAGGGGGGAGATTACAAAAGATGCAATAGGGTTTATCCGCAATGCGGGCCCTTTATAACATTGCATATATTATCTATTTTATTACTATTAAATATTTGACATATACTGCGATATTTTATTTATTTGTTAGGTTCAAGTTCTGAACTCCTGAACTCCCATCCTTTTACTTCTACTTCCTAGGATTTGGCTGTGGGGCGAGTTAAGATGACCGATTGCCATCTGACGTCATCCTCGGAACCCCCACGATCTTTACAACCTTACGACTTTATGTGAATTAGGTAAAGTAACTTTAGGCCATTTATGTGAATTAGGTAAAGTGAACTTAAGGCCATTTATGTGAAATAGGTAAAGTAACTTAAGGCCATTTATGTGAATTAGGTTAAGTGAACTTAAGGCCATTTATGTGAATTAGGTAAAGTAACTTTAGGCCATTTATGTGAATTAGGTAAAGTGAACTTAAGGCCATTTATGTGAATTAGGTAAAGTAACTTAAGGCCATTTATGTGAATTAGGTAAAGTGAACTTAAGGTCATTTATGTGAAATAGGTAAAGTAACTTAAGGCCATTTATGTGAATTAGGTAAAGTGAACTTAAGGCCATTTCTGTGAATTAGGTAAAGTGAACTTAAGGCCATTTTTGTGATTTAGGTAAAGTGAACTTAAGGTCATTTATGTGAATTAGGTAAAGTGAACTTGAGGCCAATTGTGTGAATTAGGTAAAGTGAACTTGAGGTCAATTGGGTGAACAGGAGAAGCTTCTTAAAATATAAATTTTGAGAATCATTTCTAATGTAATCGTAGCGCTTTTGGACATGAACGGGGATGGATAAGGAAACAGGAATAAGTGACCCAACGTTCGGGCAGGACAACGTCTGCCGGGTCCACAAGTAATTAAATATAATTACTAAACAGAACGTTGTATTGTATATAACGAGTTATTGTCGAGTTTATCAGGCACGCTCCATTCCACGTGAGCTGGTTAGATAAGGGATCTTGTTTGCAGCATCGTTAAAAGCGAATATTTTAAGTGATTACATCTAACATATACATAACAATGATGTTTTTTCTAACGTAAGTACTCTTTTATGTGCGAAAAACTAGGTTTAATATATGCAGTGTTTATCTCTCTTTTTGTATAATACAAGCGCATTCTAAATATAGCTATCCAAGCTTCGCGTCCAATCCGACTTATTTAAACAACCATTTTTAGGGTCCCGTAGTACTACAAGGAACCCTTATAATTTCGCTCTGTCCGTCCGTCCGTCTGTCTGTCTGCCCGTAAGATGATCCCTCCCTAGCATTTCCAAACTATTAGACGTAGAGACTTGAAATTTTCCTTGTACATAGAACATGCTAAAAACTCATTAGGAAAATTATTCTGAATGAAATCGGACAACAACTTTAGAAGTTATTTAAAAAATACCTTTATAGCGTATCAGATACGGAACCCTTCTATATAGGCGTGTCTTGACACGCTCTTCGCCATTTTATTACATATAACACAGACGACGTTGTTTTTTCCAAATTTTGGCTCGTCGCTTGATCAATCTCCTATGGACGAGATATGGATAACTCTTCCATAAAACCTTGATAATGGCCGAATGTTTTATGAAATAATAATTTTGCATTGCGCGTCAAAAGGAACGTCATATAATTGCAATATTCTATAGCAAAGAAACCTGCATTTTTTGTATTTATTAATAATTAATTTGTGTTTTCCTTCATTTCTTTACTTTTAAACTTTCCCCGAAATAAAATGAATGAAACAAAAGAAACGGAATTCTCATAGGTAAAGCATTTTTTCGACTTTTAGCAAGAGTCAGGAACAAAAATTGATTTTTATATATATTTTGAAGATTCGTAGCTTTTTACATCTTATTTTATCTTATTTTGTTTTGATTGACTTGTTTTCAATATAACAAGGAACAATAAAAGGGGAACGCGGTTCACTTAAGTGACTATAAATGCACATAGAAATTTCCACTACCAGAATTTTCGCACATGCGTTTCCGGCCTGCAAAGAATATGTTATTTTCTTCAAACCAAACGACCCCGATAAAGCTGCTGTATCCAATCGCAGGCATAGCGTCTTCGGAACTCCTCTAATGTTGGCGCAAGACATAGCTTCATTTGAATGATCATTTCAATGATCATGTAGTGTTGCCGGAAGCTTTGGTATAACTGCGCAAAATTTGTAGAACTTTGTAAGGACTAAGGACAAAAATGTACAAACACTTTGAGCTATGCCTAGCGCCGGCATTTTTTTTTTTATGTTACAAGGGGGCAAACGAGCAGGCAGCAGGCATCGAAGTGCCTACCGGCGCCCATGGACATCTGCACGACCAGGTCCAATGTTTGAATGTTCAAATTATAGAACAGAATTTGGAATGTTCTTCATATTTTCATTCTTTTCTTGGACTCGATATAAATTATATGTAACATAATGTAAAATCTCTAAGAAAATAAAATTAATAAATCTTAGTTATTTTCAATCCTGAAGTAATAATAAAGATGGCATCAACGCCATCCGTCCGGCTCGAAGGACCATCAAGGTCCTTGGATATATGTGTTATATATACCTTTGTTTATAGTCCTAAGTATTTATATGGCTGAGTTTTTTAATGTTTGATATTCACATTCAAATATGTAGGCAGCGGCCCAATCAGCCCATCGTATAGAACGGCTTCAAGCTCAATACCAAGGGTCGACTTCATATTCTGGCGAATCACCCCCAAAAATAAGATTTGTAGCTGTATCCGCTACCGTGGCTAACCCAGAAGACGTGGCGGCCTGGCTTGGTTACAACCAGCAATCGGCTGTTTATTATAAGTAATTATATAACAGTTTTAGTATATTATTAATACAAGAATATTAGTTTTTACCAATTATTATAATTGTTTGCATGATGATCTGAGATTATAATGTTTTGTACTATTTGACTGGCCCGTTGTCGTAGTTGTCAGTGTCTTCCACTCCGGGTGATGTAGTTTCGATTTCCGTCTCGACTCTGGTGTATTATCTAATTTTTTGCGTATTTATTTATATATTTATACGAATAATATTTGTTTATAGCAGGCGATTTGCCTATATATATTTCTTTAAATTATAATAAGTTATCCACAGTGGCCATAAATATAAATGTGTATAATGTCTTGTCAGATTTGGGGATGAGTGCCGACCAGTCAAGCTTAAACGGGTTGTCGAAGGGTACCCTTGTCCTGACGGTACCAGTATATTCAAATTTGATATTACTCTCAATTACAAACTGTGGTCCATCATCCAAAGGTATCACAACGGGAAACCGACATTGGTAAATAAAATTTTAAACAATTGCGTATTGAAATTGAATATTTTATAAATGTCTGGCACGAGTCGTGAGTACAAAGTGTTTCTTTGCTTAAGTGACAGCCAATGTAATGACACGGGAGACTTCAGAGTATAGTTTATAGCTATAGAGTATTGATAAAATGCAGGCAAACCCATCATATAATACATATATTTTTTTAAAGAATATAAGGAATACTTTTCAGGTATGTTTAATATTGCCATTTCCCCTCCTACTAAACTTAAATTAAAAGCTTGTATTTGGAGTGGTTGCGACAATACCACAACGGCGGTGGGTTTTGAACCGGGTACTTTGCGGATTACACTCCATACCTTATACCGTTGAGCTATTGAGGCTATTGAGGCTATTGTGTATATATGTAACATGTAATCGATGTAAAGATGTACGTGCAGTTTATTTCACATAGCGTGATAAAGTTATTTGCGCTCACGAATCCTGCCGGTTGTGTATCTATATAACGTTGTAATTTTCACTATTGATAAATAGAACATTTAAAGGTTTTTAATGACATAAAAATACACGTATAAAAATTTTCTTAGATATTTTGCAACACTCGAAAAAGCGTAATGTTCACGGCAGAAACACTGTCACGTGAAATAACGGTGAACTTTAACGACGAACAAAAAGCGAAATTGACAGCTTTAGCATCGAGAATCAAAAACAAGAAAGTTCAGGTTGGTATTAAACGTGCAGCAAACTTAATTACATTATGTATGTAGTTACATACCACGATTTCTAAGCTAAAACATAATTAAACAGTGTATTAGTGATATACTCGTATTGGGTTCAAGGCAGTGATTAATCGAACCTTTCCATTTATGGATACCAATGAAATATTTCTCGTGCAATTCAACAACTGGAAATTTTCATAATTTTTTTTACTGTTTTTTTGTGAACGTTGTTGTGGAAGACAAAATTTACTGTTAGACCTTTCTCACGACTGTTTTCACGCGCGACGCTCACGACTTGCGCCAGTTACTGTTTTTTTTATATTTAAAATTAATATTAAAGGTCTATGTCTACTATTTAATGTGCATAAATATAAATTTTACGTATGGTTAAGATATTCAAAGTAATGT
>JANCMC010043413.1:3888-241397 GCA_024363005.1 Charaxes varanes
GTCTATTGTGTGCTTGAGATAAGACTTGATAAAGACAGAGCTGAGAAGACATTATATTATATTTTATAGTGTGTTAATGACAAAAGGTTTGTTATATTTTGTGAGTGACAATTGTGTACTCTATGTGTGTTTATTAAAAGTTTCTTATTCCCAGTTGTCAAAACTTACTTGAGTAATTATAGTACAATAAATCGTGCATCGGAGAAAGACAGCAACTTTTAAGGTGTTAAAGATTTGTCCCAGCTAGCTCAAATCTAGGAGCACCAGCTTACTTTTGCTGTTTTTTACCAATTCAAACCTAACCATTCCGAGGTTTAAATGTAGAAAACAGGAATGTCTCTTTTTTATGTGAAATTAATTAACAGATACCTGGTTATGGAAGTTGATAGAGACATTCTGGACATAGAAGTGGAGACGTCCGTTGATGAGATTATAGATGAGGAGGTTAGATCGTACTTCTGCGGAATCTGATGTATCTCCTCACTGTCTGACGAATCTTCGAAGTTCTTGACTAGTCTTCTACCCTGCATTGTTCTTTGATAAATAGGAAAACATATTACTTTTTATGGTGCATCAAAATCATACAATATATTGTTTTTTTTTTTATATAACCAAGGGCTAACGTGACGGCGGTTTGTATTAAGAAAACTAAATAGTTTGGAAAATCCAAAGTGCACGCCTCATACTTTCTAAATATTACGAACTATCAGCTATGCAGGCAGGCATTGCCGTTAAGCGCCATCTCTTAGAAGAGGCTCAATACTAGTACGGTAATATGCCGCTAGGTGATATGTCCAGCTGAAATTTAGTATTTCGTTGATTATAAATAGAATATAACGAGTCATACATCCATTTTCAATAGAAAACAGCGCGTCGTAATTCTGAAGCCAATTAAAAAAACCGTTAACGTGATAAGTTTACTGTGATCGTGCCACATCCACACACATGGAAATCAAGATATATATCCTTCCGAAGTATCAAAAGTTTTAAACACGACTTTTATCTAATCTGTGTGTATTTACATTTATCAATAAGTGTCATACCAATAGGGAGATTTTTAGTTCTCGAAAACGTTCGATTTTGATTAAGTGAGAGTAGAGGACACACCTAACGCTTTGCGTTATATTACGGTAACTAAGTAATCATTGAGATTGAGTAAGTCTGTGTCGACCAATGACAACTTATTTAATTTAAATTAACGTGAGTCGAAGTACATATCGCGTGTTTTTTTATATTTAATAAATAAAACCTAAATTTAATTAAAAAAAGAAAGATATATGAAATATAAACGCCTGAAGTTTTTTAATTAGCATCAACACCAGAAGTAACTGTGCTGCCAGTTTATTCCACTGTTCTATTTTAAAACAATAACTGATTTTTCTGAATTGAAGAATAAGTGTTGTTCTATATAATATTAGTATTTATTACTTACATCCTTTACGTGATAGCGAAATTTCTGAGGTACAGGTTAAAACCTACATCAGAGATTTAATTGTAACATTTTGTGTATCAGTTTTATTTGAAATATATAAACACATATATGTACATTTTTGTCCTTGAAATGATCATTCAAATGAAGCTATGTCTGGCTAATGCTGTAGCCAGAGATAACTTCATTTGAATGGTCATTTCAAGGACAAAAATGTACAAACACTTTGAGCTATGTCTGGCTCCGGCATTGGGATAATTCTTCTTGTCTCGAACTTTGAACGATTTTATTACGTTTATAAAAGAAGTACAATACAAAACAAGTATATACGTACAAACAAAGTTTAGGTGAATTGCCGCCTGTTTCATATTTAATTACAATAGGGTACTATTGTAATTTCTGATTACATTGGTTACTCATGTGTTTTGAATTCAATTTCAACAAGAATTTGGTTAAATTGATAGGTTAACAGATAGATGACAGAAACTTCTTTTTTCTTTTCATCTTCTTATAGCATAAAGGTATTACTTCTTATATCTTCGAATACGGTGTTTTTCCCGATTGCAAAGAAACCACAGTCACATATTTATTACATTTTTAAAAGAGAAAATCGGTATTTATGTCTTAATCAACTTTTGTTATTTTGTTGTGTTCTCCTTGTTCAGTATATAATTGATAACAGATCTTATGTTGCATTATGGTTAAAATGAAAAATAAAACAAATAAATTTATGTAAAATACCTCCATTTTATTAATGCTAAATTACATGATAATATTTCAATATATAAAATATTGACTAAATACTTACTTAATATGTATGTCAGTTATTTTTTTTCATAAAAATAAAATACTTTTAAAAGCTAAGACCAACATTAGAGAGTCGACCATTTTGGTAGAAGTTGTAACCAATATGGTCAAAAATCTAATTTTTAAACCGATTTAAAGATAAAATTATAAATATTGATACAATATCATTAAGTATAGGTAGAATTTATAAACAATGGCAGTTCGAAAAATCGTTCAGTTTCAATAATACGTATATATATTTTTTATGATATAAATAAACAACGTATGACAATTAAATACCCTAAAAATCCTACCTATGTACATTTTATTTTTTATAAATAAACAAAATTATCGTTCGCCATTATAAGACTGTAACATTGAATTACTTTGTACAAATAGTGAGCATAATAATATAACATTTGAATGCAAATGTATATGACACAAGGCAAAAGAAGTAAACAACGCGGCTATTTAGGTTCGCAATTCGGCGAAAGAAATGGGAGAAAGCTGAGCCCAGTAAGAGTGAGTCGTACAGTCACGTGCGCGTGGCGACGCGTCACCATACTGTAATCACGATATACACACAGACGGTCTAACCCACCGCATGTTTTACAAGAAAAGTGTCCAGAGAGGCGATAAGAAATCTTTTATATCAGGCATATACTTTTTTACAAAAGTAAATAAAAACCGACCGTACATGTCTTAGTCACCTCTTCAACTTGAACCCAGGGGTTTCGCGCGAGCGATTTGAATAAAATTTTGTGTGTATATTCCAAAGGGTACGCAGATGGTTTGAAAAGAAAATTAAAACCGGTAGGTGGCTCTCCTGTCGACATGTAACCCACATTAAGTATTTTTCTCGTTATAACTCAAAAACAGATGGGCGTATTTGACTCCACTCAGTTTTGTTTTATTTGCATTATTTCTGGCAAGGATAATGAAAAAAGACGGAAAGAATATTTGAAAAAATGCTTAAAAATGCCAACTCTGGTCGCAATTTCGGAATACATCCAATAGATGGCGAAACGTCAATAGGTGATTTATATAAAAATAAGGATCAAAACACATCACAAGTTTTTCATTTACTGGAACAGCATGAGGATTACAAGAATACAAAAATGGTTATAAGTATTCTTTTATAACAAAAATCAATTCACTTACTAGATACGCCAGAAAAGAGAAGAGACTTGTGCGATGCGTACTCAGCTGAAAACAAAACAATAAACTAATTGAATCAGGTTTAAGTAAACAATTTTTTTCTTAATAATATAACAGTCAACTTTACGCTTCAGACCTTTGATAAATTAACAGTCATTACAAACAACTACTAACGAATAAACTCAATTTAGCGTCAACAACTTCTGCCGTCGTACCACCAGGTTGAACTATAATGGCTGCCAAACAACTTGAACACTTCGCAGAAAGGAATTTTAGAGGTCGTCGGTGTTAGATCGGGGGAATAATGTGTGGCTCGTGTGATGGGTAGATCAGATGAAGACGTTATGATTCCGCAATATTCACTGATTACATCTCTTAAATGAGAGATTGAGCATTTAAAACGTAGTGAACTTTCCCTCACTATGTCTTATATACTCAAGAAGTGCCATCAAGAATCTCCTAATAATGTCTTATCATTTTGCTCATGAAGAAGATCCGTCAGTATTTGAGAGGCAGCGTCAGAGTTGCGAGCGTCACGGTTTGCTTACAATCTCTTATAGCCATGAAAGGTATGTAGAAAAAACTATTTGGCTTACTTCCTTAATAGAAAATTACTCACGCGTAAGTTTAACTGCTTCAGCATCAACAGCGTTTGTTTCGTTGGGTTTCACCACTACTAGTGACGTCAGTGAAGTTACGAATGAGTACTGAAAATATATACACAGTTGTATACATACAAAGATATTTTTTAATATCACAAGGAGCAAAAGTCAGTTGGCTCATAGATTTTGGGATCCGTTAATCTAGCTATAAAATGCGGTTACATCCGCATTGAATTCCATAATTTTGAAAGTTTTATTTTTGTTTAATAGTTGAATATAATGTATGTGTATACGTTGGACTTTCATTCGATAATTATTGTCATTATTAGAGTAGCATAAATTGATTGATATGTTACCCACTGCAACGCAACCACAAGTAAATGAGTCAGTGGGATAGCTGTATAAAGTCACCCCGAGATCGAGCAACAGTTCAGGTGTAAACACAGCTAGGATTGGAAGATTTGTTACTGAATTGGCAGCATACTCGGATTAAGTACTGTGGAATTCTATCTACCCACGCTTTCACATCAACATCGGTTTGTCAACGACTATTCTGAGTTCTATATTCATTCAGTCAAGGAGGACATCATCATAGTATGTGAAACAGATTAGAGGTAGCGCCATGCTTGTAGGCGAATTGGGCCGGCGCGTCCGGGTACCAGTACCTCTTTCTCACATAAGATCGGCGTGAATTAAGGTCGATTGAATGTTTACTTTTATTTAAATTTATAATAATTATATAAAAGGCGAAAATTGATATTCAAAGCTGCTTAATTTTAAGTAACAAAGAAAATTCTAAGTCTAATTTTGACGTATATAGACACATTTCCACGTGGTGAAAGTTTGTTTGTGGGCTTCTATTAGTGAAAAATAAAATCAAGTCTCAAATCGACGTACAACTTTGTACAGTTCAGCTGTACTGTAAGCCGTTAAGGAGTTTCATTGATAATCATATTCGACTACGACAGCTATTACTTGACGTATAAAAGATTTGGCCGAGCATCGTTAATTTACTCTTAAGATTTGAACAATTCCGTTACTTTACCATGGATCCTGAATTCAACATTACGTTATGTTCTAAGGTAGGTAAGTGAATAAGTGTATTATAGGCCCAGTCATTCAATTCGCGGATAATGTCGCTGGTCAAAGATTTTACACAAGATGTGAGGAGGTCGCGTCGGTCCGTGCGTTGTGTTGTGTTGTGTCAGACGCAAATAACAGTATATTAAACTATATTAATGAGCAATTAGATGAATAATTGTATTTGTTTGCAGGCGCGCTGATGTTTGCGAGAGCTGACGGAGATTGATAACGTATCGGGTGGCCGGTGATCTATGCGTCTGTCTGTACCCCCTCCCATCCCCGCACATACACCCCCCCACCGCCACCCCAGCCTAGAGCCGTGTTATTGTTTACAGACTAGCTAATCACCGCAGCGTCGATGCGGTTATAACGAACTGTGGCCGCACCCGCTCTTAGCATAAGCAATACGTTCTATTCTTTAAAAACATCTAGTGAATGTCTAACCCTTTCGTTGATTTGAAAGCTTTATCGCTACACTGTTCTGCTGTTGTTCGCTACGCTTCACTGCCGTCTGCTACTAGAGGCGTATGGATCAGACATGTTGACTAATAACCCGGTAACATTTGCGATAAGCTAAATATAATCCTATGCCGTATACGACAACATTCACGTAAAGATCAACCGTAACCTACCCACCTAAAGGTTACATAAGGAGTAGGGCACGTTTGATATTTATTCGTGTATAAACTAAATTTCGATTCTGTATAATAATATTCAAACATACACAAAAAAAAACGACTTCAAATTGTCAGAACTGGATCAAATTGAAACGGGAACACGCGGAAAGATCACGTGGGGAGAATCCAAAGTAGATTCAAAGAATTACCATAATTCTCTCACCCAGTCAAAATTTCGACGTAATTTGAGGTAACAAACTTCCAAAAAAATAAAGATAAATAGGGAAACTACTCCTTTTTTGAAGCCGGTGGGAATTAGAAGAAATTTTATTGTATGCTTAAAAAATACAAAATGAGCAGGACGCAAAAGGGTTACTTATCTGTGTTTAAATAGTTTGAACTAAATATATAAACAGTTTAATTAATAGAAAACTAGGAATAATAATATCACGGCTACAACTAAGCACTGAATTTGTGTTAGTGAGTGCGAAAATGGCTTGCGGGGTTTGGGATCAGTCTAAACACCTTGCGATTTACAATTCGGGGTTGTATCGCTATTTATTATTCTGTGAAGTATAGCTGAAAGGTAAAAATATGTTTGTTCGTGATTGAAACGTTTCAAGATGTTTATAAAAGCAAGTACACAAGTATAAGAGTATTGATAGCTATTGGCAGGTTGGATATTTCATACGAGAAAAGAAAAGGAACTACAATTTTTAAAATTAAATTAAGTAATACTAACCCTTCAAAATATATAGAATGATGATGATTATATAAATATGGACTACCTTACTACACTGAAAGGTTACCATTTTTAAAGTACAAATATCGATTCTAAGTTTCTGAACTTATAATAAAACAAGAATAAATAATCCACAACAAAACAAACTTTAATGAAAATCTTGCAAATAGTTTTGTGATACAATATTTCCAGAGGCGATAAATCAGTCGTTCTGATCTTGATAAATGTACTCATTATTACATCTACCCCTTCGTCCCCCCCCCCCCTCCCTCCTACCACCACAACCAAACACCCACCCCCCCTCCCCCCCATCCGTAAAAAACGTGTCAGATCAGTCCGTCCGACGGCGTCCACGATCGAAGACGCCGCCATACCGTTCCTGTATCATCTGTCCGTAACAATAATAGACTGAATGCTTTCTTAATTATAGGTGAAATGACATTCAAAAATGTTGACAACAGGTAAATATTTTAGTACATTACAATAAAACTAATAAAGAATATTGTTTATTACAGGCAAACCCGAATTCAAATACGTAGCAAACATGCACGGCAACGAAGTGGTGGGCAGGGAATTGCTTCTGCTCCTGGCCAAGTACCTCTGTCAGAAGTACGAGGCTGGAGACCTGCGGGTCCAGAGTATCTTGAACAGCACCCGGGTCCACCTGATGCCCAGTATGAACCCTGATGGATATGAGCATGCTGTGCTAAGTGAGTGATTTTGTTTTGGGCCTTGGAGTTTTTTAATTAACATTCGTCCAATAAGGAGCTGCAAACCCATTTCGTAATAGTGGTAGAACAAAGAAGGTTTTTTTTTCTTTTTTTTTTTCTTATTATTTTACAAGGGGCAAACGAACAGGCAGCTAAGTGCCTACTGACGCCCATGGACATCTGCACGACCTGAAGGCAAGCAGATGCGTTGCCGGCCATTAATGACGTGTTTAAGGCCACCGGGAAGTCTCACAAACCGAACGAAACTCGACAACAATACCATCACTTGACGTGACAGCATTGCCGCCACTTCACACCGATCTCATGTAAGAAAGAGGTACTGGTATCCGGACGCGCCGGCCCAATTCGGCTACAGGCGTGGCGCTACCTCTAATTATTATTACAATAGGTTTTTTCCACTACTTCGTCCGTATAAACTTAAACTTCCCCTTAGGCGTCCTTAATCTGGCCCTAAAAAAATCCATTCTTAATAGACGTCTACTAACTATAAAGTACTTCACTGCCAAACTTTATTACGTAACGCGGTTTTAGAAATTTGGTGCTAGGCGATCTTTCGCTTTTATATAACGGCTAGTGGACCGGGCAGACGTTGTCTTGCCCGAAGTTTGGCTCATCTGCTGTTATCCAGCTAACCAAACTCCTTTATGTCTTCTCCATAATACGCAACACTGGCCGAATGTCTTATGATATAATAATTGAACATGGAACATCATTTAAACAGTCTTGTACGAACGTTTCCTATTATAAGCATCCTGATGTAGCGACCATTGATTTTTTTTAATAATCTTTCAACTTTTTCTTTTATACCTTCCCTGTAATAAAGGGAATGAAACAAAACAAATAGAATTAAAATCCGTCCCGCGGTTTTGGTGTTTTAGCGAGACTAACGAACAACGATTGATTTTTATATATTATAGATTAAACGAATCCTTAATCTTAATTCAATAGCAGAAATCAGGCCACAATTACCGATTTCTTCATTGTTGTTCTAGAAGCTGTGGAAAATATTTTTTTTTGCGCACAATTCTAGTTGATTAACCCTATTTTTTTAAGGTTATTCAAATAATAAACGTCGTAGCTTAATGAGTGCCCGGCATTTGATCGCTAGGTTAAGTAGCTGTTACTGAGGCCGGGTGATGGATAGCTGACCTATTGTAAGACTATTTTTCAAATATCCAACATCTTCCGTGTTTCGGAAGGCACGCAAAACAGTGGGACCCGATTAATGTCACTGACTGATATTAGTTGTGAGGTTTAAGTAATTGTGGGGGTTCCGGGGATGACGTCAGACGGTATTCGGTCGTCTTAACTCGCCCCACAGCCACATCCTCTGCAATCTAAGCGGTCCCTGGGACTAGTCCGGGATAACGCTAAGAAGAAGAACAATGTATCGACTTATCATCTGCAAAAGATTAATTGTAATCTGTGTTAAATGTATATCGATCATGCCACCGTGATAATTAACATTTTTAAAAGCGGACTCGACGAATATAAAACGTGTTTACTGTCCGTTTTACGTATTGTTAGTTCGTATAATACATATAATTTAAATTATAAAAGAAGATGTATTGTCTTAACTTCAATAAAGGGTTCATTGTAATCTGTGTTCAATTTCTATCAATTTTGCCACCATGGCGACGGTCTTGGTAACATATCGCGATAGCAGTGCTACCATCAAGAAATGTAAAATATCTTAATTAAGTTTACATTGTATATCATGTTGGCTTCCTATATAAATAAATAAATAAAAATAAATAATCTAAACGTGTGTGTATAAATCGCTTGGCAATTGTGTGCGTGTGGTTTTATTTTAATAATTTAATATGTTTATAATGCATCTTTTATAAAAAATATAACACGATTGTGAAAAGTTTTATACTCGTCCGAACGCGCAATGTTCGTGAAATCCTAAAATCATAAAGATTCACGTATTAATTTATACATATTTTTACAATTTTTGTTTGAATTGTATCGAGGGGGTTCTAGATTTTTTGAGTACACTCGTAAATTTTGCCTATTCACGATGTTTATCTTTCCCCTCCGTCAAAGCTTATGCTAGGACTGAGCTCCACATATAGTACCTGACTTCTAAAGCATATAGTACCTGGCTTTAAAAGCTCTTCTCGTAATCTATGTTAGAATAATAAAAACAGAAACAATAACGACAATATGTGTAACGTTCAAAAACATAAATTGATAATTGATTAAAAAATCTATACTGAGTGTCGTGCATTTTCCGCACGACCATTTGTCTTCTCCTTCCTTAAATATAATAAAACAAGTGTGCTATTATATGTGCGGCTATCATTTTATAGTATTCACAAAGTAATATTGCCACTTTAACAAAAAAAAAAACACGTTTGAGTAAAAAAACGCTTAACAAACGCCGATTCTAAGTACCTTATATTTTCGAAGGGCTATTTACCCTCATTCCCACGAGCTTAAAAAGCGTTGCGTTAAATCCCGGCGGCTTCTTTTTTAGCGTCGTGGATACAAAAATATATGTATATAACGTATATATTAATGTAATATAGCGTTGAAAATAGAACATTGTTTGATAGAAAAGCGTGGCTTTATAAAAGCGCTTCGTGTGAACACAAACTTGGGAGTTCCTGTGTTCTGTTTGAACGTTTTTTTAACGCGCGGTAAAGAAGCTCTCGTGCAGATGAGGGCTTAGGGCGTTTCGCTGTAATGATTAGTGTACTTCACCTAATGCCAGCTTTCTATTTGATGTACCTACGCTGGCTTTAAGTTTACAATTTGCTTACCTAATAAACTGGGTGAAAGTGTACATAGATGATTTCTAGCGTCTATATATTATAAATGAAATTATATCTTGTGATGTATCACCTTTTTCATAATTAAGTTACTGGCCGGTAAGCCAGTGAGATTATAATCAATAATGTGTCAACATTATGTCATTAATAAAAATATGGAGATATAGACAACAATGCATTTAACTTCTTTATGTATATTTAATATACCTGAATAATTATCCTTTCTTAAAAAAAAAACTACTTCACATTATCAGAACTGGACCAAATTGTAAAGGGACGCGAATAGCACCAGTTTTCAAATAAAATAAGAATCATCAAAATCGGCGCACCCAGTCGAAAGTTCTGAGATAACAAATAAAAAAATACAGTCGCTTTGATAACCTCCTCCTTTTTTGAATTCGATTAAAAATGTATGATTTTCTGCAGTAAGAGTGACAAAATTTTCTTATACACTTTCGGTTATTGGCATCGATAATCGCTCAGGAAAACCATATGCCCCTTTGCTCCCTGTTATCTGTACATATAAATAAAGTTAAAGGGTATGTTTGTGACATAGAAATTATTATTTTTTTCACTTACGGCATATACGGCATTACGGCATATTGGCTGGCCCGTTGGCGCGGTGGACAATGACCCTGCCTCCAGCTCCGGGGATCGTGGGGTCGATTCCCACCTCGAGTCTAGGTGTATTATCCATATGTATGTAATTATATACTGCTTTAAAAATATATATTTGTGTATAACAGGCGGCTGTTACCTATAACACAGGCATTAAGTTGTCTACCTTGGGAACAGACGTCCGTGTATCATATAGTCCTGTATATATTTATTTATTTATACTAATATATGAAGCAATTTATACTAGTATATACAGAAGAGTTTGTTTATTTGTTTGCTTGAACGTGCTAATCTCAGAAACGATTGGTCGAATTTGAAACATTCTTTCAGCGTTACATAGCTTATTGATCGGTAAAGGCTTTGTGTTTTTAAACAAACGAAGAGACAGACGTAGGTATATTTTGAAAAGTGTTGTTTGAGTACTGGAATGGTTACTTAAAATTAAATCACAACTTATTTACATGAAGAGATTACCACCAACAGTCTCTGAAAAAAAATTCTCTGGAGACCGGTAAAACGTACTTACCGTTTTTCGGGACCTGTGATGCTGTGTGTGGTGTAATTTCTCTAGTGAGTTATACTTGTGTGGTGTAATTTCTCTAGTGAGGTAAATAAATAGTTATAAAAAAAATAAATACTGTATAATATAATTCTGTACATTTAAAAAGTTCAGACACGATTGACAAGTCGAAACAAAAATTTAATTCAATAAACTTCAAAAGCAAATTACCTAATAATGTGCCAGCCCTACAAAACTTCGTGAGATCGCACGATACAAGCCAACTTATTTCATTACGAACGTGCTAGTGTCGATATTGAGTTATCGATATATGTACATGTACATACAACACTACATGGTGAGACGTGTTGCGTAGTGAAGGCGGTAGACATTTTCGATATGTCTAATGAATAAGAAAAAAATGTTGCACCTTTAAAATGAAATGTTTCAATATATTCATGAGTTATAACTACAGTATTCTATTGTTGTTTTCTCCATATATTTGCCATAGGGAAACTTAAAAAATATAAGATAAGCCCATCGAGATTGAGCCTATTTGTTTTATTTTGACACTCATTAATAATGTGCATTTGGTTTGATAAAGAAGTCGGAAGGTGTCCCTGGGAACACCTTAAATTAGTAAGTAAAAGGTAGAGCTGGACCTAGTACATTATTCTGTTTATGAATAACGAAATAAGAACACTTTGTGAAGCGTTTAAATGATAAGTATACAATAACAAACGTCGGTACAACGTCGAAGACAATGCACGGTCCGGTTGTGCAAAGCCAAAACACACATAATCAAAAGCAAGCAACCGTGGTCAGTTCAAGGGGTATTAACGCGCACACACGTCCTGCAGTTTTGATCGGCTCGCACTAATCGGCTTACACGTGCTCTTTGTGAGCCTCAACAACACCGACGAGTAACTGCGGTCGAGCTCCTTCATACTAGTGGCATTTATAATAATAATAAATTGTATTCGCTAAACATACAGACATCATTAATTTTAGTATACAGTAAAGCTTAATACATAAAGTTACAGTATGTCAGCAAAAAGCCTGTGGACTCAGCTACCGGCTGTTTTTCAGTCCTTACCTGATGCAACTGCTTATACACGAGCTGTACTTAGAACAATTATTTAGAAGAATTTTGAAGTAAAACTCTTTTACGCGCGCTTGGGGAGTAAGCTGACAAATGAGTGTTGCGAGCGTTACGAAAAGTGAGATCCGCCGCGGAGACAAAAATATAAGAGGGAGGTATAAATTAGTGTAGAAAGAGAGGGAGTTACGTATCGTATATCTATAACACAGTATATGTTGTCTGTAGATAAAATATCTGCATTATAGAGTGTTTAAAGTGAATAAAATTGTAAATTGATTTTAAAATTCAATTATACAATATATATAAACATATATATGTATGTATGTGCACATACATACATATAGGTGGAACTAAAGAAGTTTTACTTCAGTCGTGTGATCCAAAGCACATTCGTTTATTTTTTTCAATACCTATAAATATAACAAGGGGCAATCGGGCATGCGGTTCACCTGAGGGACTACCGATGCTCATCGACAATTGCACTATCAGAAGATTCGCAGATGCGTTGCGGGCTTTGAAAAAATAAGTGTGCAGGAAAATGAAATTTTTTGCGTGAACTCACAAATAATAACGAATATCTGTGTAATATTATAATGCGAATGTTATTAACACCGAGAATGCCAACAAAGCACAGTATGGCACTAATTTTCTGTTGTGAAAAGCTTAATTCTATGAATTATAAGCATATTTTACATATTACAATCTGTTATTGTAGACAATAAGGGAGGTAATAATTATTATATTAGTATATCTCATTTTCTAATTACTCATTCATGTAGACTTACAAGATTTGTGATGATTTTTCTTATCATCTTCTCGCACTAGAAGCGGCGAGTAAAACGATCTCTACAGCCTCACAACTTTATCAACCGGTGGCATCCAGAGCTACTTAACTCAGCGATCGATTCAAATGCAAACCACTGATTATGCCACGACCTCCTCTTAGAACAAACGACTATTGAAAAAAAATTGTTCAACTTCCTGAGATATTTAAAATCGGGATTTTTCCGTTTTAATTCGGGACGTGTGGTATCCCCAGTTTAAACGGTAATATGCTTATGAACATTTATTAGATTATGTTTCCGTGCGCTTTCAGAATTGCATTTCATACTTTCTAATGGTTAAACACCGAATTGTAGATGGCAGTAATCTTTTAATTAACATTTTTTACCGACTTTCAAAAAATGGAGGTTATTAACGGGATAAAAATTTGTGTTCTTGTATATTCCTGAATGCTTTTCTTTCAAGACAATGTATGCTTAGCAGGCACACAAAAATATTTATTATATGAACGTCATAAGATTTCATGCAGTTTTTTTTATCATTAGTTTTATTTTTATCATTAGCTATTTATTATTTACTTGCTGTGCCCGCGACTTCATCTGCGTAAAATTAAGAAAAAAATAATTAAATTCATTTTTAGCGTAATTATTCTATATAGCCTTCCTCGATTAATGGGATATCTAACACTGAAAGAATTTTTCAAAACGGACCAGTAGTACCTGAGATTAGTGCGTTCAATTAAACAACAAAATAAACTCTTCAGCTTTATATATTAGTATAGATTAATGCTACAACAATGTTTTCATTATTTATTATCTTGATTTTAAAAAAATATAGGGGACATGGCAGACGTTGTCTAGCCCTAATTTTGGCTCGTCTGTTATTAGTGGATTTACCAATGATTTATCCTTATTTAAAAAAAAAAATTGTGGTCATGTCATGTTGTCACGTTTCATATCTTTCTTTCAGAATTCACCGCGCAATCTCCTTTATGTCTTCTCCATAAAACGTGACACTGGTCGGTTTTTCTTGAAATAAAATTTTAACATGGCACTTCAGTCGAAAAGTGTAGTACGAACGTTATTTTTTAAAAGTATTCCGAAGTAGCTATCACTGCATTTTTAAGTGCATAATTTTACGACTTTTTCCTTGTTTACTTTAAATGGTTTTTTGGGTTCCGTAGTACTATAAGGAACCCTTATAATTTCGCTCTGTCCGTCGGTATGTCTGTCTGCCCTTAAGGTGGTCTCCACCCTAGCATTTCCAAACTATTAAACATAGAGGCTTGAAATTTTCAATGTTGATAGAACATACTAAAAACTCATTAGAAAAATTATTTTGAACGAAATCGGACAACAACTTTTGAAGTTATTTAAAAAATACGTTTATAGCTTATCAGATAAGAACCCTTCTATGCATGTCTTGACAGGCTCTTGGCCATTTTTATTAAATAAAACAATTTAAAACAGTCCTGCGGTTTGCGAGTTTTAGCGAGATTAAATAAATAACAATGATTTATTTATATATAATACCAGGTTTGATACAGGTATATATTTGTTTCACCAGCGGACCCGACAGACGTTGTCCTGCCTTTGGCTTGCTTACTATTGCATATACGCTATTATCGTATGAAACACTTCGTTCGTTATAAATAATATTGTGGTAAAAATATAAATATCCCATGTTTTATGTTGGACTAAATTACAGATAACTACGAAATTTTATCAAAATTGGCTCAGTAGTTTTAGAGTTTAACCCGTACATACATCGAGAAACGAAGTTTTTATGAATATAAGAATATATTATTATATATATTTTTAAACATGAAAAGAATTTGTATTTTGTTATATTGTTTCTTAAATTGTTTCGAAAACTTGTAACTATATAACATACTTCAAAATTATTAAAAAATATGATTTTCAAAAAGAAAAACCGTATATTATCATACACATAGAGATCACTCAATATAAATTTAAAAAATAACAATAATTAATAAACAATCTTATAATTTTACTAAAGGATTCAATCCTTTTAAATAATAGTCAACTATTATTTTTGAAAATAACACAGTAACTTTACCAAAGATTAGATTACACCTCACTATTTAAAAAAATAATAATCACCTTGGAAACGAAACTTTATTTTCATTTTATATTCTTAATGAATTTTAAAGTTGTGGATGAGATTGGCCTAGGAAAGAAAAAGGTGGATCCAATACGAACTTAATACACGTAATGAAAATGCAGATGATACAGCAAATATAACAAATTAACAAGACTTGATTGCAGCAATTAATGCCAAGAAGAAGGAAGATATGGCTGGTTTCCTACCTTCAAGGGACGTAAATATCAAGCTTAAATCCCTTTGAAGATAAAGTGGGAAATTTATGTGCCTCTAATATAATGTTTGAGACGTGTTGTGTTATTCATGCAGGTTGTCCATATATGATTATTTTCCTCGATTTCGAATATCCTTATACTTTTTTTTGTATAGGAAATGCGTTTACTTATCCTGAGGCCCTCGCACGAACTTTTCGAAACTATACCTTATTCGTTTAGTCTGGAGACAGAAGGCTGTTAGAAGGCACAGCAAGGTGGAAAGTTTCGGCGAGGAATGAAAGGTGGGAGCGTAGGTCGATATGCTCAACCATCGGAAAGGAAGATCTTCGTGTCCGGGCTAGTTGGAGTTACCCGAGGCGGCCGCGCCTCGCCGACAGTTGTTCGTCGGAAGATTTATATATAGTAATCGTAAGTAGAAACTTCGCTATCGTGAGTTGGTTTGTATGGAACTTTTCAGTGTTTGTACTGCGTTCATCGTCATCCTTACAGCGCCATCTAGTTTGCTTTGGTGTAACCTTTTCCACTTGACATCATTGTCATCTCGTTATGTAGCGGCGGCTAAAAAGTAAACAAATATACCAGTGTTTCCAAATGCTTAGTTTAGGTGTGTCACTCATTTGGACAATTTGGTAACAGTAAAATAAAACAAATACACAAAAAACTTAACATAACATGTAACAGAAATTTAACCATGAAATAACAAGATATAACACAAATACTAAAGAACTTGCTCACTCGTATAGACAAATTGATAGAGAATACGACGTTTAAGCACCTTAGCAATTGTAGGTTCTTTTTAAGATACCATTTTTATCAGGTTATGTAAAATGTTCGTAAAAATTAATACAAGGATTTAAAAAACTTAAAATTCCAAATAATATAGTCAATAACTGTATTTTTATTTATTGTAATCATAAGAATATTAGAAAATTCTATATTTTATCTGGCAAACAATCATTTGTCTAACTTTACGATGATGACACATAAAATAACCTTTTGTCTCAAGAAGATATAACTAGGGTAAAGTAAACGAGACAAGAGGAATTTTGTATGAAAATTTGAGCAACGCCCCCATGGTCGTATTGGGAATTAAAACTTGGCATCACGAGCCAGGAGTGTTGAAAACGGCTCACAGGCATATTCCACTACGCTACCCCTTCTTATGTCAACTTAGATGGAATTGTGGACTACGAAAGACAGATACTCGCGAGCGAGACTTCCGTAAAATTGAGGTAAAAGTTTTAATAAGTAGGATAGTATTTTTCCCAGAACGTATATATCAAACAATACGTTATTCATTCTTTAACGACCTAACTTCAATTGTCAAGCCTGTTGGGATATCTCAATGAATCGTAGCACGAGTCTATCGCTAATTTAGAGGAAAAATGAGACCAAGAAGCATTCATAAAGTATTATTCTTAATTGTGTTAGTAGAGTGGGACAACGGCCCCAGCGCGGGCGTCGATGTATGTAAGTAATTAATTTTGCAAAAAACAGTATGTAAAATTAAATAATCTTGTGCACGTTAAAAAATTAAGATAAGAGAAGTTTTTTTTTATATTACAAGGGTCAATCGACCAGGCAGCAGGCAGCTAAGTACCTACTGACGCCCATGGACATATACAGGATCAGGAGGCAAGCAGATGCGTGTCCGGCTTTAATGACGAGTTTAGGCCACCGGGACGTCTCACAAACCGAACGAAACGCGACAACAACACCATCACTTGATCTGACAGCATTGCCTCCACTTCAGGCCGATCTTATGTAAGAAAGACGTACTGGTACCCGGACGCACCGGCCCAATTCAGCTACAAATTTCGGATTTTAAAAACATATCTCGATCAAAAAGTATCATATCATCTTCTTTCTACAAAGCATACAAACGTTTTTTAACTAAAATGTAGAGTCAATTTGGACTTTATTGCTATTCTATAAAGTTATTAAATTACAAGCACTCACTGTTGTGTGTTCCTAACGTCAGAGTCAATTTGCACTTTATTACCGCTGCACAAGGCAGAAACAATTCGTAGTCATTCGTTATTTCTAATAATACGGGAATGGGAACGGGAACGGGGAGGATATAAGATAATAGGAGTAAATGGTAAGTAGCCCAACCGTTCGGGCAGGACATCGTCTGCCGGATCCGCTAGTTTAATATATTAATATTGCATATTTTTAAAATTTAGCAAAATTTAGCATTCGCACGCCTTCCTGTATATGAACTACAATTGTGTCAAATTTCATAATCCTCCATGGTAAAATGGTACCTAATGTTTTCGCTTCACGTATTAATGTATAAATTTTTGAAATCACCCTTTATATACAACGGTATTAACAATAAACAGACAATACTGCAAAGTGAAGAAAGTCATGTCTTCACAGCAAACCGCAGTCATTTAATGGCTAATCATGTTCCTTGTCTTTTACCGTTTTAATAAACATTTTAACGGAAATATTTGATGTTAAAACGTTCAGAACTTCTATAGTTCAACAAGTACAGGTACTGAAATCCGCGAGATGATTTTTTTAAATGGTATAGGTAGATGCGCCAGGAAGCTCGAGATGCATTGCCTGCCCTTAATGATGGCTTTACACCACCGGGAACATCCCGTCGTCATAGCTTCATTTGAATGATCATGTAATGTGACCGGGAACTTTATGTAGCTGCGCAAAGTTTTGTAGTACTTTGTAGTGTTCTAGAACAAAAATGTACAAACACTTTGAGCTATATCTGGCTCCGGCATCACAAACTGAACGAAATGCGACTACAATGCCATAAATTGACGCAACAGCATTGCCGCCAACTTCACGCCGGTCTATTTTGTATGTTTGATTCGAACCCCAATGTGTTATCGTCGCATCTATTTCTAACACAAGCGATAAATCCAGAAAAACTAAACTACCTTTGTAAAATCAAACCAGAAGATATTTTATTCAAGTATACTTTACAAACTCATAGTGAAATGTAGACTAGCAAAACGCATGTTTTTATCACTTAACTTTCTTTAGTTAAATAAAGAATTAAAAAAAAACGTGTGTGTGGGAGGATATAAATTAGTAAAGCGCCATCTATTAGCAACCGTAGAGACGTTCGAAGAAATAAAATTGTTCACCATTACCATGATGAAGACTAAAGAAGGATATTATAGGATAAGATCAGATCGGGACTGGTTGGGCAGGGAAGGTATCATTTTTTTATTTGTCGTAAAATCCACGATGCATGCATTTAGTACAAATAGTAAAGTAGGAAGATAAAAAAGAACAATTTAATATTTTAATAAGCACTTTTAATTTTCAAATCCATGTCGACAGTCAGTAATTGTGTCAATTTTTAATTAAATTAATGTCAATAGCCTGATGATGTCAAAATATATGTAATTTATTGCAAACGAATAATAACTTTAAATAATTTAATCGAATAAAACGGGCAGTGGAGGTAAGTGTTCGTGGGCATGTTACAGGTATCCCTCAAACCTTTACTTAGGTACACAAGTCCCAGGCACTGCTTTTATTCCTTTCTCTGCAATATGATGGACTCGATAGCAGCACGGTCAATCCATGAAGCATTGCTAAGAAACCCGTCTCCTTTAAATTTCAACTTCAAGTGCTGTGTGAGTTTAGTTAACCAGCTATGGAAGATGACAAACGAACCAAACCACTATTATTAAAGTATGACGCCCGCTGATGACCCTTCACCCATTTTAATGTGCCTTTATACCCTTCCTCGCATTGAGGCATACCTTTATGTATGATGTGTCTCAAAATTCAGATTTTCGTAGTTTGAGCCCAATTGGAACATTTTTTTAACTCATATTTTTTTGGCAAATAAACGATCTCTTATTACTTACCTACCTAAATTAGGGTAGCGCCATTTTTGTAGCCGAATTTTGCCCGCGCGTCCGGGTACCAGTACCACCTCATTCTCACATGAGATCGGCGTGAAGTGGCGGCAATCGGCTTTACTTAAAAAATATCCCTAGGCATAATTTTACGGTACGCAGTTAAACACAGACTATAAAGGTTTTAAGGTTCTGACTACATAAGACATAGCGTGTTTATTATGTACCGTTTTTAGGTTTCCGTAGTCCTACAAGAAGCCCTTATAACTCCGTCTGTCCATGTTACTCAAGTTGTCGTTTCATTGGTGAAAAACTATAGGTACCATCTTCTATCTAGCGTTATCCTGGTCTAGTACCAGGGTTCAGGGTCACGTTCACGACAACACGTAAAATTAAATTACATTTCATAAATCCGTGAAAAAACAAGAGAAAACCACATGGATAGGGAGCCCGTGAGGAGATTTTGGGATTTCCTCGAGCGCGTCAGAAAACTATATAAGGAGAATCGTTGCACCCTATATGAACCCAAATATGAACTCTTAATATAGGGGGTTTCTTTAGAACCCTTAAAAACTCGGAAGCATCAGATTAAGATAAGTTAATTATATGGAGACAAGCTTACATTTTATACAGCGTGAAATAGGAAAATGGGAGTCACAAAGTTATAAAAAAAAACGTCCTATCGTCGCTTGTCAAATATTCGAGCACGATTATTTTTTCTTTTAATATGAAGGAAATACTTTAAGGATTACGGACAGAATATAATCAAGGCAACAGGCTCCAGGCGTCGTGTACAACATGACCTTACCTTAACGTTACCTTTTTTCTTCGTTTCTGCACTCAATGTACGTAATCCAATAGATCGCTACAGCGCTTTAATGTCTAAAAATTTAGCATCCCCTACTAACAACTTCGTTAAAACAGATCACTGCATCGATTTTGAAATAAAAAAAATGCAGAGATAAACTCTGCAAACATTATTTATAGGGAGCGAAGATTTATGCAAAGTAATTGAATGTTTTATGCAACATAAAGCCAAATTCAAACAGGTATTTATGTGTATAACGTCACTACTGCAGCATACCCTGTAAAACTGACCTGACCCCGACCGCTCCGACATTGATCCACAGTAACTGCTAGTATTAACGCACGTGGCGGAATTGCAAGAGAATCAACAGCACAACAAACAATCCGGGCTTAGCTGGGGGGTCACGGCGACCCGGCCTTCACCTAGCTAGGTCGCCGACTTGAAACTCATATCAAGCGATTACTTTCCGGATGCTCTGTTTCAGTTTTGCTGAAAAAGATAAAGACGGCGGCACGGAATGGGAAGAAAACTTTGTATATACAGTGTCACGTTCCATAAACGTTATGAAAGAAAATGACGAAACATTGTACGGAATTCCGAAGCAGGACACGAACTTTTGGGTTCTGAAATACGAGTTCATAATACGCTTGTATTCCTAATATTTTAAGCAATGTTAAGACGACGTTTCGAGATATTGTAATTTTTATGTAGCCCCAAGCTACAAGTCACAAAACCTTTTTCTATGCGAATGGATATTTTATGTCCTTTTTCTTTTGATATTTTATTTAATACATCGTATAGTTCAACTAACATTATACACGCGTAAGTTTATAATGTTAGTTGAAGCACATTGATGTATGTTTAAAGCTCTTTCGCGGTAATACTACTGCATAGATTGTAATAAAACTTTACAATAGTATACTTCAGCATCAGGAAAACACATAGGCTATAAATTATAAAGATATTGTGTGAATCGTCCAAAATATAACAATAAATGTTAAGCAAGCACGAGGAAATTCTGCCATCTGCGAGTTATTCTGGCGTACGCTGCAAAAACAGTTCTAGTTAAACATATACAGTGTATGAAGGAAATGTTTATTTTAAATAGTTCTGCAAAAATGCCTGCGACAGCTTACATCTACCTTTCATGCTTAAGCTATTAAGGCCAAAATAGTGAACCATTATAGGATGGGAAAGGGATAGGAAACGGGAACGGGGACAATATGATAGGTTAATAGAATATAGTAAATAGTTACCCAACATTCGGACAGGACAGCGTTTATCGCGTCCGCTAGTCTTATATATCTTATTCTTCCTAGCGTTATCCCAGTTACATACCAGGGTCCGCTTAGATTGTAGAGGATGTGGCTGTGGGGCGAGTTAAGACTCACGATCTCTACAACCTTACGATTAATATAACAAAGTGACATTAATCTGGTCCCACTGTTTTACGTGCCTTCCGAAACACGTACGTCGGATATCAAATATAAACCAGTGCTAGAATGGGTCACCCATCTATCACCCGGTCGCAGCCAGGGCTACTTAACATAGCGATCGACTCAAATGCCGACCACCGATTAGGCCACGCACTCCTACCTACTGAAAACGTATATTTGCGTCAAATACTCATTTTTTTGTATCTGTGACTCTTGCGACTATGGATGTCTGTAGTTATTTAAAAGAATGTAATTCGCCAGCACATTTGTCTCGCAATAATATTCCTAACTGTTACAAATCATACGAAAAAAATATTCTCAACTGGAGACGTACTTCTAGTCTCCAGATAAGGTCCTCAAACGTCGGTAATTGCTGACTAAAAGAACCGCCTTCATCCTATATAACCGTTACATATATATATAAACCGTTACATAATATAAGCTTCAAGCTATAGTATGTAACGGTATTCAGAGCCAGGGACGTGGAACCATTGGTGAATGTATCCGAATCTGGTACCAAGACTGTATTATTTTTTAATTAGCCGCCGCTTTTCATAGGCCGACTGCGATCAAGATTAAGGCAGTTTCGTGTGAATGGCCTACGTTGTTGCCGCACGCACTGAGGCCTGCCTCACCTCCGCTTCGGCGATTATATGCAAATGAGATGTCATAACATGTGAATAATTACAGCCAGCCACGAATCGCCCTTTCGGGGCGCAGATTGCATTTACATAGAAAGCGGGTTTTATTGGCGCGACACGAATTTTTGTACCTATTCGAGGGTTGGTGAGGTGAAGGTGGTTTTTAACCTAAATTACAAAGCCTTAAGGCTAAGTGTCTATGCAATGTTTTATTTAGAACTAGCCGAGTTAACAACATAAGGAATACAAGCAAGCAGCTATGAATCGCACTTTCGAGCCTCATTAACGTAGAAAGCGGGTTCGCAAGAGCTTTTAATAGATGTCTGTAAGAAACCTATCTCACCAAGACGCCATGGCGACGTAGCCGGTTACGTATCCAAACAATTCATATTAAAATTTAGGACAGGTAACTCACTTGGCGATGGTTTGGCCATGTCGCCAAATTAGAAGCGTAGCCACGACTACTAGTGGTCAGCATGTGACAGCCGCCGGTATCCATGGCGTCTCAGTGAGATAGGGCTCTTTCGGGCTTTTTCGCGCTCTTTCGACGATTCGACGATTCGATTCGATTGCAAAGTAGTTTTTGTAAGTATTCCGAATTTATTGAGAAAAAATGTTGCAGAACGATTTTTTTCTCATGTCTATCTGATTCCTTATCACTTTTCCATCTTCTTGTATATAAAATTAAATAAAGAACATAATAGTTTATTTTCTATTGTAGCCAATTACAATGTTCCGATCTAAGAAGCTAAGAACGACAACACTAACAAATTCAACTAGTCCCCTCTTTATTTACGCTTACTTTTAACGAAACGCCTAGTGGAAATAGCGACCAACTTCGGGGGGCAGCGTGACCAAGCATGTTGCGTTAAGGTGCGCTCGGATCGGTAAGCTAATAAACTTCTAACTATCAAAAACTCTTCAAGTTAATACCTTCGAACATTCAGAAGTCAACCTTAACACTCAAGCGTTAAAGTTAGTTCTCGTTTCTATTCGGACACTAGTTACGTCGTTAACGAGTAAAAAGTTTGCAGGAGCTGCGTGTCGTCTGTAGTCTGATAGCGGGAAAATGGACGGTTGACTACGTTTATGGCTTATACGCCAGTCCTAGATTTAAGGCGAATACATTTTCCTATGAACACATACGTGATAGTATAAGTGTTTGTTTTGCTTTCTAGCAGCACGAATTTGTACATGGCCAATTTACTGTACCAGAAGGGATATTTAGATACGCGCATTTTTATACACATCTGTCTAACTTTACTATCCTTTAAGACAAAGGATTTTTAGCTTTACTATGGTTTCTTATAGGAGAGGAGGTCGTGGCCTAATCAGTGGTCGGCATTTGAGTCGATCGCTAAGTTAAGTTGCTCTGGCTGCGACCGGGTCGTCATCCAAATGCGAGTCGGAGGAAAAACTTTCTCATGGTCGATATAGTGCATTCCTAAAAAGGATATGTTTATAAAATATATGACTTTGAAACATTGTTTCTTGTAAGAAAAGTATTAATTTCAATGTTATCAGGCTTTCCATCTCAATAGTACGTGAAAGTGTGACGTCACAACTCTATCAGGGTGTTGCCCCGCCTGCCCACCACGCTGGATCCGCGCCTGTTATATAATAGTAGTAGTAAAGTCCTCCACTATATTGTGTGTGTGTTTGTAACTATAGTCTATAATTAAATATAAAAATTCGTTGTAATGTAAAGTTATAAACACGCTACTTTTTAAACGATCGAAACTTAGTTTACTTGCAGATAAGGAGGGGGAGATCCTATAAATGCTCAATATGGCAACAGCTGCCTACAATAAAAGTAATATTTTTGAAATGCCGCAGGGTCTTCTCAATATATTAAAGAAGCTACGTTCGCATCCAGATAAAGAACTTAGGTTGCTATTGCTCGGCTTGGACAACGCAGGGAAGACTACGCTTCTGAAGCACCTGGCTTCAGAAGACGTGTCTCATGTCACTCCCACGGCCGGGTTCAACATCAAGTCGGTGCTATCGAACGGGTTCAAGCTGAACGTGTGGGATATCGGGGGACAGAGAAAGATCAGACCGTATTGGCGGAATTACTTTGAGAATACCGACATATTGGTACGCATATCCTACATTATTTTTATAATTATTTAGTCCTACACTATATATCGTTTTCGATGACGGCGACCCAAGAAATCATCGATTAGATCTGTCACGTGCTCTAATATGGCTCGCTAAGGCGATTTTTTTCATAAATACTCTTCTACAAGTATGACAGTAGAATCGACCCAGAGAATTACATATATATGTATAATTATTATACAAATATTAGCATGCGCACATCTATCTCTATATATAGAGTACTAGCGGATCCGGCAGACGCCGTCCTGCATGAACGTTGGGTTACTCAGTTTTTACAGTGTTAGATAGCGTATTCACTGAGGATGGCTGTATAGGCTATCGTAACGCTAATATTTAATCTAAATTTTGTACCTAATTTTACGCGAACAAAGTTGCGGGCACAGAAAGTTTTTAGTAGTAGTAGTAGTAAAAATACTACTGCATGTGCTAGGCATACTTAAATGTCTACCTATTTGTAATCTGTAACCCTAAAAAAATGGGTAAAAAATACTCTTAACACATTCTGTAACATTTGGTGCACATAACGTATTATCACTTTTTAGATTTATGTAGTCGACTGTTCTGACCATCAAAGATTGGAGGAGACCAACTTTGAGCTGACAGAGCTATTGCAAGATGAAAAGCTGCGTGGCGTCCCGCTTCTGGTATACGCCAACAAGCAGGACTTAGCTACAGGTACTTAGATTTACTCCAAGTTTTCTAAAATGTAAAAAAATAGTCAAGTCAAAGGTTTATGAGGAATAGCTGAAGTAGACATTACTAGCTATTACCATCTCAAGTATATCAGACATAATTTAACTAAATCTTAAGTAAGAAAGTAATGATTAAATAAAAGTAATCTAAAATCAATTGTCATCGTCAATTAGCACGAAAAGCAATGATTAAGTATTAAAAGTTAAAATTAATATTACGTTGCTGCATATTCTAGAAGTACAAGGTAGGCCAAGAATTCGTTTACAATTGAAAAAATCGTACAAAAAAGACCCAATTGACATATTAAAAAAAATGTTTATTTATAAGGAAGCTAATTGGATAATTGGATTATTTAAACAAATATAATATTTAAATAGCCGCCAAATTTATCGCAAGTTACCAAACACTCGTGGGCCCAGATCGTGAGATCGCTGACATCTCTTTGATGATTTTCAAATGGGGTAAACAAATTCGAAGAGATGGGATCTATACTAAATATGAAGAAAACGGCGGCCCACGAACTTCTCTTGGCGCAGAGAGCATGGAGAGAGTTTCCACTTCTGTTCGACGTGAATCGGATTTTCAACGCGCAAACGTTCATCTGAATTGGAATTATCTTCTTCATCATTACGCCGTATTAGATTTGAAATACATACACAGCTGGATTTGTACTTGTCTTTTAAAATACGCTTCCAGATATGACATCAATAAAAGTGGGTAATCACTGTTGTTTTAGCCCTCCCGGCCAGTGAGGTGGCCACCCATCTGGGACTACATTTGATCAGAGACCGCACTTGGCAGATTCAGGCCTGCGTAGCCACAGACGGCACAGGACTAAAGGTATAGTGCGTACAGTCTAAAAATGCACGCCGCTCCACTATATTTGTAAAGCTTGCTTGTGTGTATGTGCAGCGGTTTAATTTTAAGCTCGACCTCAACCACGCACTGCAAGGTCAACTAAACGCCAACGATATAGGCATGTTAGCGTGTATTGCGTCTACACACTATTTTGAGTACGTTTGAGGGGTTTGCATTTATAGACTGAATGCACTCTTAACAAATTTTCGTTTAAATAAAGAACTAGCTTTAATCCGCAATGCACTTGCAAATTCTATTTTCACGACAAAAAGTAGCCTATGTTTTTCCTCAAGGTCCAATCTATCTCGATACCGAAATTCATCAAAATTGGTTCAGTGGTTTAGGCGTGAAAACGTAACAGACAGAGTTACTTTCAGATCTGTAATATTAGTATGGATAAATACTGGGAACAGTTTGAGGCATACATATACCTTCTGGTTTGCCTTCGAATAAGTATAAAAACTGTGCGCTAATAGTGTAAGCGGATTCGAAGATAAAGCCTAATGACTTATTCTACAGTCGAGGTATAAAGATCTTGCATTATTACTTCTATACTTTCAGTTTTTAAGAATACAGATAAAATCTGATTTCCAAACAATTGTTATTTTAAAATTTATAGAACCCTTAATCTTACGATTTTTAATTCTTTTTATGCATTTGTCTTAATTTTTGTCTGAGATAGTAAGTTCTGGAAAAACTGTTAATTTGATTAAACGAACTTTGTTTTCAGGAGGGAATGGAATGGGTTTGCAAGAATATTTCAAATAAGAAATAATTCATTCACCTAACAAGAACAAAATGGCGCTTTTTTTCTTCAATGAAGTGACTTGAGATTTTTTAAATAATTCCTTTCTAAAATATATCCTATTCATTTAGGGGAAAATACATTTACGGAGAAGGAGGTTCCTCGTTATAGCAATTTACATTTAGAATTTAATTCCAGAGCTGTTGTACATTTTTAGATATTAATTTAATTTAAACTTGCTTATTTGAGCGTTGAGTATTTTCCACAAACGTAACACTTAAATAACTACAATTGATAACTACGATTGATTTTCCACTAGCTGTTTCCCGTGACTTTGTCCGCTTGAATGCTGTAATTGTGTCACATTTTCGGGGATTTTTATCTGCAGAACCCTAATTGCTTTTCTTAAACTAAAGTAGCCTTAGTTATCCCTTGTAAAATACCAATGAAAGCCCCTTCCAGATCGGTCCAGTCGTTTGGGAGATTACCCGGAAAAAAGAGACAAACTTGCGTTTTTGCAAGTCATATTATGTAATTATTTTAAAAAAAATATTCGATATTACAAACACACTCTTCAATCTTACATGTATATACATGTACTTATTAAAATGTACTCAGGCTAGTTTCGTGTAAGAATAGTCAATATATTTTGTACGATGGGAAATCTTTCATTTTGTGACCTGATCGATTCACATCGACAGAAATTTATTATCAAACGTGATAGAAGTTTTACGGACTAATCAATTTTCAAAATCGTTTTCTATATCTTTGATTATACCCGTATGTGATAGATTTTGCGCTTATATACTTTGATATTAGTATTTAACAAATACAGTGATTAAATTATAATACATACCTCGTCAATTACAGTATTTCTTTTTATCAATTTTAACCATTGTATTGTTTTATGATAAAGGGAAAAACTCGGGAGAATTTTGTTTTATTTATTTTGCCGATTTTATAACAAATGATAATTGTTATTATTCAATCATGTTTCTTTATAATTAGTCACAATATTGTTTTGTAATTTTAGTTTATTGAGTCAATTAAGTGGAGTCTGTGATATTCCTTAGAGTTTAATGACGACAATTTTTTCGTAATTATTTAAAATAGTCTTAATTTAATTGTATTTAGAAGGGGGAAGGTGGTTTTCTTAGTACATACAGACTAGTTAGTAGCACCTATTTGTAGAAGCCCCTGTACTAGTAGTAGTTAATTAGCCACGTGACGTACCTACGAGGTTAGAGTGGTGACCTCACGTTTAAGGCGATCAAGAGACTCCTAGTGAAAGATTGTATTCATCTATCTCTGTGGTATCTTTGATTACCAACACAAGTTGTGTTGATAATAGTGTGGTGACTACGGAAATCCTTAATGGAAGTGTCTAGTAATGTTTAGGGGCGAGGGGGGGGGACCGTCTAACCGTAACCATTGTCAAAGATAATAAGATGTCTTAATGTGTTGGATATTGCCAAGTAAAGGCCTCTTCTTTCAAGTTAATTTATTTATCATGATCTGTTAGCAGTTAGCTAGATTAATTAATATTATGTTTTTATTATGGTCTTTTTTTACTTTATTAAAATAATACCAATGTCGAATTATTCAGTACGGTATGACATTGACCGCTTGGCTTCATTGGCGAAGAGCATTTCTCGATAGTTTACTTTCTTTTACATTCACTTTCGGAACGGAACTTCAAGTGAAGGTTCGTGCTGCAGTTACACGAGACGTACTTCGCTGTGACGTCGACGATTGGATACGTGCGAGTCCCAATTTCATTCGATCTAGCAACATTCAATAGCCGAGTCGTGTAAAACGGTAGCATGAACGTTCCATTTGAAAGTAAGCTGTCGAGAAATGTTCTTCCTTCTGGAGTTCAGAGAGTCTAACACGAACTTTTGCAACGGAAATAAGTCAACGATTCCACTTTAGTTAGCATAAAAATAATTGATAGAATCAGGCGTTACTTTGCGGAAATCCATGACATGCATGAGAAACTAAACTACTTTGCTTTAATGCTGCCAAAGTAACGCCTGATTCTATCAATTATTTGAAGACGATGAGCTTGACCGCACAGGCTACGCTCTACACTAGATTGACGAAATTACATCGCGTCGCGGTTCAAAATGTGTGGTTTAATCAACAGTATCATTCGCGGATTAAAGCAAAGTAGTTTAGTTTCTCATGCGTAGGATAAAAATGTTCGTACTAGGCACATAGCGGACCCTTCTTAGCGTCAAGACGGGTTACAATGGCATCGATTAAAAACGTGAGACGATTAAGACTTGCTCCTGTGGCATAGCACGAACATTGTTATCCTAAGTAAAGTCACCTTGTCCACTTTCTTCGGGTCGAAAAGTTCATGCTAAGCCCTCAGAATGTCCAGGTTAGAGTTATACAGGGCCGAAGTTTTTGTAATTTTGGGAGCTGTACGTAAATTTGTATAAATAAAATCTTTGTAAAATCATGGGGGAGCGGGAGAGGGACTATAGCTGTAGGAGGGTCTTGTTGCTTTCATTTATTAACATATTGTGTATTTACATTAATATTATCCGATTTCAATTAGGCTCATCTTCCAGTTTACACCAATAAAACATATACAGACGTGGATGTTTTATTTAATCTATGATAAAATTCACTAATTGCACAAAATGTAATAGACTAATAAAATTCATTCATATTTACATAATTGAAATAAAATAAATTTAACTATATTTAATTTATTTAAGACGCGAGTGATTCGGAAATTAATTTAAATTATAATAGCTTTGCGTCCCCTGCAAAATGTACCCACACACCTCTGAATCAGGTGTTACTATGCCTGTATGTATGTACTTGTGTAACACCTATTTATATACATTACAGAATCCCAATACTCACGAGCCCCCTCCAATTAATGGTAAAACATGTGCTTGGAATGAGTACGACAACTGGTTCGAATCCCGTCGAACCTCAATGTTCAATGTTCTCTGTCACTCATTTATTGAGACTAAATATTTTTTAAACTATAGTCTAAGACAAAACCGTTAATGAATATTCGTTGAAATTAGGCGGTGCCTTCCGGGAAATCTTGCAAGAGAGAATAATAATAAATTACTTTGCATAAATCCTCGAATAAAAGGAGGAAATCTGTAATGTAAACACAATGTGACCCAAAGGCAACAGCTTTATGCAAAGCTACGAGAATTTATGCAGAGCAATTTAATTTATGCCGCGTATATTTGAGTCACTCGCGTCTTTATATCTATACGAAAAAAAAAACGATTGTCTAAATGTAATTACTAATGCTATTGTATTTTAAGAAAGAATAAAAAAATCAAGTCACGATTGCAGCAACTGCAAACAGAAATTTTAGCACCATTTCCAGCAAATTCTTAAGTAAATTCACAAATCTTAAATTAATATTAAAACGATAATAAATTCAAAAAATCGAACAATCACAAAATATGCCATCTTCCGAACATCGTAGGGAAGCTTGTTATAAAAACGTGTACACGTTGATTTTGAAAGAAGTGAATTTTTAGTTTTGTAAAAAATATATTATGTAACTCCACATTTACGTAGGAATACGTGTTACTTTATAATTAAAGTCCAAATAAACGACAAATTACAAGGTCTCTATTAAATTAGTGGGTCCCGAATACAATTTAGTTCAAGCCGTCGGTATCAAAGGAAATCATTATCACTCTTTGATGCTATTACATTTAATCAGAAGGGCTTTAATACTAAAATAACTCACACCCTGTAGAGGGTCACACTACCTGCCGAGAAATACGCTTAGTTAAGCACGCTGTGGGTTAAAGTATGTAGTTATTCTGTAACGAGTACGTTACAATAACGAATAAATAAGATTTTTTCACTTTACTAATATACACACCGGCAGAATTAGCGGAACATAAGAATAAGAGAAAATAAAAAGTAGTTGTTTTTATTAAAATAATAACTGGATATGAAACAAACAATTAAACTAACATGTTTTCACTTTTTTTTTTATTTCGTAATGACAGAGAAACAGTTGAAAATTTTGGATTGTGAGACGGTTTACAATTAATTAAATGAATGTTTAATATCGAGTCTGCCCCCCCCCCCCCGTGTTCTGTTTAAGATTTTCATACGGTGCATTTTGCGACTGATCTAGGACAAATGCATTTTGTTAATTTTTTTTCGACCGGTGTGAATATAATAAAAATAAAAAAAATTGTTTTTTTTTATGAAGGCGGTAAATCAAGATTTACCAATACAAAATGTTTTTTTTATATATAAAAAACAGCCCGCCTTGTTAAAGAAACTTCTAGGCTAATATACTATATCTACGTGGTACGGAGAAACACTTATTTAAAAATAGACCAGCTCTTGACTATATATGGATGTATTAAATATTCCTGTGTTATATATAATCAATTAATGCAATATGTTTTAATGTGTTCAGAGACCCGAGAAAAATGTAAATTAATCCGATTTGAAACTGTGTTGGCAACGAGCCAACATTTTATTATAGATATGAAAAACTTTGTGATAGTTTTGGCAGATCATATTATACTTTAAACTTACTCCGCTGGCGATCTGAGGTGAGTCCTCCGAAATAAGAGAAAAGTATCAGTCCCCTTCCTTTGACATCGCTGCCAGTCAGGAAACTGAACCTTATGCAAGTCTGATTGCACGACGTCAAGAAATACCATATTTTTAGGGTTCCGTAGTTCCGTCCTACATGGAACCCTTATAATTTCGTTCTGTCCGTCCGTCTGTCTGTCCGTAAAGTAGTCCCCCTCCTCCTAGCATTTCCAAACTATTAGATGTAGAGACTTGAAATTTTCCATGTTGATGGAACATGCTAAAAACTCATTAGGAAAATGATTAACAACTATTGAAGTTATTTAACAAATACGTTTATAACGTATCAGATACGGAACCCTTCTATATAAGCGTGTCTTGACACAAAAAAACTACCCAACTGAATATGCCGCGGGCACTTCTCGGTGCAGGGCGCGAGGAAACCTTGTAAACTTAGCTTTGTCTAAGTCGTAAATTATATCATCAAATTATTAAACGATTGAAAAAAAAAATATATACATATGACGTTATAAGTGCTTATAAAAAAGTCTATATGAATAAACAATTTTGAATTTGACCTTGACTTTACATTTTCAAAACTGTCCCACGTTTGGGCAAAGCAATATCCTGTCATACAATTTTAGTTTCTGTTAAATAGGATGTTTCCTGGTTATCGATCCCCTTGTTGTGGAATATCCTTATTGAATCGACTCTATCAGTAACGTGTAGTAGCCAAGTGGACAATTATCGGAAATTCTGTCTTCAAAGGGCTATGTCTATATCCTTCTGAGTATAGTACTCCGTAAGCTGATTACGGGTGTGAACTCTATAATGTAGAGCCTGAATAGTTAAAAGCTTTTTTGGTGCATGGTTTGTAAAAGTCGTATGCTCTTCATAGCACTCGTAGTTCAAAGCTGTCTCCTTATTTGGTGAGGAAACCTCCAGTTCAAATAATTTATTGAAAATATAAAAACATGTCGATATCTTGGTTATGTTTTTATTGCTCTTTACGTCCGGGCAGGACAACGTCTGCCGGGTCCGCTAGTTGTTATATATATATTCCTTAGAGTGTCATCTTAACCTCTGGTAGTCTGGGCTTGAACTTCACTTCAAAGTATAATAAAAGTTAAAATAAATTATATATATTTATGTCCATATGTGAGGAAGTCCTGGCCTATTCAGTGGCCGGTATTTGAGTCGATCGCTTGGTTAAATAGCTCTTGCTACGACAAGGTGTTAGCTGAGTGACCCGTTCTAGCACTGTTTTATATTTGATATCCGAATTCTTCCGTGTTTCGGAAGGCACGTAAACAGTGGGACCTGATCGATGTCACTGAGTGATATTAGTCGTGAGGTTGCAGAGATCGTGGGGTTTCAAGGGATGGCGTCAGACGGCAATCGGTCATCTTAACTCGCTCCACAGCCAAACCCTCTGCAATGTAAGCGGGCTCTGGTACTTAACTGGGAAAACGCTAGGTCGAAGAACATAATATTATATATGTACATAATATGTCGAATTAAATATTATTTCGTACAAAATACTACTAGTAGACTGCCAATTGCCTTGACTGCTATGCCTTTTGGGTCACCTTTTATTTAAGATTGATTCGAAAAAGCCTTTGTTCGATGCGATTCGCTTGAAATAGCGCCCCAAAGAGCCGTTTGTTCGATGCGATTCGTTTGTTATTACGACTCAAAGAATCGCCAGCTCCCACCTGACGCATCAGATTATTCCCGTTTATGAGGTACGGAATTGATTTTAATAGCCTGCATTGGCAGGGGTCGGTTATTGCTAGATCGCGTGCTTATTGCCGTGTCACGGGCTATTTATCGCGACATGGAATACTTAAACTGTATGCAATCTGTAATTTGGAGCACGCTATTTGATTTTTAAGAACAAACAATGGTTGGTTGTTTTGATGAAATTGTATGATTCCTTAGTAAAGCATTGCAAACAAATACTGCAGTATTCCTGTGTATTACATCATTAAAGAAAAAAATGTTATTTTTATTAATAGTAATTATGTTTGCTATATATTTTTATATATAGGCCTCCGGGCCTCCAAGCTGAAGTGGCTGTGGGGTGGTCATATCTGTCGCAGAACCGACAACCGCTGGAGTAAGCGTGTTTTACAGTGGAGACCGCGTGTCGGCAGACGTAGCGAAAGACGTCCCCCGGCCAGATGGAGCGACGACCTGCGCAAGCTGGCTGGCATGAACTGGATGTGTATAGCCGAAGATCCGGCTAGGTGGCGCGCCATGGGAGAGGCCTATATCCAGCAGTGGATTGCCGCCCGCTGATGATGATTATGATATATTTTTATATACTAGCTGTTTTCCGCGTCTTCGTCTGCGTAAAACCCCTTAGACCTTAATCTGGCCCTATCGAAAAATATGTGCTTAGTTGATGTCTATTTCTGGGAGAATATGGGGCAAAATGGAAGCAAAAATGAGAAAAATTAAGCTTGAAGCTGTAATGGGACAGCTACGTCTATATCACTGAGTAATGGAACACGAGTGTAAAGCAAAATTTTAAAACGATTTCATGTTTACAGAAGAAGCGCAGCAGCATGGAGAGAAACCGTAAATAAACATACAACCATGTTATGAATTACAAAAGCTCTTTGATTGTTGCAAAATCGGCGTATCAGAGAGTGCGCTCGATTAGATTGATGGATGCGATATTTTTGGAGGCGGTGTGTATGCTGAAAGAGTGTAAACTGAAACGAGTGGTGGTAGCTGAAAATCACAAACATTTCAAAACTCAGTCAAAACTTTCGCTATTTTATCGATGTTATTCGCTATTATATCATATAGTACCTTTTTCGTGATTTCCTTATGGCCACGTTAGATGTAAGCCTCGTCTTTGCGAAGGTTGAATTAAAATTTTACATGATACTGAGACTTATCTCGGTAATTTTAATACATTTCTTCTTCTTCTTCCCAACGTTGTTAGTCCGCTTAGATTGTAGAGGATGTGGCTGTGGGGCGAGTTAAGATAACCGATTACCATCTAACGTCATCCTCGGAACCCCCACGATTTCTACAACCTTAGGATTTTCAGATATTAAAGGACTGTTGCCATGTGAAATTTCAAACATTTATTTGAATAATATTTTCGGGTATAATTGAGTAGACGGTATTATTAAATACTACACGTCCAAATTTGTATTCATAAAATACATTTTATGCTAACAATATATCTATTGGGCATACAATATAAATTTAGATAAATGATGTTGTCATCTGTCTAATCTAGGTCCAATTTTTTCTTTATTTCCAATATACTAGCTTTGTCAAGAGAAGGTCGTATCTTAATCAGTGACCGGCATTAGAGTCGATCGCCCAGTTCAGCAATTCTAACCGCGACCGGTTGGAAGATGGGTGATCCATTCTAACACTGGTTTTCAAAAGCTTTGATCCTGTTCATGTTTTGGAAGGCAAGTAAACAAGTTGGTCTATGCCTTCTGGTGTTGCAGATGTCCATGGGCGGTGGTAGTCACTTATATGCACGGCCTGCTCGTTTGCCACTTGTAACAAAAAAAGAAAAAGAAAATGGAACATACCTGATCAGGTAATGTATACTGTAGGTAATCAGTAATATATTAATTATATTCCAATATCATAAATTCATCCGGGTGAAGTTGAGGCGATCGAATGTAAATATAGCTTGGTATTATACATATTATGCATGTTGAAAAAATTGCAAGTATGTAATGATGAAAAAAACGCCCTTTCAAGTGAACTTTAATTTCTTATCAAAAGTTGTCCTCTCATGGCCAACAGTATATTCCGGCGACGCCCATCCAGTTATTTGTATGATGCGAGTATAAAAGACAGTTGTGAATTCACAGCAGCATCAGTGTTTTAGTACAACACAGACCACTAACAAAATGTTCAAGCTGGTGGTGTTGTCTTGCGTCTTGGCGGCGGCGTCCGCTTCCGTTGCTTTCCCTGGATTCGTCGCACCCATAGCGCCATTAGCCTATGCGGCACCGTTTTGGCAACCCTCGAACTACCGGGGCCCTCTGTCTCTCGCTCCTGGACAACCCGCTGATATCCTGGCCTCCGATGGAAGACCTCTGGACACCTTGGACGTTAATCTGGACCGTGCTGCACATTTCACTGCTAAGGCTCTGGACAACGGATTCCACTTGTTGAAGAAGCGGTCGGCTGCCTTCGCTGCGCCTATTATTCCCTACGCTGCTGGACCTCTCGGTTATACTGCGTACTCCGCACCTTGGGCGTACTCCGCACCTCTTATTCAGCCATACAACTACCGCGGACCATGACGGACGGATAACGCTAGGAAGAAGACTTGTCTTGATATATGGCACTGATTCTTATTAGCCTTTAACATACTAAAGATGAACAAAGGCCTCCCCTTTCATAAACCACACACTTCTGTACTAGCCCATATCCACTTCTTTCCCGCAAAGGCTTCCAGATCCAGGATAGAGGTGGAGTGATGACTCCACCTCTACCTCGACCTATCTAATCGTTGGCGGCCATTGATAGGAGAGACACCTAACTATTATTGATTAAAAACATACCATTTGCGTTATGGTTGAATAAGCAAAAACCTTGAGGCAATATTGCGTAAACTGGTAGATAGTGTCGAAAGACTGTTACGTCACCGCAACATTTGAAACTGCTTCTAGGAAAATGGCTTATTAGACGATTTGCCCCTAAGGTTCTGATGCCTGCGGCTATTTTTTCGACATTCAATCGAATGTTTGATCCATAGTTGACAAAGAGAGTTGTGCTGTGTAGCGCTGGAAATCATTATTTGGATAAAGTATACTAAAAGATTCCAAGGAAGAATTAAACTACTCGCATTTTTTTACTTATCAAATATCAATTTTAACCCCCACAAATAATGCTCAAGTTTCAAAACCTCACACTCAAATTTATGCCAGCGATCCAAGTTACGGCTACCGAAGAGGCCAACCTGTTCAGGCATATCTGTGCAGGTAGACCGGGACGTGTGTGAGGCAGGTTTTTGAACCTGTGCATGGGACCGGCGCAAAATCGAATAACAATTTTCAATCAATTTTCTACGGTCCACCGGAATGTTCCCATACACTTTACTGGCGAGCCGTCGGGCTGCTCAGGCACACCTGAACAAAAATCCCTCCAACGCTGATTTTCGGAGGCCATCAAGTCACCTTCACACATGGCAGTGCTACAAGCTACGTAAAAATACACATTTTGTTACGAAATTACCGAAGGCCCGAATATACGGTGTAGTTGTTTTGTTACTACAATAATTATTATGTAACTGAAAAGCTATGAACAGTAAATAAAGACCAAGCAACTTGTAAACGAAACGGTACTTTGATTTAGGTGTAGAGTCAATGAAGTTACGACGCGTAGAGTATGGATGTGTAGAGTTAGAGGCGTGACTCTAAACGAGATGGGATAACTTTTTGACAGTGCGAGCCGTATAGTATAGTTGTGGCAACATTTTACATGAAAATGTTTTTAGTTGTATTTATTTGTATATTTACTTCTAACTAAATCAGATAGCGTTTTTTGTTTTATAAATAGGTTTATAACTTACATTATTAAGCACGAAAATGTTGAAGTGTCCTTTTATTGGACGTAGGAATAACCTGTTTCAAGTAAATTGGATAAAGAGATTTATTCAGCCGCCTGCCTACAGGTACAATTTTCATATACACTGGCAATACGAAATTTAATTAAGAATTGTTTCTGTAATGGAAGGACATGTTAGGCCCGTAGACGATAAGATGAATATCAATGTTTACTTATAATATTACGAAGGTACAATTTCATAATTAATTTCACGTTTATATTGTCTCTATATATTTTAATGTATATCTGGTGAACTAAGGAAGATAAAATTATAATAAAGAAAAAGCTAAATTAAGTCGAAATGTATATGGGGCTACAAGCATTGCTAAAAATATTATTAAATACAAATTAGAAAATTGAAACTTGCTAACATCGGGATACCGGAATGCTATGTCCCCGAGTTAGGAGGCTTACGGCTACTGATGCAAAAACGAGCTTTGTGCTATACTTACAGGTAAGCATGTTACTTAAAAAAGAAAATTAACCTAAAGGCAATAAGCCACCACGACACTTGTCATGGACGAAATTGCTAATATCACGTAAGTTTCTGCATTTGATAGAAAGTAACCCACTTACTGTAGGAAAATTTTAAGCTGTTAATCTCTATAAATGTTATAGAAAAATACAACAGTAATTTTCAGATAAAATACAACAGAAATGTAGAGTGTGTTAAGATATCTAAAAGAATCAAAACACAGACAAGAAGCTACCATACTGTCGAATATGCTGATGTCAACAAAACAAGTTACATGTAAAAACGAAATCTGTTTCAACTTCCGCGGAAGCAGCTTTAGGGAACGAAAACCACTGCGGTTGTCCGCCCCGAAACAACGTACAAAAATATATCCCTGATTAATGCAAATGTATACAAATTCGCAAAATATTAAAGACTGTAATTGTACTTATTAGTTGGCAATAAAAAATATGCAGTCATTACTTTATTTTAACTCTAGACTAACAATACTCCGTTATTTGCATATCCACTCGCTTAAAACTCCATCTATTCGTAGGGTGTATTTACTTTGTTTAAAAATACTCGAAGTTTCTATTTTTAACTCAGATTTCTACATTTATTTTATTTTTCTGTATAAGTATTATAACAATATTAGGAATATTTTGAGAGGTGCAAATATTCTAAACTCGCGTGCAACTGAATTGGCTCAACTAAATAGTTTCGAGCGTAAAAGTAAATAAAACTGTCGAGAATGTTCGTGCTAGGCCCTCCGATAACGCAACGGTAAACGGATATACTGAAGTCCATGGAGGTGATCAATTCAAACGCCTCTGGACTATCGTCGTGATAGAAGCTCTTTAAAAACTTTATTCGAATGCTAACTACACTCGCGTGCAACTGACTCGATTCGAGCCATACATTGGCACAGGTTGTTTTTTCGGATAACTATCGAGAATGTTCGTGCTAGACCCTTAGTTAATCACTGACCTGCTCATAAAAAAAAGAAACACTTTTTTATCGGTTTCTGTAAGGTCGAAGAAGTGCACTTTCAGTTAAATAGAATATTTCGCCGTTTTTCAAGAGTTTTAACCACGAGATGAAAAATAGCTCCGTCTGGCGCTGGCGCGGCAAACATTTCACGCTAAAGTGCCTACTCTGTTAACAAGGGGCAAACGGGCAGGCGGTTCCCTCAAGTGACTACCGGTGCCCATGGACAATTGCAACGTCAGAGGGCTCACGGATGCGTTGCCGGCCTTTGAAAAATGAGTTTTTTTATTGAAGGTCCTAAGTCGTATCGGTTCGGAAATACGGAAGCTGGTAACTGATTCCACAAAGGAACTGTGCGAGGAAATTTCTAGAGAATCGCACTGTTGTGAGCTTTAGGACATCAAGGTGATGATGTGAGATTTCAAATTCTGACGAGATGTACTTTGGTGAAACTTTGCTGCCAGTATTAGTTTCAATAATTCCTGAGAACATTCTCTTTGATACATGCGGTAAAAGATACAGAGTGAAGTCATATCTCTTCGCTTCTTACACTGACTAATCCCACAAAAAATAAATATTAGGTGTACTAAAGTATTCCTTATATTTTTTGTAGAAAAAAAGGTTGATATCAATTTTGTGCGCCTTGAAGTTTTATTTTCTTGATACTTAAATATACGACACAGCAATCATAATGCAATCTTTATGTATCCAATGCACAATTTATGTGGCCTTGGCTTCTTATATCGCAGCAGGAAGCTGCAAGGGACGGGGTGTTTTAATTAAATTACCATCCATATATTATGAACGGCGGACGGTATCAAAGAAATAGTTTATGGCTGAGTGATAATTCATGTCTTTTCGCTAATTAATTATGTCGATTCATATTACACTGTAGCGGTTTTAGTACAAGTTACCTATGCGCGACGTGAGACGGAGACGATCTTAGCGTGATGTAATGAACAACTAATTCTATAACTTATCATCACGCTACAATTGAATCTTTTTAACCGACTTCAAAAAAAAGGAGGAGGTTATCAATTCGACCCGGAAGCTTTTTTTTTTTGCTATGTTTGTTACCGCAGAACTTTCGACTGGGTGCACCGATCTTGATGATTCTTGTGTCATTTGAAAGCTGGTGCTTTCCGATTCCATATTAATTTAGTCCAGGTCTGACAAAGGTCTCGATTAGAAAACAATGAAATTGTAAATTTTGATTAAGTATGTCAGTGACAAATTGTCGAATATCTCAATATCACGAAAACCGATTTCGATGATTCTTTTTTTAATAGAAACATTGTACTTTAAGGGTACTTTGACGAGATTTTGGTTACGTTCTGAATTCAGGATCCATGGTAAAGTACCGGAACTCTTCAATTCTTTAGGGTAAATTAACGATACTCGGCCGAATCTTTTATAGGCTCTCCGGATATTTGAGTCACGGGATAGGAAACGAATATATACGAGTGGGGTATCAAAAAAAAATAACATATTATATATAGACAAAGTACATATACTTTGAACTAAAAATTTAAAAATAAATTATTTTTGAATAAAAAGAAAACCGCCTTCAAAAACAAAAAGGCGAGGAACTGAAAAGCAAAAAATAACTAGTACTTTCATACGATTTAGTAGACACTTACTGATGTGCTCAAGTCGGTGCCATCTGCATCAATTTAGCTGAGAACCTATTTGGCTTGGTTTTCGCGGGCACAGCTAGTTAACCTTAAAACCATCGATAAAAGTATACGAAACCTGACAAGGACTCGCGAACGGGACCATGAGTAAGATAGCATATCTCAGCGAATGACAAAACATACAAATATATATGATAATAATTTTCTTTCGTAATTTCCATTCAAAAACCTGATGAATACTTCCACGTACATCGAACGGTTGTAAAAAGTCCATCACTCGTTATTATATCAGGATTCCTGCTACCAGGGCTTTTAGCGTTGTGAGCTGACCGTTAGCCGAGACATACGGGCGGATGTGTTGATGAATAATGTATATTGATGTTCACGCTTTTTGTTCGGTGCGTCTGCGCCACGACGAAACATTGCGTACCAGTATTCAATGTGTGATTTTATGATTCCAGTGCATTTTGGTTCAAGCTTTAGCCTATGTTTAGATAGCATAACCTTGACCCGCGTTTTCATATCGCTCGTATGAAAACCTCTTAATATTCACTAACAACGTTTACACGCGCGCTTTGAAAGATGTGTGAAGTACATTTGCTGTTCAGTAGATGTTATATAAAATGCATGGAAATGACGTAATTGTTTCATTGTGAAGAAAAGGTTTAGTTATGGCGGAGATGGCCAAATGAAGAAGGGAAGACGCGATTATTAAATGTTTTTTTATGGAATAATTCAAACATAAGTCAACTCAAAGGTACATAATAATATAATATTAGAAAAAAATATACCACGTATTGTAAAGTCATCAATAACAATGAAATCTAATATAATTAAAAGTAGCTGTTCCCGTGACTTCGCATAAAATTAGGTAGGTACGTAGGTTCTTCTCCAAGGTTAAGGGGTTTGGTCTTGAAAACGTAACAGAGTTAATTTCATATATATAATATTAGTAAGGGTTTATAACCATTTGTAGATATCAGATCACGTAATGAAAACATTTGATTTTGAAATTATATTTTATAATGCGCATGCGTGATGATTTTATGTCATTCAGCATTAATTTTTTAATATAAACAATTGCGAACTAATTTGGTATTTTACAGCATGCAAGAAAAATATAACAATGGATGTTTATGATAGATTTCTTAAGAATTAAATGTAAAAACGTAGATATTTATTCATAAAAATGCAATTTGGATTTTGTAATTGTATTTTAAAAATCGGCTTTTATAATCTGTTCTTCAAATGTCAAAAACGCTTGTCGTCATGTTAGATTCTCGTGTGACGTCATTTTGATATTAACCCTGAAGTATTGTCATAGTAGTTTATTCTTTTACAGTCCATAAACGTAATTAAAACACTCATAATATAACAAAAGACTAAATACTAATTACAGGCAATCAAAGTTTCATTATGGAAGGCGGTTTTGTAAAAGCTGAAAGGTTTGTCCTTTTTACCAATTTGCAAAGTTGAAATATGTTATAATAGCAATGCAAATATCTATCGTATCATGTTTTGTCTAATAAAAATAAACAATATACACTGTAACTCATTATTTTAACGAAATACTTAAAATTCGTAGATGTGTCATGTGCTAACTCAGTGACGTCACGAGCAGGAACAGAATGACAGCTAGCGTTTTCGCGCCAAACTTGAAAATCATAAACAAAGATTAGATGTTACGGCCTTTATTGATCTTATAAAATTGAAATAAAATTTCTATTGGTTTATTACGATCTCAGGATTGATTTAAAATAGTTTTCAAAAAATGATGTAATAGCCAATTGTATGATATTTGAACATATTAATGTGGTTTTTATGAAGGGTCTTTACTTTCTTCCCCACAACCACATCCAGCAAATCTTACGCCGTACTCATTTGATCCTGCCACAATTTACCGTCGCAATACTACGCGGCTGAGAGCTTGTGATTAAACAATAAATCGTCTCTTACGCCCGGAGCCTTAAGAATGGCTCAGCATACTTCAGCCGCGCTCATTGCTGAACGACCTTATAGCCCATTGCGATAACAAAGGGCCTTCCGCTCTTAGCCTATACACCACGTCGAGCACTTCGCCTGGATTATTAGTTCTTTTTTAATATTTTTTTGGACCTTAAGTAATGCCTGTGGCTTTTTGCTCTTATAATTTTCGTATATAAATCATCGTGGGATTTTTTTTAGTTTATATTACGTTGGGTACCGCTGTTTTGGTACAGCATTAACTACGATAAAGTGAAAACTGTAAATATATGAATTCATCTTCCGATACTTATCTAAGTAGACAATATAGAATAGCCTTTTTTAAATTATGCTCCTTAATTGCTTTTAAAGAGTTTCAAGGAATATATCCTTGAATGGTTTTAAAGCCTTTTTTGTTTGTATCTACTTCTTTTATTTATAATTTTATTTTACGAATTGCATCTACAATCAATCAAATTTGTTTGTTTGAAATTAAGTCCTTACTTTCTGTGTGTGCAAACATATTTAAGTATATTTGACACAACCACTAATTTTCTAATAGAATTATACACATTATTATTTTTTTTTTTATTACATTTTCCTAAAAAAATATAAAAAATAAAATAATAATATTATCTATCCATTGGCTGGCCCATTGGCGCAGTGGGCAGTGACCCTGCCTTCTGCTCCGGAGGTCGTGGGTTCGATTCCCACCTCGAGTCTGGGTGTATTTGACGATTTACACTACTTAACTAGTAGCAATTCTTTTGGTGTAAAAAATAATAATACTGGGTATTTTATTCAAAAAAAGTTGTAAAAAATAAACTGTTAAAATTGTCAACATAAATCCACACGTAAGAGTATCCTAGATGCGAACCTTTGCCTCTTTAAATAGATTTAAAATAAACCTTTTTTCCATAGATAATGTGCAGCTTCACAATGCGTTGATACATTATGAATGAAACTTGGTTTTTGTCAATATGTAGGATCTGAACTGGTTTGTCTTGTCAGTTTTGCTATAATTATCAGAGTATCTCGAGCGAAGATCTTTAGATTCCAGTAACCGATGTACACATAAGGGTTTGTTTAGTCAGCTGCTCTGCATTATTTGAAATCAGTATAAGTATTTTTGTTTTTCCGTGCCTTACGACCGGTGAAAATGCAGTTTCTAATTTCGACCTTAATGATCGCGGTCAAGCGCTAATCTGATATTAAAAAAATAAACAGTAGTCTTTGGTATTAGGACGTCAAGATTTTTTTTTTTAAATTAGTATCTGGACGAACGGGCGTGTTCTCATCGCGTGCTCGCTTCACCCGGTCGGAAGCGGCAACGGAAACACGTCTGCCAAAAACCGCAACCAAATAATCACAATTTCCATTTATTATAAATAATACACCGAAGGCTAACTCCGTTCGCATCCCCAATTATTGGAACGAGAATGTATTTTATATCTATTAATATAATTGATGATAATCTCGCACTGCCCTTAAATAAAATAATAATGACCGACTTTTAACGCAACTGGTGCAATACACTCATTTCCTTTCAACGTTTTTACTTTTTTAATCATATCTTGGGACAAGGTATAGAAATAAATTAAAGCATTTTTAAAATATTGCTAAAGTTTGTTCTTAATGCTTATTGCTGATGTTTATTGGTTTTAAAACCGTAATTGTTTAAAATCGATTATGACTTTCTCTGTCATGCGTCAAACTTCATACTTGAACGACTATGGTTTGTAATTTTTATATTTAACGAGAAATCTATATTTTATATATTCTAAGTATTTAATGGTAGCTATACCTAAAGGTATCTTTAGCAGAAAACAAAGTCTTAAATCTTTTATACTACTTAAAGGATTTCAATGCGGTATTGACTAATAAATAGTGGAGGAGGTAGAAGGAATGTATAATCGATGCATATCTACATTACACTCGTGCGAAGACGGGGTGGGTAGCTAGTTCATGACAAAAGTCGATGTTATTTACTAGTTTGAAAGTTAATATAAATCGTATAGTTGGCCCGAATAGACGGCGACAGTATTTTTATCGGTTTACGACATGTATGTGTATTAATAACGAAATTGTTCAGTACCTGTTTAATATCTAGGACATACACGTTAGCTCGCGTGGAACGCCCCGTACCTATATTGCGTAAAGGGTGATATAATCGTATACAAATAAATACAATCAAAGTGTCTGTTTGCAATAACTCTTACTAAATGCGGTAGTTTTGATATAAAAAAATACAATGTTTGTCTGTTACGGCTAATCCCCCAAACCTTTTTGCATGGAATAGATTTAACTACATGGAATAACATAGGCTACTTGAATTCTAGTCTCCGGAAAAGACGCGAATAGTCGTATATCAAAATTGTGACCCAAAAGAGGCGAAGTCGCGGGCGACAGCTAGTCGTATATTTCTTAACTTGTTGTGCTTGCCGTGCGTATGCGATCGCCCCACATTGCAAGCAGGTGCTACCTTAATGGCTACTCTTAAAGTGCCTAACATCTGCTTTTTTTTCCATGACCAACGCTCACACGAATTCGAGCTGACCGCTTCGCAAGCTAAAGTCCATTTTTGGGGAAGACTCCCGTACTTATGATATTTAATTGTCATTATGTTTTACTGCTCAAATCCGTATAACGAACTTGTGGTTGTTTTGAGGGCATGGGCTTGAAAAGAAAGAACATAGCCACGAGTCTCCGAATATTAAGTAATGTGTACTAAAATTTTATTAATACAATAAGAAAAAGCAATACCCTACTGAGCTTGTTGTGAGATATCTAATCAAGGTGCGAGGTACTCTTGGTTCTACAGAGGTGTTTAATGTTCTATTCAAGGTGGCAGATTATACTAAAGAGATTTTAATGATCAATTAAAGTTTGAAACTGGTTCTGGAAAGGTGTTAAAAGTTCTATTAAAGGTGACAGCTAGTTTTAGAGAGGTTGTAATGGCCAATTAAAGGTGGCTACTTGTTCCACAAAGGTGTTTGCTGTTCTATTAATGGTGACAGCTTATTGTAGAGAAATTTTTATGGTTAATTAAAGGTGGCAACTGGTTCTGCAAAGGTGTTTGATGTTCTATTAAAGGTAACAGCTGGTTCTACAGAGGTGTTTAATGTTCTATTAAAGGGGACAGCTACTTCTAGAGTGATTTTAATGGTCAATTAAAGGTGGCAACTGGTTCTGCAAAGGTGTTTGATGTTCTATTAAAGGTAACAGCTGGTTATACAGAGGTGTTTAATATTCTATTAAAGGTGGCAGCCGGTTTTGCAGAGGTGTTTTATGTTTTATTAAAGGTGACAGCTAGTTCTAGAGTGATTTTAATGGTCAATAATGGTGTTCGATGTTCTACTAAAGGTAACAGCTAGTTTTTCGGAGATGTTTAATGTACTATTAAAGGTGGCAGATGGTTCTAGAGAGGTTTTAATGTTCTTTTAAAGGTGGCAGAGGGTTCTAGAGAGGTTTTAATGTCCTATTAAGGGTGGCAGCTGGTTCAACAGAGGTGTTTAATGGTCCATTAAATGTTGCAGCTGGTTCTATAGGAGTGTTAATTGTTCTCTACAAATACCAATTTGTTTAATCAGCCCCAAAATGTTTTATATCAACAGTAACCAAATCGTAAGGTTCGTAAGTTTTTGTGTCACAGCGGGATCCTGGGACGGTTGGAGTCATTATATTGTAACAGCGTGCTTCGTCCTTGAAGCATAGGCCCAGGTAGTAACTAGAGATGCCGAATATGTATCGATAAAGTCAAAGTCAAATTCTGACTTGTATTAAGACGCTTCCGAAAGGCGTACAATTTTTTTCAACAAATCGGTCACGTTTCAATTGTTACTAGTTATATAAAGACACAAGCAAAAATGATTCAATTTTTTTTTCATAGGGTCCGTATGTACGGTCACACGCATTTAGAAAAATTTGTTTTTATATCATATAGTCGCATATATAAATATATAAAATAAATAAATAAATATGTACAGGACTATATGACAAACGGACGTCTGTTCCTAAGGTAGACAACCTAATGCCTGTGTTATAGGTAACAGCCGCCTGTTATACACAAATATTTTTTTTAATATATAAATACATACATATAGATAATACACCCAGACTCGAGGAGGGAATCGAACCCACGACTCCCGGAGCGGAAAGCAGGATCACTGCCCACTGCGCCCACGGGCCTGTAGTGTACAATATATGTATGTATTTAAATCATTATTTAATAATTTGATTATACAAATAACGATTTAAAAGCTTAGTTAGGGTTCTTCGAGCCCTGCAATAAGAAGAGCTCACAACAAACGCAGTCTATATTAATTTGGTTAGAGCAATTTATTTCCATTATATAATAACGACAAAACTAGTAACGATAAAATCTATCGATAAAAAGCTTAATATGGGGCGTCACTAGTAACAGCATCTAAGCATTCGATCAAACTGTTAGCTCTCATTCGCACGAGAGTTAAAAATGCGTTGCGTTAAATCTCGGCGTTAGCGCTTTTTTGCGACGGCGGTACGAAAATATATATAATAGCGTTGAAAATAAAACATTGATCGATAAAAAATCGTCGCGTTATAAAAGCGTTGTCGTGTGAACAGAAACTTGGGAATCCACATGTTCTATTTGAACGCTTTTTTCACGCGCGGTAAAAAAGCTCTCGTGCGAATGATAGCTTAGGGCCTTGACACAATAGCAGCGCCTTTGTGGTTTCCGACAGAATAATTACTAAAAAGTTTAGCGTATTAATCGGTGATTCTTGCAATTTGGATCGGTTCTTTAAAGAATCTAAAAATTAGATTAAATCTGTACTAACATATAAAGCTGCAGAGTTTGTATGTTTACCTGAATGCGCTAATCTCAGGAACTACTGGTCCGATTTGAAAACTTTCAAGGAAGTGCTGAATAAATACGTGCTCTAATTTCGTTGAATTCTTATTTAATTCGGGTAAACAAAAACTACGATAAAAAATACATGAAGTCATTTTTATTTTTGCTAGATATATAATTATTTTATACAAGCTAAACCAGCCTGTATTATTTTGGTAGAACATTAAAGTAACGACATTTCGATAGCTCCCACGTAAAATGACGTAACTGAAATCCCCAACTTCATAGTAGTGTTAAAACGTGTAAATTGAACTAAAATCTTTATATTATGTTTCTGTATACAAATATACATTCAATAATGACGATTATATTATTGTATATAAAAATATGGTATGTAGTTAAGTTCACTTGATTGTAACGCTATTCTGTAAAGCTGGGAATTTGGGGTTACTACATTTGACGTGGAAGACAACTATCGTAGCCAATTGCTAATATGAATCATTTATAAGATAGTCTTTTAATAAATACACATAATACAGAAATTGTTTCAGTAGTTCTTACAGTACATAGTACATACGCATGCATAGATGCATAAAGTATTTAAAAATTAAAACACAGACTGAGAAAATTCAAGTATATAAACAAGATTATGCTATATTATGGTTTGAGGATTTTTGATGGATAGCAAAAACATTTGTTTAAACAATATTGTTAACACTATTTTAACAAAATATTTTATTGTCACATATCTATTATTATATCATATTTATATCTTTAAACTTTTGCTTATAAGTATCACTGTGAGTTGTGAAAATTCTTAATAAAATATTCTACTGGTTAAAAATCGATTTCATCATTTCAAACCTGTCAAATATTGAAAGTCGATATGAAGTTATATTTGACGATCGAATTATAAAGTAAGACAGACGAAGAGACGGTAGTTAGAATTTGAAAAAAATAATAAATAATATAAATATATACCTATGCGTATGTAAAAGTTATAATTGTATATAATTTAAACTATGATTTCTTCCTACACAGTTATTTTCCAGATTTCTTAATGCATTTTCTGGTGATACGAAAGGAAAATTTTAAATATTATCATTTTAGACAGTAAAGGTCTTGGTACTTTAGCTTAGCAGAAAGGAGTTTCACAAAGCGGACTTAATGAATTCAAAGGAAGGACAGAAATAATAATGGACGGTGGAAGGAAGGCATAAGAATATACGGCGAAACTAAACTAGGAGTAATTATTAGTAATTATGCAGTTGTAGTAGTATTCCTGTGCTTTCAGTGAAAGTCTCATATGGTCCATGGGAGGGAGTAGGATGAACGCCTGAGACTACCCCTCTCTTACACCAGAAGGAGAAGAACAGGAGGAAGAAGACGCCACTTCGCGCGTCTCCTCAGATTATAGGGCAGTAGAGAATATTTTATCCGAGGCATCTGGGAGGCATGTGACAGCGAGCTTTTGGTTCACCATTTCATGAATGATGAGGGCCTCCCTGGGTTTTAGCGGGTATTCTAGCAGAACTAGCGTGTCCCATTATCCCGTTCGCAAATGTTCCTAGATTATGGGATTATTTGCGAACGGGGCAGGGCGTAAAAGCGTATTATCCAAAGTCAAAAAAAAATTATTCCTTTATTGTAGTAGTAAAGAACCAAATATTCCTTCTTGAAGAAAGAAAGATCTCATTAATTATCTTGATTCGTCTCTTAGACTACATATTGCAGTGCATTGGTCCCTTCTAAATAGCTGACCGTCATACTGGGACAACTCATGACGCTACTGCCTACGCGTTCAATTATTGTTACGTCTTTCGCCATCACCACTGAGGATTTGAAGACTAAATATGGTAACAAGATAGTCCCTTCTAAATAGCTTTCCTAGCTGCTTCTGCCTAGGCGTTATTCCGGTCTAGTACCAGGGTCTGCTTAGATTGCAGAGGATGTGGCTGTAGGGCGAGTTAAGATGACCGATTGTCGTCTAATGTAATCCTCGGAACCTCCATTTCTTCTGTCTAGGCGTTATTTCGGTCTAGTACCAGGGTCCGCTTAAATTGCAGAGGATGTGGATGAATACTGACCTGGTTATCCCTAAATGTTATACTCATATTTAGAGAGTCAATTGCATGTTGCTACAAATTTATGGATTTTGTATTTTTTCCTCTAACTAGGCCCGTATGCCCTTTATTATGCTATAAGATATAGTTTCTTGCCAAATTTCAAGGTTCCAAGGCAACGGAAAGTACCATTCGGGTTTTGAGTCCATTTTCATCCATTTTACTGGTATGAGAAATGCGACATATACAGCCATTTCTTTTGATTACGTATATTTAGAGGGTTGAAGTTCTCGCACAGTTTCAAGGGAGCGTAACCCTCAGTATTTGGTATTAATTTAATTTATATATCTTTACACATTCCTGAGAAAAAGGGCCTTGACGGATAAACAGACAGACAGAAAAAAGATACTGATGCAACAATGAATTTTCAGTTTTTGGACTTTTCCCTTTATTTATGCTACAATTTATAATGTTTTCTTGCTAAATTTCATGATTCTAGGCCAACGAGAAGTACAGTACAATGAAGTGTTTATCGAAGGAATTAGGAAAACAGTTTTAATTCACTGCTAGTCAGCGACCTAAGTTTTAATGTCCCTTTTACGACGATGTTCAATCTGTAGAATTATAGGCTAAAAAATTGATATATTAATATCACTTGTATGGTTTACCTAATACCTATACCATAGAAGACTATAGTATTTAGCGAACTACGCGAATATTCTATCTATAGAGTATAGTATATTTATTTGTTTAGTATATTTTAGTATACTATATTTGACAACGCAAAAGCTGTTTATTGCTATTCGTTGTTATATATACAATTTATAAAACATAACGATAGCTCGTACTTTTTCGTCATACCGCCATCTATGATACATAAAGAAATACTTAACATTTTTAATTACGAACCGAAACGAAGATTTATTAAATTCCCGTAAAACAGTGTTTGTATTCAAGCCCCTCCGAAACGGCTTGACGGATTCTTATGAAAATTTTTGTGCATATTTTAGTAGGTCTGCGAATCGGTCGTGAACTATTTTTCTTAAACCCTTAAGTGGTAAGGGGTATGGTCGGTGGTTCATCTAAGTGTCTTAGGCGAACAGCCTGCTCGTTTGCCCCTAGTAACATAAAAAACATGTACCGAATAAAAAAACTCAAGAGCCACTGTAAAAAATGACAATGAATGCCCCACGCCGTTCCGCCTGTTTGCACCCATGATTCCTTGACAAAAAAAAAAACGTTGTCTTTGACAAAAATGTGTTCATAGACAACTAATAATAATAGCATTCTATTTTAGACAAGCTTAATCCTGTGATTTCCTTCACTTGATGTAACCTCAATAAAGGGATTTTTGACATTTTTTTCTAAATCTCTCAGCAACTGACGGTTTATTCAGTTTTCAAACAGTACGTTATATTATTTGAATTAAGTCTTCTGTCTAACCATGAAAATTTTATCAAAATCGGACAAGCCGTTTCGATTGTCACCTTAAGCAGAAAGAGAGATAGATAAATAATGTAATAGGCTTAAAACGTTTATTAATTATTCAAAAATCTCAGACACATTTATTTATGTCCGTTTAACTAGCGTTATCCCGGTTTAATATCAAGGTCCACTTAAATTGCGGAGGATGTTTTGCGAGTTAAGATGACCAAATGCCGTCTGACGTCATCCCCAGAATCTCCACAATCTCACGAATTATATCACACAGAGACATTAATCGGGCTGCTGGTATATCTTTGTAAATAAATAAGTAAATCTATCACCCAGTCGCAGTCAAAGCTACTTAACCTAGCGATGGAATAAAATTCCGACCACTAATTAGGGCCCGTCTTCATATACAATATTAAAAAATAATATTAAAAAATTCTTTAAAAAATAACTCCTCAATTAATATGAAGTCAAAGTCAAAATTAGATAAAGGTGGATATTTTAAAACCAGTGCCAGAATTGGACACCCATCTATCACCCGGCCGCGGTAATAGCTACTTAACCTAGCGATCAACTTACCGAGTAATAAGCTACGAGGTCCTCTGTTATTTTTCTCCTTTATACAGATTTTTATTTAACCATATTACAGTTATTATAATTTTATGGCAACAGTACTTATTAGGCATTTTAAAAATATTTCTAGCAGTCTTAAATTCAAAAAAAAACTATAAGAAATTCTAAAAACCCCTTCTCAAAGTTTGATATAACAGTGACGGTCAGTGAGCATCTCAATTATAATTATCCCGTGTTTTTATTTTACTACTCATTTCCATAACCGAATGCAGGCACTGTACCGTGGAGCAAGTGCAATAGTGATGTGCTCGAGTGATGGGCCTTCCGGTAATAATAATAATAATAAATATTCTTTATCGACAGAACAAAATGGTATGGTACACCTAAACATTGAGTCCCTGGCTCTTGAACCATATAAAACTGTGTTTCAAAAGCTAGTGACCACCCTAAAGTAAGGTACAGTTTCCATTATATTAGTAGAAGATAAATGTAGTTATTATGTTGATATATAATGTTAAACATCATAAAAGAAGAGGAACTAAAACTTTTTTAGTAATTATTACTAAAAAAGTTTTAGTTCAAACATATAAACAATATAAAAAAGAACAAATAAAAATATTTTTTTATACATAGGACTATAAACATACGGTCATCTATTCCTAAGGTCTTAGTACCTGTGTTATAGGTAACAGCCGACAGATACAGAAATAGTTTTTTTTTAATTTGTATGTACTTACGCAAATACATTATATTATACACCCAACAACCCACTCGGAACCCACAAACCCTGGGCGGAAGGCAAGGTCACTGCCAACTGCGCCAACGGGCCAGTCAGATTTTAAAATAATGATTTGTCATTATAATAGTAGAAAATTTTAGATTTTCATATAATTTTAGACAAATGGCTCTAAAACATTTTCTATTATAACAAAATTTTGTATGTTTAAATGTTAAATCCATATAAAATTATTATATTTCGCGTTTATTTTCAGTTTTCACCGTTAGGATCCAAAATACAGTGTTTTTTCTGAGATATGCTATTTTCATTTTTTATTCTTTTGTATGACAATGATTTTCTAGAAATACATTTTTATTCTATCAATATTTTGCAAAATTATTAACTTTAACTGATTTATTTAATGTTTTAGGATTTTTTTTTTATATTCTATAGATCTTTGACTTATTTTTATTTTATAGTAAACAATTTAAAGGTAGTAATCTATCTTTGTAATCACATATGAGGTAAATGATATATTGCTGGCGCAATTTACCGTAAAACGATGCCACATTAACATACAAATTGTCTTTATCAAAACAGGTTTCGATAATTCATGTAGGTAGTTAATTAAAAGTATATTATCTCTATGGTTTCAGTTACGTCGTTAAAAACATCGATGTCACGCGTTCGACGCATCACTACGATTAAACACCTTCCTATTCAGTGTTACGTGCAACGCGCATGCGCGCGATCGTGTACTTTTAAACGGTTCGCGCGCAAACGAAAATCAAACTTATATGGCAGTGGTGACTCGGTCGTTTGGTGTTGTACCCAGTGCAAGAGCCGACAGCAGGCAGGCGAGGACTCCTAAAAATGGCCGGGTAATATTGGGTCTTTTTCATGTCAACGCGTTAATTATGCACAACAAGGTCAAAACACTAGGTATCATATTGTAGGAAACGCGATCTTTCAATACCATCTTAGCAGCTACGTGTTTACGGTATTGTTTACAATGTCTAAGAAAAATACTTGTTTTTTTTTTAAATTAAAACCAGGTGCCAGGTGATAAGAGTTACGTACTATAAGTTTTAAAAGGATTTTTTGATTTGGAATACATTCTATATCATCAATATTATTAACGTAGGTATCTGTTAAAAACAATCAATGCCTTTTGTTACATACTTTTATACTCAGTAAAAAGATCTTACTCTTATAAAAGCGAAAGGTCATCTAATCCAAAATTTCGAAAACCGCGGGACGTACAAAATTGAAATTTAGCAAGGAGGTAGTTTTTTGTTAGTTAATCCGCTAACAACGGATTTTTCGGTAGGTTCTGATTAAGTAGTTATAACGTTATGTTTACGCGGACGCAGTCGTGGGAAACAGCTAGTATTTCAAATTAAAAAAAAAACATACGTTATTGAATATTTTTCAATGCGGATTTCCTCTCCGTTAAGTTTTATACATACGCCTTTAAAGCCAAAATTATTTGTTACAGTCTACTTAACCGAATTCATTATATAAACTAAATTCTTAAAAAAAATATCACCATCTGTGGAATCAGTTTTTTTTTTAATGTAAGAATTACGTTAGGATACGACAAATATTATTATTTTTTATAAGCTTGTGTTAGAAGTGACCACGACGTTAGCTTAACGAGATCGGGTTTTGAATCCAGCACCTTACGAATATCAAACCATCCGATTTACCACTGAGCAATCGACAATTCCATGTGTCATTTTATCTTCCTTACATACAAATATCGACTGATCATACCCTCGATCATACCCTTATCACCCTACCCCTACTAAACTGATTTTGATGGAATTTTGGAGTTCGTAGATTGTTTAAAACGATAATTAAACCCGGTTGTTGGCGCTGCTTTCGGTATTTAACCTAAATTAGGTATTTTCGCGATAACTCAAAACGGCTAGGCTTTTTTTTTTATAAAATAAGGGGCAAATGGGCAGACGGTTCACCTAAGTGACTACCGAAGCCCTTGAACAACGGAGACACCAGAGGGCTCGCAGATGCGTTGCCGGCCTTAGCGATAAGAGTATGTTCTTTCCTTGAAGGTCCCTAAGTCGTATCCGTTCGGAAATAACGAAGCTGACAGCTGATTCCACAAAGAAATTTGACTCCTGTTGTTTTGTTTTATTCGCATTATTTCTGAGAAGGTTTTAGAAAAAGAATGTGGGGAAACCTCAAAAGAGTACTTTAAAAAATACTAAAAAATTCAGAGTTGATCGCATCTTTGGAATACTTCCAATAGATGGCGTTAGTACTGGAATTTTAGTCTGACCCTCAATCGAGCAAGACAACGTCTACCGGGCCCCTGGTAGTCTTATAAAAACATTGATACATATTAGACACTAGCTGTACCCCATGATTTCGTCCGCCTATGCCACTCTTATCACTTAGAGGTTTTGACATAGTTTTTGGATAAGGATTAATATTATGTTTATAAAAAGACCTTCACAAATAATGCATTATTTCGAAACAAACTTGATTAGCATAAAAAAAGGCTATACTGAGCCAACCTTAAAAGATAGACATATGCTGTCGTGGATTTTTATTTAGAACTTTAGAAGAGGAACAATTTTGTCATACATGACTTTTGCGAAACTTTAATCATTTACGCAGAGCACGCAGTGGAAGCTCTCAAATGGGAAAAGGAACCTCCGATTTTGAAACATTCTTAATTAGTGCTCCGCTCCTATTAGTCTTAGTGTGATGATATATAGCCTATAGCCTTAATCGATAAATAACCTATCTAACACTGAAAGAATTTTTCAAATCGGATCTGTATTTACTGAGATCAGCGCGTTCAAACAAACAAACAGACTCTTCAGCTTTATATATTAGTGTAGAATATAGATTACTATCTTAAAGCAACTAAAGTGTATTCGGTGTTAATTAGAAAAGAAATTAAGAGTAGATTATGTAAAAATAGATAGAGAGTGAAATGGTCGTCACACGTTATTCCATCTTCACAGTCCAATGCTTGTCCGCTCACGATATGAATTATATAAAATTTACATGACTTATTACTTGTTGAGTTAAATGTTGAGTAATATTACTTGATACATGAGAGATAACTAATAAATATATAGGGCCTCAATAACTCAACAGTATACAAGATTAATTAAAGGTAGCGCCACTCTTGTAGCCGAATTGGGCCGGCGCATCCGGGTACCAGTACCTCTTACTCACATGAGATGGGCGTGAAGTGACGGCAATGCTGTCATGTCAAGTAATGGTATTGTTGTCGCGTTTCGTTCGGTTTATGAGACTTCCCGGTGGCCTAAACTGGTCATTAAAGGCCAGCGACGCATCTGCTAGCCTTCTGGTCGTGCAGATGTCGATGGGCGTCGGTAGACACTAAGGTGCCTGCTGCCTGCTCGTTTGCTCCTTGTAACATAAAAAAAAAGATACAAGATACAGGATTTTATTGATATGTTTAGGCATACAGGTCAAAATTATTATTTTATTACACAATCTTATGTTCCTCTTATACATGTCTATAAACTTTATAAGGTATGGACTAAAATCCACAAGGTACCCGGTTCAAACCCCATCGCCGTTGGGGTATTGTCGCACCCACTCCTAATACAAGCTTTAATTTAAGTTTAGTAGGAGGGTAAAAAGGAATATTAGACTCAGCTAAAAAGTATTCCTCATCTTTTGAAAAAAAAATAGCTTCTTCTTCTTCCCAACGTTATCCCAGTCCAATACCAGGGTCCGCTTAGAGTGCAGAGGTTGGGGCTGTGGGGCGGTCTAAGATAACCGACTGCCTTCTAACGTAATCCCAGGAACCTTCCACATACTAACTGATCACCATCATAATTTAGGGCCAAGAATACAAAACATCTATGGGCACATCAACAGAATTAGTGGAAGACAAAGTTCTTACTTCCTTCGCAGCATGCCCAGACGGATGAAATCGTTAATTGTAAACCAAATGCAAACTTATCAGCTGTTTCTCGACCCATTCCCTTTTTCTTTTCCGTTCCATAATGGTTTACTATAATGGCGTATAATTAATTTTATTTAATTTTACATGTTATCCTGTTAGGGCGTTTGTAAATATATATTTCTAAATAATTTTATGTTTAATCAAATTACATTAATAGATAATAATTAATACATTTTAATTAAGATGTAATCGCTTAAATATGAATGAAAGATATATACTGTCGCGGGCTTTTTGGAGAACTATTTAAGAAAAACATTTCCTTCATACTAAAATCAGTCTCAGTAGTTTTTCTGTGAAGAGCGTCAAACATTCAGCTTTTTAATGGTTTTAATATATATGATTTGGTTTTCAATATAGAAAACTTAATATTTAATAATAAACATATATTATTAAGTTTTTGAGTCCAATTAAGGATTCTGTAATGTACAATTATATCATTTGTAAAATGCTGTTGGTACGTCAAAATAAATCAAAATAAAATAACCTTCATACAACTGACAGAAATAATTTGACGATTTTATTGCTTACAAACAAATAGATAAACCAATGTTGTTTATGTATTAGACATTAGTTATTATTGCATAATGTTTAATTTGTCGTTTATCTAGCTATTTATGTATGTTTACCTATATGTAGATCTATTTGGTTTTAAAGTATTTTACTTACAAAGGTGTAAACTATGACGGATCAGGGTTTCTACATTATTCACTATTTGTTAGGCAGAACAACACAAATAATTGAGTGCCATTACTTATACATACAAGCAAATTAACACCTGTACGAGAAAGTGCGTTTAAATTACAAGTGTTCGTTCCTTTAAAGTTCCAACAGTGCCCTGCATTGCTTACTTTTCACATTAATTGGTACTTTTACATTAAGACCGTTTAATATGTACATCACAATTGTTGCTTTTTCGTCATTATATGCACCCGAAAAGTGTTGTATAGTTTTGTATAATTTTTTTTAGTGCCGTTTCTGGTGATGCCCTAAGAAATTGCTTAATTTAATATTGCGACACTGCCTAGAACAAGCGCTCCAGTTTGTGCTTCAGACATCTCAGCCTTCTGCTAGTTGGACTATTGAGGCCTTGTTTATATTCACATAATGTTTGAACTCTTACCTAACTATATCAAATTGAAACTCACCACAATTACGCAACACAACTTATAAAACACTAAAGGAGTTCACTCATTGTAAAACAAGACACCTTCACGTCGTGCCACCAACAGTCCAAGATACATTTTGATCAGCCAACTAGATTGTGATTTATGCAGAGGCTCTAGCGGGAACATTTCGAACAGTTCTTATTCGAAGATTCGACTGTATTTAGGATGAAAATATTTGTGCTAGGCCCACGAGAGGTAAGTCTTTGTCGTGTCACGTTTTCAACTAATGTTAATGCAACACACGTTGGCACTAAGGAGGGTCCGATATGGGTCCAGCACGAAATCTTCAAAGTCGAGTCAAAGACTCGAACGGTTTAAAATGTTCGTGCTAGGCGTCAGATCATAAAACTTAAAGACAGCTAACGCATAAATGCTGGCGCTGACAATGTTAAATAAGTTATATATTTTTCACTTAATTCACGTTAAATATATATTTTGATTGAAGATAAATAAAGTTGTGCGCCTTGATTGTATAGTTCCTTATACCACTACTTTCAATAACATTAAATTCGAAATTTAAAATACCCTCGATACTCCAAACGGTTATGTTCGTTGAATTCAGTAAATTAATTCCCTATGCCATAAACCCTCGCTCCCCCCTCCCAATTCAGGCACTCTATTTTGTAATACACAAATCAAACCTTTTCATTTGACACCCCACTTGTATACATTCACTTCCTATAGTTTATCTGAGTTCCCTACATTCACCCCCCACAACGTTTTTCATCAAACATGTCTAAGGACACTCACATATAAGTCAAATCTCGCTCTGGCTTCGCTTTAGTTTTAAGTCCAGGCAACTCAATCCATTCTTCTGGGCCATTATCAAAGAACAGGGGGCGAGTAGTTGCATGGTAAATTGTAGAAGTTATTAACTGGGCTGGTGGTAGATCTTATCGTTTCAATAACCTGGCAGCAATACGGTGACCTTTTTGGAGGCACCAAGGGTTTCGTCTGTGCATTTATGAACGAATAACTACCGGAAACATATCACGGAAGATGGCAATATCGATTTGTGTCGAGCTAGCCATCGTCCAGGGGAATTCCTCAGGCCTATTTTTTCTGGGTATTCTCATCTTGCCAAAGGTGAGTCTTTGCATAGACATAACCATCAACTTTCCCTTCAATATAATTTGGTCATTATGGAGGTCTCTTACTACAGTTACAATTCTGGACCAGTTATAGGAAATGATCGTGCCTTGCTCTACTGGGATCGATCAGAGGTCGCTAATAAACTTGACACACGGTAGTGGACCAATCATCACGCCGGTCAATGATTATTGATATAACGATTCCGCTTGATGATAATCTAATTAAGACTGAAAAAGAGAAATGAACTAAATATTTATATCTTGCCAATTAGATTACTGCGATGCGGAATGTGGACTCAACAAATATTTTTCTGACACTTGTTTCGATTAAGGGTCTCATTGAGAAGAGTCTCGACCGACAATCTTAAGGGGCTTTTGCTTGATGGTTGGATTAAAAGTAAAATTGCGAGCGGTATTGCTTGAGACATATTGTCAGAAGGTTCTTTATTCTGGAGCTCTAACCACCAATTGTTTGGATCCTTGTCTCGTTGCGTATTTTCAAGTGCATATTCAATGTGAAACTTAACATATTACATAGCTATAGATTTAACTTATAACAAGTGATAATGAATCTTTTTATAGGTAAACCGAGGGATAAGTCACATTTGAAAAAAAGTACTTATTTCTTTATAAGAAATAATTACCCCACGACCTTAGTATTGCAAAGACGTTACATTACCTTATGTATATACGGCGTGAATTCATAAAAGGAGTAAATCAGCATCAACCTGTATAGTAATTAGTATTGCGAGTGCTTGTATAAGATTGTTGGAGGTATTTGGGACAGGGTCCGAATGAATCGGAGTCGTCAACCGTCCGCGCCCGGCCTGAAGGCCTGCAGGTTTCACGGTTTGCGCAAAGATTATGCATGCAGATGTGACTATACTGTACCCAGTATACTGTTATCGTTGAGAGAAGTACAACAAAAAATATTTCTAATTGTCAAAGAAATTATTTTGCAGAATAAAATGAAAAATATAATTATATATACATATTTAATAATCTAGTCGTTACTTGCGACTTCATCTGGGTAAAATTATATACCTATCGCCTTTTTCGTTAAATAGGCTAACACTAAAAGAATTTTTCAAATGGGACCAGTAGTTCATGAGGTTAGCGCGTTCAAGTTATACTATTTTTTAATGCAAATTAACTTTATTTTAATTACATCAGATTTTAGAGTTCACTATTTGTGACGCAATACTTTTTATTAATTACTATGGACGGATGGACGGACTTGACAGACGTTGTCTTGCTCGAACTTTTACTATTTATTAGATCCTATTATCTTATAATATTACTCACGTTCCCTTTATTTTTACCGTTTCCGTGCCTGTCCACGTACCGGTTACATTAGAAATAATTAAATATGCTGGCTAAGTATTCTTAAATTTTCTAATTTCCCGCGCAATTTTCTTAATTTTTTTCTCTCAAAAGAACCGTCCCTTGACAATAATAAACACAACAAAAATAGAGTTGGCGCAATCGGTCCAACCGTTCACGGGCGATGTCGTGACCTAGGGAAATTGGGATTAATTTTTAGATATTATGACTCATAGTTTAAACTAAAACTATGTACGTAATCTATATTCATAACGTATAGTTTAAAGTATAAAATAAATATATAAGTAATTTAACTACGAAGAATAACACAAAAATTCAACTCTATAAACAACAACAAAGGCAGAAGCTCGTTGAACTCTTTACTATGGACATAAGCGTAGCACAATGATACGCATCAAATTGGCACATAGACCGTACCGTGTATTCAATGATCTAGCGTTATTGAAGAAACTGCAGATTTAAACAGCACTAAAATGGGATCCACCACGACCGTGTCAACCCATAATCAGAACCGCTCGAGACACGGGTAATCAAGAACCACTATGGATAAATCAAGGGGATATTCCTAGAGCTCCAGCCAGTGGTGATCATCCCGTATTACCAAATATCATTGACGATGTGAAGATTGATCCGAACAGAAGATATGCTCGAAGTGTGGACTCTCCGAGTGCTAGAAGATCTAGTGGAAGTCGCTCAACTTCTAGCAGTAGCCGCGACACAGGTCGAACCCATCCAGGGTACAACCGCCGTAATGCTAGGAGCGTGAAATGGGCAAAACCTCGCCCAACGGTCGGTCCCGTCCGTCCTCATCCGCATAGATCATTTTAAAGTGAAGTAAAAAAAAGTACATAGTTTAACCAAACTGAAATTAATATCGTATCAATTTCCTAGTAGTTGCATATGTAAACCTGTTTCAATATATTTTAATTCTGTATACTATATTTATTATGATAACCGTTGACCAATTTTGTTACTTCGAAGATTCTCACTTAGGGTTTAATAAATAAAAAATATAATTATCAAAAGTATTTTTTGTTTCATTAATGCTGCGATCCACTAAGCGATCCCAACACTCAAAACGCACCTACAGCGTTCCACTTGACGACCGCAATCGTTGCAGTCGCAGCAAATGACTCATACTCACAAAACGCAACGCTCCATTTCCAAGAGGTGGGACGTCTAGGGCGACGTCAAATTAACAACCTTAAAACTCAAAACTATAAAGATGGCGGCATTGAAAAATACGGTTTTCGATGTGGAAAGAGATATTTTAGTAGAACTTAATGCTTCTCTAGAGGACTCCGAACGTGCCGCTAGAGGCAAATACATTTCTGTAAAATTATATCTAAGTGTCGTCGTAAAAGACATTTTGTATAAGTCTCCATTTGTCATATCACATCAACGCTCAAAAGTAAAACGCCCCTTATTCCGTTCCACTTGAGTTTACGATCGCAATGCTCGTGGACGTTGCGATCGCTTTGTGGAACGAAGCATTCAAATACTAAGCTGATCTACAAAGAGGAATAGACATTTGTCAATAAATCTTAGTGCTGAGAATCGACAATCTTATTATTCTCCTATCCTTTATTTAGTCAAGAAGTAAAAAATTATTTAAAAAAGTCATACCGCTGGGGAAATCTGTGCGATACCTTATTCAATCCGGCATGATGTCTAGAAAAATGTAACGGAACCGTTTATAGCACGTAAAAAACAGAAAAGTTATAAAAGAAAATATCATTAAAAGAGAGTATTTAGTTTTCTGCAAATGTCATCAAAAATAAAAAAATCTTAAAGAGAAGACAATTTTCTATTCATATTTAAAAATTCGTTGCTCGAGATATTTTTTTATTTTTTTTTAATATCAATATAATTTAAATTTTAAATTTTTATAATTAAAATTATATTGATATAAAAAAATACAATGTCATTATAATTTTTTTTAATAAAAAAAAAAAACGAAAATCGGTGTAATTCTGTTAATTTAAAAAAAAATTTAGGGAGCAAACTATAAAACTTTTTAAAAAAATTATTAAGGGATGTGATTGTGTAGATATATAGAAGCAAAATAATTTTATGCCAATTATTTATGGTTCTTTATTGCCAATGAAGGCGCGGACGCTGTAAAATTTTGTTACCTGACAACCGTCTAGTTCATTGAAAATTTCACTTTTAGTTTTTTTCCAACGTAAATAAATAACGTGAAATGTTAAAAATGTACCATATTTTTTTTAAATTAATAATTGATAATTTAAAGCAAAAAAAAATATATAACACAGTCATTTTAGACACTACGTCCACATACTGAAATTGACCCACTTCCAGATTTAAATCACTATAAATAATAAAGACAGAGGTGGAACTTTTTTATAGCAAATTTCCTTCTCTCTAAGAATCCTTTTTAATTAATTCTTTATAATTTATAATTATGAAGATATTTGTACCAAATTAAGTACCTTCTTTAATTCAACTTGTTTTGTATAGTGAGATAAGTTTTAACTTCATCATTAATAGCAGACTCTTTGCCGTTTGCATGAATTAAATGTATGAAAGTCATTCATAAAAAGAAAGCTGACGCCATATACATTAATAAATACGATGTTATTTTAACTGCGATGCAGATTTATTGGCAATATATTTAATACCGAAGAATTTATGCAATAGTACGCTTTTAGATTTTAGCTATTTAATAAAAAGAACTGGTTAATTTTTCTTTCTAATAGCCGCTACACACGTTCCTATAAATCGTTGCGAAAAAACTGTACAGTTTAAAGTGAATAGTTTTTTCGCAACCATTTATCGATACGCGTGGAGCCGCTATTAATGATTTCCGTCAGTTTTATATGCGTACTGAGGAAAAGCTTGCCAGCTCCAAAGACGAGATAATATCCCCGACGAGAAGACCATGCAAAGGCCGACAATGCATCTGTAGCCTGTATGTAGCCCTTTGGTGGTATATGAATGTCAGTAATCTATATCTATACATATAAATAAGATTGCAGGGTATGCTTGTAACGTGAGAAATACATTATTTCACAAATACACATAACGAAAACATAAATTAAAAAAAACTGTCGGTCTACCAGTTTCGATGATAATTTCACTGGCAGATAACAGATATTGCATGGACTAATGTAGGCTACCTTACTTTTATAAAAATAATTACAGTTCCGCACAAAAAATTAAAACTCAAAATTTAATAAAATCTGAAATCACGCAGACGAACTCGCGGGGCAAAACTAGTCGTAAATATAAAACTTTACTAACATCACAACTTTTCACCAGGCGTGAATGTATTTGGGTGCAGAGCGGTTAGGTTCACGGTAAAAAGTCCTGCTTCTTTGAAAAATTTATATTTTAATTTTTTTTAAACAAAAAATTATTTAGAAATAACTTTCTTTTGCTTTATGGTTGTTAATAACGATAAAATGCAAATTTAATGTAGTGTAAAGGTAACAGTAAACATCACGTAAAACTCGTAAACAATTCGTAATAGAAATTGTTTATTTTTATTACGTAATAAAAATGTTTAGAATATTGCCTTTATGTCTAAGTTACTAAAGAAGAAAAAGGGTTTAATATGACTTATGGTATAGCAGCCATCTAACTTCTACTCGAATGTAGAATCAGGCGTTAATTTGGAAAAACCAAATTATTTTGCATAAAACCTCAAATATCGATACTTCCCGCGTAAATTGTTTTAATCCCAAATTACCAAATTCACAGTAGAGCGTTACAAACATTTAAATTGAAATAAAAACCTCATTATATAATGTATACAATTATATATTCAATAATGACGATTACATTATTGTATACAATAATATATTGAAAATTGACTGTAATATTACAATTTAGTTGTTTGTAACGCTCTACTGTAAAGCTGGAAATATGGGGATACAACAACCGTTTCTTTGCTTTTAAATAAAAAAGGAAAAAAAAAAATATTTGTATCATTGAGTTTCGCACAGTTGAGGAGGTCGTGGCCCAATCAGTGGTCGGCATTTGAGTCGAGCTAGATTGAATAATTCCTGCTGCGACCGGGTGATCGATGAGTGAACCATTTCAGCACTGGTTTATATTTGATATACGACCTCCCCCGTGTTTCCGAAGGCACGTAAAACAGTGGAACCCAATTAATATCACTTTGCGATATTAATCGTAAGGTTGTAGAGATCGTGGGGGTTCCGAGGATGACGTCAGATGGCAATCGCTCATCTTAACTCGCCCCACAGCCAAATCCTCTGCAATCAAAGCGGACTCTGATACTAGACCGGGATAACACTAAGAAGAAGAAGATAGAGTTCCGCAAGTGATGCCCTCTATCATCGACCAACCTTCGTTACTGTTAAAGTCAATGTCTTATAACCACAACCATGTAAAATACACTAAATCGATAATCACGCTAATTTGTTACAAAATTATAAATTTGTTATAACATTTAATACGTGTTTGAAGGTTGGGTAGTTCCGCTATTATTCTGTATACGTAACGCGTCTATACATTCTAGTAGTATAAATGTCTATAAGCGTTGATAATCACGTATTATCTGGTTAGTCACTCCCAGGATGTTCCTAATTTGGTCAGACCAGCGTGTAGGGGACCGACCTCGTGATCTTTTGCCCTCAACCTTCCCTATTACAACCAGTTTCGCCAAATTATAAGGGTTTATATTAAAGCTTATTAAGAAATCATCTCTTATAAAAAGTTAAAGCTGTAAAATAGAAGTATATTTAATTAAATATAGCTGTAAGTACTCGCGCTGATAATGTCACGCATCGTATTTAATTAATTCGCTCTCAAGTGTCGACTCAGTGACTCGCCTTCAATCAAATCTAAAAGTGATCCGTTTTAAGCTTATCTGATACCTTTTCGATACTTAATTTGGTAACGGCAGCAAAGATTAACGTTTATTAAACGATTTTTCGGTTGAGCTTACGAATGGATTTGTAAAAAATATATTTTCAATTTTTATATATTGTATGGTTATTTGTATTCTTACACACTTATTAACATACTAGCTGTGCTCGTGACTTTGTCCGCGTTAATTTAAGTAAAAAAAGATCTTCATTCTATTTTAGCGTGATGATATATAGCCTATAGCCTTCCTCGATAAATGGGCTATCGAACACTGAAAGAATTTTTCAAATCGGACCAGTAGTTTCGGAGATAAGTGCGTTCAAGCAAACAATCAAACTAACTCTTCAGCTTTATATATTAGTATAGACTAGTTATTACCTACAACTTTGTCTGCATAAAATTAGGTGAAAAACTTTAGCGTGATTAGCCTTCTTCGATAAATGGACTATCTAAGCACTGAAAGATTTTTTCAAAGCGGACCAGTAGTTCCTGAGATTAGCCGCGTTTAAGCGAACAAACAAATATTTTTTTCAGCTTTATATATTTGTATAAGATTTTATTTATTTATCATAATGTTACATTAAAAAAATTCATAATATAATAATTACAGGTAACGTCTCGCTTGATGTTCTTTTGGTCTGAATTTGGCCTTCGCATCCAGGTACCGGTACCTCTTTCTGACATAAGATCAGCGTGAAGTGTTGGCAATGCTGTCACGTCTAGTGATGGTGTTTCTGCTGCGTTTCATTCGGTCGGTCAAAGTGAGAGTTCCCGAGGGCCTTAACCCGTATTTAAAGGGCGGCAACGTATCTGATAGCCTTCTGGTGGTACAGATGTCCATGGGCTTTGGTTGTCCTTTACCGCATTCTCGTTTGCCTCTTATAACAATCAAAAAACTAATAGACAATTACAGCTTAAGCATCAGCTCGTAGCAGTCCAATGCTAGACTAGGGCATCTTCATGAGCATACCATATGCTCATGTTTGCATTTTCTATTGCCCTTACGATATCGTCGTGCCATCGTGCTGGTGGACTGCCAATGTTTCTCCAACCTGCGCTCGGCCCCAACGTCCGTCGTCTCTTCGGCGTGTGTCCTGCACAACGCCACTTACTCCTATCTCTTCAAGCGATATTGATTACACAAGTTCTTCTGCAAATCTCAGCATTGGGAACCCTATCTGGCAGGACTACACCTACTATCGCTCTTTCTAAGTCGCATTAAGCTATGTGCAAATTACTATTTTTTTAATTGTCACTGTATAGTCCACGGGCTAAACACCCATGCCATTGTTATTTTCTTCTTCTTTTTTTATCTTCAGTTTACTTATTCTTCTATAGTCCCAGTTTCTTTTTCGGGCATCTCCAGGGCAGCCATTTCCGTGATGAGATGCGCGTCACGGTGGTGGTGGTGGTGGTTTACAAATGATTAAAAAGTAGTAGTAAATAATTTCGAAAAATAATATGTAAATTTTCAATAGAGTTCTTTCTGATGACAAAACAGATCTAAAAAAAATACGTCACTGAGTTTTTTTTACAAAAAATACGGAGATAAAGTATGACGCATCTGTTTTACTTAATTGATCTATGGAAATGCCATTAGTTCTCTAAATACAGTCCATTAAAAGAACCGATTGATTGGGCGGCAGGAAACGTTTTATCGGATACAAAAATCTGACGTTTAAATATGTTATTTTGTCGAAGGGTAAGATATCCAAACTTGAAATTTCTGTAGTTGATAATATTTAGTTTATATAATGAGTAATTTTATAAAAAAAATTCGACGATTACATTATTGTATACAATAATATATTAAAAAGTGACTGTTATATTACAATTTAGTTGTTTGTAACGCTTTACTGTAAAGCTGGGAATTTGGGGTTACAACAACTTACGTGGTGAGTATCGATATTGTGTTGCCTTTTACTTCAAGAAAGATTTTAGATTTTTTGATTTTGATTTTTTTTTAAAGAAAGCGACCCCGTTTATAAACTATGCCATCTGATATACTAAGAGAGCTTTATATTCAACTTGGAAATGCACGCAATGAAAGTGTATTTTACTATACCACAGTGATTGGTTCGTGAACGGCCTTTTAACTAGCTACTGTCATCTAAGCACACCGCAGGCAGCTAAGGAATAACGCGTTTTCACCACAAACACGAACCACGATAACTTATTTACGAGTCTTGATAAAGACAACTCAGAGTATGGCGTTTTATCTGCCAATAAACTGCCTGGCAATCTACATGTAACTTTTCTGACAGATAACTTTAAAATTACTGGTGTACAGACAGTGACGGCTTTAGGTAAATTTTAGGCGATCCAATTATGGCGCCTCTTTGGTTGCCTGTTTATATTCTTTACAATAATGCTAAATGTAACACCATTTTAACCACATGCAAGCAAAGTAAATTATTAATAAAATATATTAAAACTAATAGCATATTAAGGAGTCGCTCCAAGCTGAGGCACTCCTTGGGACTCGGCGCCTGGAGCAGTCGCTCCGTTCGCCCTATGGTAAGGCCGGTCCTGACTACTCATAGTCCTGTGAACAGTTGCCTATACAATCTTCCTTAGTAAAATCTAGGTATTACTTCCGTTAATGTCTTTTTTTATTTTATTTAATACGTCACTAGGGAATTCATAGTCATATTTAAATGAGGATTTATATCTAGGTGTCAGGTGTTTTATCGACATGTTATTAGATAAACTACCTGATATATCTACAGAATGTCTTTAGATTAAAAAGAAAAAGTATTTTTTAATACTGTTATATACTTAGTTCAAGAAAGGAAGAACATTTATTCAAAGAACGAACGAATGAAATTCAAGAAAGAACGTTCATAAAAAATTTTTCGATTATGGCCCTTAGAGATCTCTACACAGAGATTTCTAATTTACATATGAAGGATGACAAGAAGAATACACATTCTTATCATCCTTCATATGTAAGCATTTCACTTCAGTATTAAATCAGACGCTTTCAACCAGATCATACTTGGTCAGCTCATCAGAAATCAGCATTCATATTTATGGGTTCACTTGATGCTTAAGCGCCCACTCGTCTGCAATAACCATACACATTTACACCTCAAGTGATGAAGTCTTATGGGTTTTCCTCCTATATCTATCTATCTATCTATGAAGTAATCAGCATGTAAGAGGAATAGAAGATGACGAGACTTCTCTTGAGTGATGTAGAATTACTAGACTATGTAAATAGCTGGAGATATTTTCTTAAGTCGAGTGAGCACAAGTGTACTACGTTCGAGTGCTCCAGATTTGCTTCCTCTTTTGACGCGTCTATTGCGACTGTACTACTCTATTAGCGAGGTCTTGAAAGTTGGTTTAAAATACTGCTTCGGTACAACCGATCCCAAAAAGTAAAACAAGTCGTGCAAGAAATTATTTTGTAAATATTATGAGTCGTAATTCAATACCACGATACGCTACGTAGTATATCGTATTATCTTTCAATAGAGTTGCGCAGCGCCCGACTTATCTAGCAATTAAATCGACGTTCAGAAGCCGATGCGGCTTTAATTCCGAGTGCGCACGCCACGCCAACAAACACTTAACAATGACTCCGATACATGACAAATAACGTTTTGATTGGACCCCTAGAGCAGCCTCTCGCTGTGTACACTCGCGGCCATTTTATTTTAATGTCGTATGTAAATTTTTACTTCGTATTAATACAAAAAGACCGCTCCTACTTCATCCGGATAGTATTTTTTGTTTTGCCTTCTGCTAGGCTTAAATTCTTCATAATAGTCGAGATTATCTAACAAAAACTAAAAACTCCACGTGAGGAGGTCGTGGCCTAATCAGTGGTCGGCATTTGAGTCGATCGCTAAGTTTGACAAAATTTTTGAAAAATGTTTGTATTGTTTGAAAAAAGTTTGTTTGACAAAATGTTTGTATTGTTTGAAAAAAGGGAAAGATATAAAGGAGATAGTTTAATTAATAGCCAAAATGCGGACAAGACTAGCCCGTTGGCGCAGCGGGCAGTGACACTGCTGTCCGCTCTGGGGGTTGTGAATTCGATTCCCGCCTTGAGTCTGGGTGTATTGTCTATATGTATGTATTTATATATTTCTACAAAAAAATACTTGTGTATCACAGGCGTCTGTAACCTATAAAACAGGCATTAAGTAGTCTATCTTAGGAACAGACGTCCGTGTGTCATATAGTCCTGTATATATTTATTTATAACGTCTGCCGGGTCCGTTAGTATCATATAACAACATACTTATATTTGTATTATTTATTTCTTGTATTCTTTTTTAAATCGATGTCGTAAAGGTGAGTTAGACATGTCTTCATTAAGTATTTAATTTATACTTACGTCTATTTATGCAACGCGAAAGTGCGAAGGTTATGATTTTGGAGGTTGACGAGAGGATTGTAGGTAGCTGGTTGACGGATCGGTCACGCGGGTTGTGCAACCGAAACGACGGTTACTCATTCATACTGTACCAAATCTACAAGTAGACTTCATTCCTTAAAGGCCGACATCTCATCTGCGAACCGGGGTGTGCAGTTGTCCACGGGCGTCGCAGAAATATCTGCAATATAGAGTTTCATCACGCCCCTTAGCGTTAAGTAGTAGTAACTTTATGAACTTCATTACAAACTGAAGTTAACTTTACCATCGCGTTAAAGTTGGAAAACTCTATCACTTGTTCCGCGCTCTCGCTTGCACGCTCGGCTCAGACGCAACGTGACAATGAGTCGTGGTTTATCGTGCGTGCAGACGGCGAACATAGATTCATAAGACATTATCATATCAATAACAGTTAACTTTCATTTATATGTAAAAGATAAAAGACAGTAGCTGTCGCGTCTATTTGTTATTCTGTCCGCACATACCTCCGCTACTTGAGATAAATACCTTTTGTTGCAAAACATATGTTCTAACTAAGCAAATGTAAATTGAGCCCTCTCACTTAAATGGTCTAACGCAACACGCAGGTCTATTAACACTGGTCCCAGTTTAACATGAGCCGTGCAATTTATTCACGTGCACGCAAACTTGTTAGAGGTGACGGCTCTGAGTAAATTGGACATGTCACTTTTCAATAACAGCTTCTTCAATTCACACGCTTTAAAAGTCCAGTATAGTTTGATCTTTCCTTGTCGAACATTTTTGAAGTAACCTCTAAAGATGCTGAGGTCTCTGTAAATTGGTTGCTGTTATGCAAGGCGAAATAATTATGTGGAATTTAGTAAAACTGATACGCCTGTCACGACAGCGTTTATGGTTTATGGTAATATTATTCACGTTGGCTAACGTAAACATAAACAGATTCTGATAGATAACTTGTTTTTATCTTTTAAGATAACGCGACGTGGAATTAATCTGCGCTTATCTTAAATGAGTAATTATTTCGAACGTGTATGTCACTGAACTATTCTGAACGACACAATCATTTTGATGAAATTTAGTATTTAAGACGTAAAATGTAACAGGCAAACTCACAGTCAAAATTAATATAGTATACAGCAGGCCCTTTTGTAACTTATTTTTCCCACCCGTTGCTTCTGTTTTGAGCATAGATTTAAAAAAATGCAAGGAAAATAAGTGAAAATTCTATAGAAAAATTATTTATAATTTAATTAATATTAAAGGTTATATTATGGTTGTTCAGTTTTCGTAAGGCAAAGGTAACACAGCCATAGAGCCCAAAAGGTAAAATAAAAAATAATAGTAAAATGAACGTGCTTATTTTTACTATTTTTTTTACCTCTAGGGATATAAATAAAGTGAATTAGTGCCGCCATTTTCTGAATGATTTTTTTGTAGATAAGTAGTGTCTCCTGTTCCAATTCTAAAAACACGACAATAATGAAATTTTATACAACATGGCTGGCGCGTCTAAGTTCGAAATTTGAAAAAAGCGACAAAAATTAAATTTCATATAGCCTTGCAGGCTAACCTTTGTAGAGTCTATCTCCTAAAGATGCTTCGGTGTCAAAGCGAAACGTGCGTTGAGGCGCATCGGAAAGATCGTGTAGTGCTGTGCTTTGATGGCGGAATCGGTGGTGTAGCTTTCGGGTTGCAGCATTACACCGATTTTCCCTCGTATTCATTCGCGGATTTAAGGAAAGTAGTTTAGTTTTTCATGCGAGGTTTTAACTTAATCAGTGGCCGGCATTTAGGTCGAGTATTAAGTTAAGCAGTTCTTACCGCGGCCGAGCGATAAATGGGCGACCAATTCTAATACTGCCTTTCAGTATCCGAACTACATAGTGTTTCAGAAGCTACGTAAAACGGTGGGTCCCGATTAATGTCACTAAGTGATATTTATCCTGAGATTGAAGAGATTGTAGGGTTAACTGGATAACATCTGACGGCAGTCGGTCGTCTCCTTAGCCACATCCTCTGCAGTTTAAGCGGGCTCTGGTATTTGACCCGGATAACGCTAGGAACAAGAAGAAGAAGAAAAAGAAGCCATTCTAGCAATGTTAAGCAATAAGATTGTGTTAAAAAGTAGAGTTATCGTTTCATTTGACGTTCGGTTTCAAAAGTAAAAGTAAGTAAAACTATCGAGAATGTTCGTGCTAGACACTTAGGAGTATCAAAATAACAGTTCAATATAGAAAGAGGTCTGTTCCCAAACAATACGATAAAGTTTAAGTCAATATTCTGGAAAAAAGTCAGACAAATGTTTTCAAATCTGCATTATCTATTTGGTCTGAAAAAGGTGAAATCTAAACTCACTAAAACCAAGTGCTTAATTAAAGATTAACTCAAAAATTTATAAAAGTCGTTCCAAATTCTTTAAATTTCCATTGTAATGGATTCACATACTTGTCGATTATTGATGAGTGAATTTTCTAACTAAAAACTTCTAAGAGTTCTGACTCAATTAAAATTCTTATAAGATTTCTTGAGAGGTTACTGATTAAGGCATACTACACACTGAAAATATTTCTTACTTGATGTAAGAATATTTGTTATTATTAAGATAATTGTTATTTTAATAAAAATAATTGACCCTAACTATCAATAATTAGTATCCCTAGTATTTCAAAAAATGTTTTTTTTTTTATGTGGAAACCTCATAATTTCTAATATTTTCTGGAAGAAATCGTTACTACATTGTTGAAGTTTTATACCTTTCTTTGTACCTTTATACAGTGTTTTTTGTATCCTGTTATTTTGTGTACAATAACGAATATAAATACTTATTAATTATTTCTTTCCTATTTTCTATTCTTTTTCGGGTTCCGTAGTCCTACAAAGGACGCTAATACTTTCGCTCTATTCGTCCGTCCGTCCGTCTGCCTGTCCGCCCGCATCATAGTGCCCCCTTGGTTTTTTGAACTATTACATGATCTAGCTTGAAATTTTATATATTGTTAGGACATGCTAAAAACGCACTTTGACTTTAAAATCTGACTATAAGATTTGAAGTTATTTAACAAATACCTTCATTCCGTATCAGATACGGAACACGATATAAGCGTATCTTGACACGCCCTTGGCAACTTTTTTACACAGAAAACTCATAAAATCGTTCCTAGTTGCTTTGAATGCACTTAGATAAGATGACAAAAACGATGTAGCTTTTTTATTTTATAGCTGTAGTGTAGAGAGCTTTACGTACGAGCTTTCATTGGTCTTGTAGGGGGCGTGGTTGAGTTGATGATTTAAACAAAGCTTTTAACGGCGATGACATGGCATTCTTCTTAATCGATTTACCTTCCACTATATTTTGGAATCGTGACCGTTTTTGTTAACGATTTTCATTATCTGAAAGAGATTATTACTTTTGAGGAGGTCTTAGCTTATTCAGCGGACGGCATTTGAGTCGATATCTAGGCTAAGCAGTTCTTACCACGGCCGGTCGATACATGGGTGACCCATTGTAATACTGATTTTCAAATATCAGTCCTCTTCCGTGTTTCGGAAGGCACGTAAAAGTGTGGGTCCCGATTGATGTCTCTGAGTGATGTTAGTCGTGAGATTTTAGGAATTGTGGGGGCTCCGGGGATGACGTCAGACGGCCCGGTGTCTGCTGCCTGCCCTTCTGCCCCCATTTAACAAAATTAAAAAAAAAAAAAAACTTAATCACTTCATCAAATTTTACTAAACTACATAATTTGTTACTATATTGCCGTTTTTATCGAATCATAAGCCATAAGAATATGTAGTTAATGACAAAACGTTTTTTACGATATCCCAAAAATCTACTTTCTTGTGTTGGGTCAGTTTATGAATAAGCGTGCGATATATTTGTCCATACTTCTAATCTCAAAACTTACACAATTTTATTTGATACATTACACACAAGAGAATAAACACAAATATAATTTTACGGTACAAAATTTGATGGCATTATTTACCAGTTATTCTCTACCGGGAAAGCCATATTATATATCCCAGGGATTTAATACGATGGACAAATTTTCCCTATTTACCGAAATGTTATGCGTGCATTCATTTATGCGAGACAAAGTAGATTATGTTCTTCTCCAAATTGTAACCAACCTCTATACCGAAATTCATCAAAACTGTATCATCTGAAGCTTAAGCGTGAATACGTAACAGACAGAGTTACTTCACATTTATTATATTAGTATGGAGTATGGATTAACCTTTGACACTAATTGAGACACTGAAACTTTAATGCTCGTTAAACGAAAATAAACAGGGCAAATGTAAGTCAGACTTGCGCAATAAGGGTTCCGTACCATCACGTGATACTTTACCAAGTCATTTTAAGAATTATGTTTTTATAATATTTATTTTCGCTTAATAACGTCAAGGCAATTTTATCTTTCTTATGGAACCACAAATTTACAATTTTCAGTATTTTCCTTATAACTGTACTTCAAGATTATAGGGAGAAGGTATCTTGGGAATTTTTATGATTTTTATGATGAAGGTCCACGGGAAGAACCCTACAGATTTTGATCACTATTTCAAATGTACTAATTAGTGTGAGAAATGTGACATAAATATGATTTTTGTTTGCGTATACTTATAGGGTTGATTTTTCACAAGAGTTTGAGCAATAGCTCAATGAATAGTCAAAATAATAAATGTAAAATTGATTGTAAGTAAAATAATAAAGTAATCCTCATTGCTCTGAATCAATGGTTGCAGAAATGATTGAAATCGCCATATTATGCCGTGTTATATATATCTCTCTATAATCTATCTCTTCGTATGACTGAATTTGCATTGATGAACTTGGTAAATTGTACTGACCCAAGATAGATCTAGACGGAAAAAAAAACGGAGGAAGACGTTTATATAGTGTTGGGACAACACAGGTAAATTAAAAAAAAAACGTATTCAGCGGACTGATTAAAATATTAGGTCATAGTGAAAACATACTCGCTCCCAAGACGCCCAGTCGCATAGTCGAGTCTATTAACTGTCCACGTAATTAGCTAATGGCTTGAGCGTAGCGTATCCTTATTAGAGGGGACTATTGTCGAACAGTGCACCGTACGGTACACCATGCGCAACCAATGTGATGTAATATTGTCTTGGGGGCCACAAAGGAGATATTCTTCCAGCTAATATGGGATTTTTTTATTCACGAATGAAGTTCTAGCAATTAGATATTTCATGTATAATCGGTAAAAAGGAAGGCATAGAAGGAAGACAATTTTAAAATATATAAAATAAGTGCAATAACAACGACATCAGTTTCAATCCATCAGATTAAAGAAGATAAATCTTGTTTGTTGGTAACGATAAACTCACAATTAAATTAATGTTTCTTGCTGAAAATGCAACCTTAAGTTGACGTTCGCATATTATAGAGATAAATTTTATAAATGAAGTGTCTTCTGTACTTTCAACTGCAAGATCAGTCAAACCTCAGTGGGTCTTGCACGAACATTTTCACCTAAGTAGAGGAATCGACTTTGCTTAGGATGAAAATGGTCGCGCTAGAACCACAGCAGACCTTTCCTATACGTGTAAGAAGACGCAGATAGAGGTAGTAACAGTTGTTTAATCACTCAGCACTACTTATTTTGATAGTTTAGGATATACTTATCTTATTTCAACATACGAGATCCACACTTCTCAACCAACCACCAAAAGCGCGCCAACACAAGTCAACTGTGGTGACTGGCCTTATAGAATTCAATGGACTCGTATCAATGATATATTTTAATTGTCTATTTCATCGCTTGCTGATGATCAGTCTGATAGTGTATACTTAACTTTATTGACAGATCATATCAAAATTATTTCTGTATAATAATTACTACCATTAGATATACATATAAGTAAGTATATCTAATGCCGGAGCCAAATATAGCTTCATTTCAATGATCATGTAGTGTGGCCGGGGACTTTGTGCTGCTGCGCAAAGCTTTGTAGTACTTTGTAGTCTTCAAGGACAAAAATGTACAAACACTATGTATGGCTCCGGCATTATATTAAGTTTGTACAAAACATTTACTTGAATTAAAACATGACTTTCTTAAGTGAGATTTTTGAGATGTTTTTGTAATATTGTCATGCTTAATTGAATTTCGCGGGAATTTCTGCAAAATACTACATATATTCCAATTTAACAAAGTCTACCTCGGCTCGCTTTAAAATTGTGCTCGCCGTAAAATTTATTTAGTAATTTAATGCTACAACATGCATGGCGACAGCAATCAGAAATCATTAAAATTAATTATTTATCAGATGAAATAAGACATTTAAATCTTATCAAACGGAATCATTTTTACATTGCGAGCGAGATTAATATGGATTAACAAAAAAAAAGGAAACTAAAAATGCAACAATCCGCCATGATAGCTAAGACACCCAGCAGAGCTTATGAAATTACTGAACATTATAAGTGCGTTCCTATAAGCGATCGCAACGTTTTAAAGTGCTCATTCAGATATTCGACATTTGACGACTGTGATCATTACGGTCGAAGCGAAAAAGTGGAGGTGATGCTAAGTGGAACGCACTGTTGGTATAAAGTGACGTCATGAAATCTTCAGAGTGTTTTGAAGCGAATTTTAATCCTTCATTTATAATGTTTTTTTTTGCTATAAAAACGTTAATTCCCGCAGAACTGTTTGGCTGTAGTAGATGTTTGAGCACAATAAACCTATTTTTCAAAATTTGTCGTCAGGTCTATTAAAAAACAAAGTTTGTGCTATGCCGGAGCCAGACATAGCTCGAAGTGTTTGTACATTTACGTCCTTGAAGACTACAAAGTACTACAAAACTTTGCGCAGCTACTACCACACTACATGATTATTGAAATGATCATTCAATTAAAGCTATGTTTGGCCCCGGCATTAGTTCAACTTTACGCAATTTTGTTTCCTTATTTTTATAGTTTTGAATCTCTAGACATAAAAGTTTTAGAACATATAGTCGACCAAGAAATTGGTTTGCCACGCTAAGGTCGAAAGTCGTTTGCCTGTCAATTGGTTAAAAGGCTCATTTTTGCTTGTTACACGTTACGTTATTTTTGTAGTTTCTTATATATGTAAATGCAAAACTAACAATGAAAAGTAATCTTAAACACTATTGGTAATGCACGAGGGGGTTTATTCAAGCTCCATTCTGTACTGTAGCCAACATTAAACGAGTCTTTGTATCTGAGTCACACTTCAATGCACGTCTTATCTCACTGTGTAGAGAACTGAGCTATTCAAATATGCATGTGTTTGAGACTACAGTTTCTCTGAATGGAAAAGTTTTAATTTTCTGTATAAATAAATATATACAATTGAGGAGGTCGTAGCTTGATTAAGCTAGGTGTTGGCATTTACGTCGATCGCTAGGTTAAGCAGTAATTGCTGCGGCTGGGTCTTAGATGGGTGACTCATTCTTACACTGGATTTCAAATATTCGACCTCCCCCGTGTTTAGGAAGGCACGTTAAACAGTAGGTCCCGAGTCACAGAGTGATATTAGCCGTAGGGTTGTAGACATTTTGGGGGTTCAGAGGATGAGGTCAGATGACAGTCGGTCATCTTAACTCGCCCCTCACCCACATCCTCTGCAATTAAGCGGACCTTGGTACTAGACCAGGATAATAATAGGTAGAAGAGAATATATAGAATATCTAGACTTCAATGGTGTAATAAACTGATTGCGGATATCTTGATCTCAATGATTTATCGAAGTGTAAATTTGTTTGCCTAACATATTAAATTCTCCTTTTTTCTGCTTTCATTTCATTCATAAATAAAGTTTTTGATGTAAAAAAAATAATCTATTTATTTATAAAAAAAATATATAATTATCCATCCGTAGGTATTGTTTAAAAAAAAAACTATGCTATTGTTAGATGAAAAGAAATTTTACTTATTGCAATAAAAGTTCTTGCACAATTATTTTTTTTTATTCAAATTTGGTTAGAGCAATTCATTTAATCATTTTCTCGTAATTTGCTTACACATAATGGTACATGAAGCCCAATCAGTGTACAAAAGTTCGTGACACTGGAGTCTAAACTAGGCCGAGCCTGTATCTTAACTAATCACATATCTTCGTATGGAACTAAAGCGAAAGGAGAAGCTTTTCATTCAAAGAGCCGCAGGTTGACGACCCCTGCGCTAGAATTGACAGTTCAGACGGATCATTCGGAGCGTAAAATTCAGGCCGAGAGAGCTGGTAAATCTATGTTATCCGTTCTCTGTCTGAAGGATTTATATTCAGTTCAGTTCGCCGCCGGTGGATTCTTCAAAGTGACTACAGGCGGCCACTTGGAACTAAATTAAACGTGCCACGATGAACGTCCGAGTATTCTTAGAAATTTTATCGAGTAAGAATTGTTTTGTTCCTTTATTTAATTGTGGGAATATATAAAGGAACTTGAGGGGGTCGTAGCTTAATATCGGTGGCCGGCATTTGAGTCAACTTCCAGGTTAAGCAATTCTAATCGTGACAACAACTCACAAAGTTTCTTATCGAAAACGTTTAGTTTCTTTCATGAAAGTCACAAAAGAATGTTGCTTTTTTTCGATATCGCGATGGTGTTTTTATTTAATATCTCATAGAAAAGCCTTTTCTTGCAAATAGGCAAGATTGTCATTATTAAACACTACATAACCGATCGCAAAGGACGTCTTTTCTGCTTAGAACCAAAGCAGTGCAGTAATGTTGTATGAAGTTATCACTGAGGATATAAATGGATGTTAATAAGGAATGTGGTTTCAATTATTTCTTATACTAATATATGTATACTATGAACACTTCTAGCTATGGTAAGCAGTTCTTATCGCGGCTGGGTGATAGACGGGAGACCCATTCTAACACTAATTTTCAAATATACGACCTCCGTGTTTTTGAAGGCACGTTAAACAGTGGGCATCGATTAATGTCACTTAGTGATGTTAGTCGTGAGGTTATGGGGGTTCCATGGATGAAATCAAACGAGAAACGGCCAGCTTAACTCGCCCCAGAGCCACATCCTCTGTAATTTAAGCAGACCCTGGTACTAGAACTGGATAACGCTAGGTACAAGCAAGAAGAAGATATGATTATAGGTATGATAGCTATTGCTTGAGATCAATACAGGAGTATTGAAGGCCGGCAACACATCTGCTAACCTTTTGGTGATTCAGATGTCAATGGGCGTCAATACCGCCTGCACGTTTGTAATATTAAAAAAAACTGTGATACACTACTCAGTGGATGACTCCTAATGAGGCTTCTGACTCTGCCAGGTTTTTATGACTATTCTGGTAGTGCCATTGAGTTCATTCCATCTTTACGACCGTTGAGCTATTTGGGCTTGCATTTACATAAGACAGACTATAGATTAATGTCAGTGGGTGTACCCTGTTAACCACATTACCAAACCTACTCCCCAAACATCTGTATTGTTCCTAAAGATTAGGCACGCTACTGAATTATTAATGCCTTGCCGAAACCGTACACAACTAATTTACCAGGTCAGGAGACAAACGTATTGTTGTCACTTATTTACAAACCCCTGATACATCAGTTTTAGACTACATTAAACTAGCTCTTGCTCGCTGCTTCGTTTTATAAACTTTATATAAAACGGTATAATCTAAACTAGAGATTGCCGGCTGGTCGAAATTCGCCCACAAACCTCTTTGCGTACAACTACATATACAGGTGTAAAAGACATCGTACCGCAAACTTTGTGATAAGACTACATTTATATAACAAAAATCAATCATATCGGAAATGAGAGGTTATAGATATTGCAATCCTCATCCCATTCTTGAGCGCGCAATGTATCGTGAACATTGGGAAGCAATCGTCAACAAAATGTTGACGCGCAAACTAATTTACATTAATCCCACATTAAAACCTATTTACACTTCGTTAAGTACAGTAGCAAGTTCACTTGACTAGTTAACGGGTAATTCGACCTCGGAATGTAAACGGTGTGCCCGGAAATAACAGTTTTAAAGTTGTTTTAAACGATTGTGAAAAATATTGATATACCGAAATCCCACATTTTTAAAATTTTAAACTTAAAAACGTCAATATTCGTGGAAAGTTACAGACATAATAGTAATGTTACAAACAAAGAATTATACAACCTGTGATCTAAACATTATTTTTTATCAGATTTAAATTTTGATTAATGATATTTTGAATTAAATTATTTGTTAAACTGTGAAACAACAAAACTTTTTTTGCTACAATAAAAAATCTGAATTGAATCTAAGAATGTCTATATATTACACGTAATTGAGTGTTGCAATTTCAAACTCACTCCAACGTCAATATCGGCGGTAAGTTAAAGATGTCGAAGCTGTACCAGTTAGTCAAACTCTTCAACTACGTACCTTCCATTTTTCGACACAGTTAGTCACAGAAAACCACCACAAATACCTATGACGATTGTACAAAGTTTGCTAAATTCGCTAATGCGGCCAGGAAAGCAGGAAATACGTCTGATCAGTCTGGCAGTAATTAAAATATTTTAAGTATGCTGGAGCAAGACATAGCGTCAACGAATGATCATTTCAATGATCATATAGTGTAGCCGGGGACTTTGTGTAACTGCACAAAGTTTTGTACAACTTTGTAGACTTCAAGGACAAAAATGTACAAACACTGAGCAATGTCAGGCTCTGGCATAACAAAGACTTAATTACCATTATTTTAATGGAATTTATTTATATTATTAGGTATAAAATACACAGTTTTAATTTTTAAGACAATTTTTCGTACCCTTTGTCATAAGGAATTTATAAAAATTTTAGACGAATCGAAATTCGAATAGAAACTTCCCCCTCTTTTTTGGAGATCAACAATTCAATTAACAGCGTGTGTTGTAAAGGAGCGTGATGTGAGGCGTGACACGACTCGTGCCACACGGGGGATACTTGATCAGTTTGTTGAACTGTAAACAATTTTCTCTCGGCTACGGCTTTACGAGTACAAAATAGGCCTTTTATACTGTGATATTAGAAAAAACACAGAGGTCCTCTGAAAGTTGACCGAAGTAAAAATTAATCGTACAGACGCTCCGTTTCAGTCACAGAAATCGATTCGGTAACAGTGTCTTAAGCTCAATGATCTTTCACACGCGCCTAAATAGGTATTTTCTTCAAAAATATTTTTATCAAATATGCATTATTAAATTGTTAAAATAAAACCTGACATACAAATACAGGGCAACCTCGATTTAACAAATCGGAGGGGAACAAGAAAATATTCGTTATATCAAGTAATTCGTTGCACTGAGGTTTGTTATGTTGAGGTTAGGTTGGTCTAAAATTCGTTATAAAGAGGTAAAAGAAAAGTTTCTGCGATCGATGAGGAACACCTTTTACGTTTCTGAGCCATTTTAACTTAAATCTTTAACAATAGTGACGAAAAGTGTTTACATTACTTTCTATCAAACAACAATGATTGTTTGACGAACAAAAGCGTGTCGAAACATGCCACGACACATCACATACTATAAGATTAAGAGTTATATATTGGTGGTAACGAATTTTGTCAACCCAAAACCTTTATATAAAGTTCCCACCAATATATAACTCATCTTATATTCATGTTCGCGCACGAATTTTAGACCAACCTAACCTCAACATAACAAACCTCAGTTCAATGAATTACTTGATATAACGAATACTTTCTTGTTCCCCTCCGATTTGTTAAATCGAGGTTGCCCTATATATTTGTGGTAACTTTATATAAAGGCTTTGGGTTGACAAAATTCGTTTATTAGAGGTATGAATACTTTTTCTTGATAGTTGAAAATTCATTATAAAGAGGTTGTTCGCAAAAATGTTCGCATTGTAAAGGTATATTTTATATTGACTGTTATGGACAATTCAAGGGGATTACGAAGAATTTGTTAAATCAAGGAAGTCGTTATATTGAGGTACGTTATATTAAGGCCCTCCTACTAAGCTTAAATTAAAAGCTTGTATTAGGAGTGGGTGCGACAATACCCCAGCGGCGGTGGGGTTTGAACTGGGTACCTTGCGGATTTCAGGCCATACCTCATACCGTGGATCTATTGAGGCTCTATTTACAATATAAACAGAACTGAATATATATTTATTACAATATATCTATTACGCTACCAATATACATTTTAGATTGGTAGATATAGTCACATACAATTAGTTTAGTAAAACTAACCATTGTGTTAGGCATAAAAGTTGAACCACAGAGTATCTATATAGTTCATTTTAAGGAACTGATGTGATAACAAAGCATGAAAATATTCCTTCCTCTGGAAATAAAGTGTAAAATATTTTCCCCGTCATAGAAGGCCTATTAAAAAAAAAAACATTGAATTAACCAGGTTTTGTATATACTATTTTTTTAAACTTTATGCAATTTTAATAGTTATGATTATAAATATTATTTACTGTCCTTACATTACAAATAAACGTACAGAGCTTCATTCTTGCAGTCCTGATTATTATTTGCAGCTGAACTGGACCGGTGCGCCTAAGTACCAACCTCTTTCACATAAAATCAGCGTGAAGTGGCGGCAATGCTGTTACGACAAGTGATGGTATTGTTGTCGCGTTTCGTTCGGTTTGTGAGAGTTCCAGTTGGGGCAGGCCTCACCGAAAAGGCTGGAAATGTATCCAAGCGGTGTCGATGTCCGTCCATAGGGACGTCGGTAGTTTAGATAAATAAATATATACAGGACTATATGATACTCGGATGTCTGTTCCTAAGGTAGACAACTTAATGCCTGTGTCATACGTAACAGACGCCTGTTATACAAAAAAAAAAATTTTTGGTTGAATATATAAAGAAATATATATAGATAAAACACCGAGACTCAATGCAGGAATCGAACTAACAGCCCCGGAGCAGAAGGCCAGATAAATAGAATCAAACAGAAAAATGGCTTATTGTGAAATCAACAGATCGCCATGTTGCAGAAAGACAAATAAAAAAAAACTTACACATACACAAGAATTAAATGTCAATGTTACAAACGCACACTTCCATTTTATTTATCTGTGTACATGTTTTTGTATTTTTCTTCCCTCAATGTTCCTTGAAATCAAATTATGTACTTATGTGTTAATAGTAGAATCTTAGAATGCTTGTAATCTTTTTAATATAGTACGTATATATATATTAATAATTCTTAAGTACTGCTTCAATCCAATTTTTCAAACTAACTCTGCTCTTTCTTGTGTGTTGCATTTATCTGTGGTAAGTTTACTGGTCAATATATCAGTTTTCTTAGCATTGAGTTTAAGAATCACATGTACTGTATGTTTCCCTTAAAAATGAAAATAAATAAAATAACCTATCATGCATTGACAAACAAAAAATATCGCCCTATTTCTATGTACAGACAATTCCATATTCATGAATAAACAGAGTTGTTTAGACCCAATTTCCCAGCAACAGTCCTAGAACAAATAACATTAAATCTTTAGCTCGGGCACGGCAGGTGATTCTCAACATGAGGCCTTAGAAAGGCTTAGCAAATATTTACAAGTGCCTCGAGTGGCTTAAAACAAATTCTCCAATAATCTCGACTTTCTGCTTGCTATTGTTTACGTTGTTTCGCTACCGTCTCCCCTTGTAGGGTTACGTCTTAATAAATTAAAATCTTAATTTATTTAATAGCTTTATTGAATAAAGTAGCAGTGCCTGCTACTTTTAATGAATGAAATTAGTTAAAAAAATAGATTCAATTAGCGTGATGCTGTATAGCCTTCTTGAATAATTGAGCTATCTCTGAGAGAATTTTTCATCGTCAGAAACTGTAGTTCCTGAGATTAGTGCGTTTAAGCAAGCAAACAAATAAACTCTTCAGCTTTATATATAAGTATAGATATAGATTAACGGTATATTAACGTATATAAACGCCTGAGGAAGAGATGGCGCGACGACTTTGGACGCCTTTGCGGGAAAGTAGTGGATTGGTTTAGCTCTGGCTAGAGGAGAGTGGTCTAAGAGATGGGAGGCCTTTGCTTAGCAGTGGGGCATTACATAATAGAATGTATTAAATAGTAAGTAAACCAACGTTCGGGTAACTGCAGACCTCTTTGCCCCTTCTACTAAAAGTACTAACATCTTGCACGCCCATAACAACTGAACAATCCTAGCGATGCAATCAGATCACGAGAACATAATAGCATTATCGAAGCCGGAGTGGTAATCGAATCGAGAGTTTAATTCGATTCCATTGTCGATAGAGAGCTCTCGATAGGTCTTCTAACCTTTTAGCTCATTGATTGCTGGAAACTGATTGGTTTGTAATAATTTCAGCTCACAAGAAGGGGGTTACAATTGTCGAGAGTTCAAATTGAGATATAAAATATGCTTCATACAAATAGACCCTCACAAGGACCTTTGAATCTTTACATAATATAAAACAAAGTAGCTTCCCGCTCTTGTACGTTTAGACCTTTTAAGTTTTAATGCAGTTTTCATCAACATTCAGAGGGAGAGAAGTTTATATGTATAAATAAATGCATACATTGAACCTGTGCGAAGCCAGGGCCGGTCGTTAGTGTAGTACATAAGTTGGTATTACGGATGCTTCAATTCAAGCAGACTTCTAGATTTTCAAGTACTTTTACAGCCTTCAAATATCGTCAAATCTGTACTAATATATAAAGCTGAAGAATTTGGTTCCTTGAACGCTTAAATCTAGTCCAATTTGAAAAATTATTTCAGTGTTAGGTAGCCCATTTATCGAGGAAGGCTGTACATCATCACGCTAAAATTGAATCTATTTTTTTACCTAATTTTACGCCGACTAAGTAGCGGGCACAGCTAGTATTTTATAATTAATCACAGATTCCAAATTGACGCCGCGTTTAGGGTCAAGAAATTTTGTTTGTGCTTTTCCAAAGATCAGGCAGTATTTAGATAAATTTAAGGACATGAATACTACAATGAACTCTCGCATGAATGGGGCGATTCCCCAGATCACGTAACTGTATCCGATTTAATCAATAATCACTCGTAATCTCTCCAACATTGATCGTAATTCTGGGGGTCACAGCGTAGGAGATACAGTATACTCAATGCAATTTTTATTTTATCTTACTTTAGTGTCGGTAGCGTGTAACATAAAAATTAATTGTTAGTTAGACTGGGTAAGTATCTCCAGTGTACCGAAAACCACCAACAGACACACATGCAACGGCACTTATGGCCTAGATATTTTTCATCTAGGGATGCATCTAGAAATTGTCTATATTTTAATTTAGGTACTTTTATGTCTACCGCAACGATACATACTTTTGTCTAACATAACACTATTAATTGATTTTAAACTCATCAAGCATTCCTCCGAAGTCATCTCCGAAATCATAAAGTATTCTTGCCCCGAAGTCAACTCTGAACTCCTTATAAAGCATTCTGGCCTCTGAAGTCAATTCCAAACTCATAAAGCATTCTGGCCTCTGAAGTCAATTCCTAACTCCTAAAGCATTCTGGCCTCCGAAGTCAACTCAGAGCTCATCGAGAAGTCTGGCATGCGAAGCCAACTCGGAAATCCTAGAGCATTCTAGCTTCCGAAGGTGCAATGGCTAGTTGAGTGGTTCCTGCTGATCAGTAGGTTTGCTAGGGTTCTCATACTATTGAGTAAGAAAATTTACAGGGAGTAAAATCAAACTTTGCGCGTTATGTTTGGAGTAAACTCCAGTTGCACGTCGGAGCTGACAAACACTTTTTTTTGGATTGACATATCAAAACACCGAAAGCGAAAGCTCCGCGTTTCCCGACACGGCGACGGGAGCTTATTGTTGTAAGCTCTTAATTAAATGCGACTGCGAATAGTGCACCTACTGGGCGTTGGGACGCTTATTCTTTTGTGCTTTCGCTCGTATTGGCGTATTTATTGTTTATTTGGGCCCCCGTTGCTGTGGGGGACAAACAGGTTCGATTTACACTTGTGTGCCCCTAGTTAAATTGTTGGCCGATTTCGAATATTAAAAAAGAAAAAGTTTTTTTTTCATATGTAGAAATTCCCCATATATCCGTACAAATATCCGGTTTTTATATAAACCTAATATTATTTGTAAATAGAGCTGTAAACAAGCATACTATTTTCCACATAATTTTAGCGAGATGATAGCCTATAGCCTTCCTTGATAAATGGGCTATCTAACATTGAAAGAATTTTTCAAATCAGACCAGTAGCTCCTGAGAGTAGCGCGTTCGAGCAAACAAGTAAATAAACCCTTCAACTTTATATATTAGTAAAGATTTGAAGATAAAGTAAACAGTTTATTTTAGTGTATATATATATATATATGTATATATACATTTCACCTTTCTTGTTTCAATAAATCATATCCTTGTTCCATGCAAATGAAAATGTGCAGACTGATAGTCAGCTTCTGCCACTAGAAGAGGGAATGCTTTATACACGTAGGTCTTCGTTACACAGGGCATAAATAGTTTACCAATATGTATTTAAAAATATCACAATTATGGACTTATTTACATGAACTGTAGTTAGAAGAATTGTCATCCTTGTATCTGTATGATGCAGCGATCTAAACCGGATCTTGGGCTCGAAAGACTTGCCACTTCCCTCGATCATATGTCGTCTCATGCCATTACGGGGTTAGAAGCTGGCTCAGGTCCCGTTCTACTTGGTATTTTCATCTATTCTTGGATCGTCTGATTGGTCCCATTCCGTAGTCCCAAGTAGACTCGGCAGGCAATTTTTACGAGATGGAAACAAGGAATTACCATAATTTGACAAAATACCAGAAAAAAATAAGTTACAAGAATAAACTAACGGAGAAAGCCACCAGAAAAAAAGAGCTAGGGGCGCTCTTGCTATCGTTGCGTACCGGAGATGAATTTCTCCTATTAACGTAACGATTAAACAGCTATTAACCGAATGCCGACGTGTGGCAGTGTTTCCTGTTTACCTGACTGATGTCTTGTGCGCGCTTGTTTATTTTACCCAATTACACTTAATTCAATTTGCTTCAGCGCGCCTTCTATCAATGTCGCCGCCGGGCTGGAAACCTTCGGTTGATATGGTCAAGTTAAACTACAATTAAAAGGCAATCTAAGTTTAAGTTTAAATCCTCCTGCGTGCCCTAACTCCTGCACACAGGAGGATGTAATGGCTGCATCAGATAGAGCCATTGATGTGGCCACTTTCTGAGCCGCTACTGCACTATTAATTTTATGAAGTTTGTCATTGAATCAATAAGAAGGAGAAAAAGACGTATAAGTTTGTATTATAACCTCGATATAATCATCGCAGAAATGACCGGTCCGAAGAAGAAGCCCGAAAAGGAAACTAGAAGTGAATAGAAGAAAAATGGAACAAAGAACATATGAAAATATATATTTGATAAGAAAATAAAATAACAATGACACGGGCCGCCATCACCTGGACTAGAAATTATCAATTTATAAGAAAAAACCTCGATAAAGATAGCGCTGAAAAGGCGGACTAAAACCGAGCACAATCCTACAAACCCTAGAAATTCGGTATATGCTCCTGATGACAGCTTCTAATATAACTCATATATTTTCTACAAAATATAAGATAGAAACATTTTCCGTGCAAACACATTTAATCCTACATAAATAAAATAAAATTCCGAATCTTTTGACACTTTTGGTAAAACTACGAAACTAGCATAACGGGAAACTTTACAGCATATGCATGAAGCTGAACCAAATAATTGATAGAATCAAGCATTACTTTACGAAAATCCACAACCTGCATGCAAAACTACACCACTCGTATTCGCAAACCTAAGTAAGATAGTGTAGTTCTTCGTACATAACGGAACCAAATACTTTTTGGTGTTTTTTTTCAATCTCAGTGATTATATTTTTATCGTGGCATCGTTCAACTTGTAATAATAACAATTAATGAAACAAGAAAAATATAATACGTTACAACATTTTGATACTTTTAGTTAAAAATGTAGGTTACAATAAACTGTATATATGTATAAGCGTTCCCAAGAAAACGTGTTAAAGTTCAAACAAACTACGTTGTCGAACCATAATTGCCTGAACGAATTGTTAATCTGACCCTAATTGAGCAGTATTTATTTGAAGGCGATATTAACAAGCGAGAAATTACGATCTATCCCAAAAGCATACCGAAGAAAAACCAAATTTACCAAAAACCAAAACAGCTAAAAGCAGCTTTTCCCTGTATATGTATTTATATATTTCTAAAAAAAGAATATTTGTGTATAACAGGCGTCTGTTACCTATAACACAGGCAAATAGTTATCTACCTTAGGACCTTAGGAACAGGCTTCCGTGTGTCATAAAAAAAAATATAAAGAAAAGAAGAAAAATAATAAAGTCCTATTATATTAATTTAATTAACCTATAGTGTCCTAGTGTTGGGCAAAGGCCTTTCCCCCTCTTACTACAGAACAAAACAAAAATTATCTAGCGAGTTCAGCGTGTAATAAGAAAATGGGAGAGTCACAAAGTTGCAAAAGAAAAACGTCCGCTCATCGCTTGTCAAACATTCGAGCGTGGCTATTTTTTTTATTGTAAAGGAAATACTCTAAGGAGAAACGCAAAGTATATAATCTGATCATTTACTCAAGGTATTGTAGCTAAAATTATTACGCGCTCCATAAAACCACACTCCAGGCGTTATATACAACATGATCTTACCTTAAAAGAGTCTTCGTTTCTGCATCTAATCTACGTAACCCGACTGATCCCCACAACGCTTTAGCGACTACAAAATTAACATCGATCCCTTCCCTACTATAATACTTCTATTAACCTTTTTGTCCTAAGTACTAAGCGCTATCGAAGTCAAACTTCTGACAACTGTTTTCGCCGTAATTTAACATGACCCTCCTCAATGTCTACATGATATATCATTCATGGGTCCCGAGTGGACTCAAATTGTTCCACTGACAAACACTTCCAACTGGCATGAGCTCACAATGGTACGGCACGCAACGCTTCGCGTTTGAATATTTTATTATGACGTGAAGGGTACATCGACGCGAGGCTTGTACAATATTTCTTTTTTAAAAAACAACATTTTTAAACTGTGCAACTAAGTTAAGAAAGTTAAGTTAAATTTCTATCTTCATTAATGCGTGAAATGTTAAAAGCACGTCTATGGAAGTGATTTGAATGAAGGGACTTGAATCGTTTTAACCTTGTATTTTACATTTGTTATAAACACGTAAGAAGATATTATTATTATTGTAAGCAATTACGTTTTAAAACGTAATAGCTTACAATAATTATAATCTTTTCAAAAGAACTTGTACAAGTCAAATCGGTTAAATTCCTATTTTTCCCATATGCGCAGTAATCTTATCATTAATTACCCGATTTAACGGCAATTATTCGAATTTTTCTCGCCGTCCAATCCAATCTTGGACTTCAACGAACATTTGAAAAAAGAATTGGTAAAACTGGTCCAGGAGTTGTTGAGCCATGCGCTTACCAACACATTTTGCAATTCATTTTTATATACATGTATAGATATAGATATAGATTTTCAACAGGCACGAGGTTTCGTACTTCTCCGATCGCACTTATATTGAATTATACCATATCACTAGTTTATTTTTAGACCATACCATTCCACCTTGATTAATATTTGTAATGCTTGCGAGGCAGGTTACACTAGTGACGTAAGAATTGGACGTATACAACGCTGGGTTATTTATTTTTACTCACCAAGGGGCTATATTATCGATGAGATCGTAGCTTAATCAGTGGCCGTAATTTGAGTCGATCGCTAGGTTAAGCAGTTTTAGCCATGTCCGGGTTATAGATGGGTGACCATTCTAAGACTGGTTTCAAATACCTGACCTCCTCCTTCTTTTGAAAATAGTGGGTCACTGTTATTGTTACTGAGTGATATTAGTTGTTAGGGTTCTGGGGATGACGTCAGACGGCAGTCAGCCATCTTAACTGGAGGATGTGGCTGTGGGTAGCCACAGCCTCATCCTCTGCAATGAAGAAGCTGTCCGTATTATCAGAAGTCTAAAAAAATGCTTTTTTTTATGTTACAAGAGGCAAACAGGCAAGCAGCAGACATGCCCATGGGCATCTGCACGACCAGGAGCCAAGCAGATGCGTTGCCGGCCTTAATGACGAGTTTGGGCCTACGGGAAATCTCACAAACCGAACGAAACGCGACAAAAATACCATCACTTGACGTGACCGCATTGGGGTAACAGCGGCAAGATTCATTAAATTTCAAACAATTATGTAACACAATATTATTGAAATGTATTGCTGTAGCCATCTATAATTGATATAGCATTTAAGTTTTTCTTTTATATATACCATGTAACTCTGTTTTTAAATAATTTGTATACCGTTGATGGCCTTATTAAATAAAAATAAAAAATAAATACCCCTCTAAAAATTAGTTGTTTGACTCCCTCCACTTCTGTTATTCTTCCGTCTGGATGTTGCAAACCCTCCCATTTTTCTGTTGACAGTGGCATGCCCCTGAAACAAGTAGCAAATTAAATATTAAAATACCCTCATTTATGAGATCAAAGCTCAAGTGGGACGAATGGACCCGCAAAGGTGGGCCATTTTTGCGACTATATGGACTCCCACTTATGGCCGCCGAAAACCTGGTAGACCGAGGAAGAGGTGGGGGCGACGACTTGGAAGTTTTTGAGGGAAAGGTGTGGATTGGGTTAGTTCTGGATAGAAGAGAGTGGTCTAAAAGAGGGGAGGCCTTTGCCCAGCAGTGGGCATTACAGGCTGATTAAAAAAATAAAAGGAGAATGTTAAGCAATTTTGACTGACCCGTTGGCGGTGTGGGCAGTGACCCTGCCGGCCGCTCCGGGGTCATGGGTTCGATTATCTCCTCGAGTGTGGGTGTGTTGTCTATATGTATGTATTTATGTATTTAAAAAATAATAATTTGTGTATAACAGGCGTGCTGTTCCCTATAACACAGGCATTAAGTTGTCTACTTTCGGAACAGACGGCCGTGTGTCATATAGTCCAGTATATATTTATTTATTTAAATTATTTGTACTGAGAGTGTGGTTGCCAGTTTTTCACATGTACCCTCAAGGAGTGAATAAATAACAAGCAAGTGAATACTATAGAATCAAATAGAAATTTGTACCGACCTAGGTATGCAGGGCCGAGGTGGTAAGGTGGGCTTCACATTGATGACCTCGTACTCGTCACTCCTCGTCACGCTGGTGCCGTCTTCTAATGCGCTCATACTCCTTGTAAGCAGATCAGCCACTTCTTCTGAAACGTCTCTTTTCCCGTTCAGTGCTTCGTTGCCATAGTAAACTGTAGAAGAACGCGTATGAGGGGTCATCCTTAAATGACGTCACACGTTAATGGGGTTGGGGAGAGGAAACACCAAATTGTGACAAGCAGAGGGGGTATAAACCATGGTAATGTCACATGTCAAAATTAAAAAACCATAAAAAGAAAAAGCAGAAAATATTTAAAACCTTCTTTCTTTTAAGGGGGTAGAGTTAAATAATCGTTAAACTCCTTATACATACTAATAATATATAAAGCTGAAAAGTTAGTTCGTTTGTTTGCTTCAACGCGATAATCTCAGTAACAACTGGTCCGATTTGAAAAATTCTTTCAGTGTTAGATAGCCCAATTATCGAGGAAGGCTATAAGCTATATACCACCGTATTGAATCTAATTTTTCACCTAATTTAGAAGTCGCGAGCACAACTAGTATATTATATTCTAATATGAAACAAGCAAATGCCCTAAAGGTAGACGACCATCAGCCAGTTGCCACAACTAGACTAGTAATTAAGACGATCCAACTCGGAATAGGAATATTGGAGAAAATACCGATGTTAGTTAAAATTGTTTGAGGATGGTAAAGACAATAATTTTGTACGGAGCATTCAAGTAACCTTTTTAATTTCATTATTAGAAAGGACATCTAAAGCTGCACTAGTAGAATACCAGATTTGGCTAGGCAGGGGAGGGAACACTGGCCATGAAGGTGAGTTAGTGGCCACTATAAAGAGCACTCTTAAACCTACTACTGGGTCACAAGTCCCCATGTTCCTTCTTCTACAACGCGATGAACCCAGCACCAGCAGGATAAATCCATGGAATGCTAAGAAATTCGTCTCAGTTCATTATTAGAAAGGACGTCTAAAGCTGCACTAGTAGAATACCAGATTTAGCTGGGCAGGGGAGGGAATACTGGCTAGGAAGGTGAGTGTTATTGGCCACTATAAAGAGCGCTCTTAAACCTACACCTGGGTCACAAGTCCCCCTTGAGACCGGAGCCGATCTCTCGGGGCTCCTTCGGTACGCCGCAGTACCGCAGCTCGTACAAACCGCAGCCGCACCTAAGATTTAGTAATATAAAAATTAATAACTAATTTTGTGCCAGCAGTTGCGGTTATACAAAAATTAAATTAAATTAGGGTCCAATTTTGGGACACTATGTCGGTGAATACTCGTCCACCGCGATACCACCGAAATCTGTTAACAAATGTATTACCCCGAAAGGTTAATCCATGAAATGATAAGTAAATTCTTCGGGCCCTTAAGCCAAAGTGGATAAATGATAAAGTTTTCTTATAATCTTTGAGGTGTCGACATGTACCTTGAATCAATTCTTTATCAAAGAGTTCATTTACCTATGCGCTTCTGGTCTTCCCTTCTCCTGTATACTGCAGCTAAGTACGAGAGACTTTTCTTTGATAACTCGCCACGGTGAGTAGACCAGCTTTGCAGGACCCGGAGGATCTGTCAAAGTGTTCAATTCGTAAGGTGCAAGTTGTATATAATATATCGTAATTATTAAGATTCTATTAGAAATATTTTTTTCATCTCCTAATCTGAAGTTGTAAGTCAAATGGGAAGAGATTCTTTACTTTTTTAAATATATCACATATGAAGGTCCAAGGTCTGACTAAAGAATAGTATTTCTTTTATAATTTATCTAAAATTTCACCTGTACAGTTATGCCCGCTAGACACGTATCGATAAATCGTTGCGAATTAAGCTACTGCGCCGTTTTATCGATCGTGTGTGTGAAAAATTGTTATCTAGTAAACCGCACAGTTTCATACTTGCGTTTGGATGGCGATCGCTCATTTATTAACGGCAGTTATTCACGGAGCTTGCTTTAAGGTTCGATTTAACTGGGCAGTTAAATCGCAACTATTTATCGATACGTGTGTAGCGGCTATTAGACAGTACTGTCAGAATAGATTTAATAAATAAATATCTACACTATATAAAAAAATATATATATTACAGGCTGGCCCGTTGGCACAGTGGGCAGTGACCCCTGCCTTCCGTTCAGGAGATCGTATGTTCAATTCCCGTCTCGAGTCTCGGTGTATTATTCATATCTATGTATTTATATATTTCCAACAAAATATATTTGCGTATAACAGGAGGCTGTTGTTTATAACACAGGCATTAAGTTCTAAGTCTACCTTAGGAACAGGCGTTTGTGTGTCATATAGTCCTACATATTTATTTATATAAACCGTTAAACAGTGCGCTAATACTCAGCGTATATAATTCAGTCAAGATCAGATCAGATCCGATACTCACAATTCACAACCAGCTCAGTCTTCTCACTCTCGTTGCCCCAACCAGCGTAGTTTTTCCCCTTACAGGAGTAGTTTCCATGGAAGCTTTTTGTCGTATCTTGCAGGAGTAACATTGATGGATCCACTTCATTACAAAGGTTATCTATGGAATGATATTATTTCAGAGTTATTATTTAATACTAGACAATTCAAAATTCAACCACAAATTTTTATTTGCGTAACATCTATGTACTTATTGAAAGCTATATACAAAATTTTAATTCTCTGTACAAAGGCATTGTTATCTTTGACAATTAAGACACTATCTTTGACAATACGGTCATCATGACTACGCTTGGATATAATCTTATAGTAAAATTTATGCATGTGTATGTAAGTCGTTCGGCATTGGTGTGCGTGCGGTTTTATTTTCATTTTGAAAATTTCATATCTTTATGATGTATTTGTATAAAAATATTAGCATTTGTACACCGTCCTCTATATAAGCTATAATTGCACAAAATTTAATACTCTTCCGCCCGTCCGTTTTTGGTTCACGTAATAATATATAGATGAACAGGGACAAACAGACAGACTGTGATATAGACTCTAAATGACTTCCGACTCCTATTGACAACTGCACTTGCTGTTCGATGATGCGTTGCTGGCCTTTCAGTAATGAACATGCCATTTCCTTAAAGATCCCTTAGTCATGTCTATAGCCTTACTAGCTTAGCCTACTAGCTAGTATTGACTTAGGGATCTTTAAGAAAAGTTAGTGTCGATTGAACTTGATGTTGCAGCCGGTTTCATCGTATCGATGTAGTATCTTTAGTATGTAGTATGTAGTATCTTTGCTCTATGCATAAAACGTGGATGTTAATATATACATATTGCTTATTATAAAAAAAATATATTAGAAATCGCACACTCTCCTCTATATACTTCGTCCGCGTAAAATTGGGTGAAAAATTTTAGCGTGACGATTCATAGCCTTCCTCGATAAATTGGCTATCTAACACCGAAATAATTTTTCAAATCGGACCAGTAGTTCCTGAGATTAGCGCGTTCAAGCATACAAACCAACTCTTCAGCTTTATATATTATTATAGATTATTTTTAATGATTTTTTTTTCTTAAATACAAAACAATTTAATAAATAATAAAGTTTTATCTGAAATAAGTTATTAATTATAGTGTTATGATATGTGTTGGCGTCTTTATGAAAAATAAAAAGGAGTTTTTCACGTCATGATAAAAATAGGAAAAAACTTGATTGATCTATAAGGCGGCAACGTTTAAGGTAGGGGCACACTTTAGGTTAGTCTTACATTTTTGCGTTACTTTTTCTTTAATATCCAATCTCCTTGTAATTTAATATATACATAATTATACAACAATGGGTAACCAGTCAGCGGTTCATTGAAGTGAATGTCGTCGCCAAAGTACAAATTACACCACCAGAAGGTTCACAGATGCGTTGCAGGGCTTTGAGAAATAAGTATGTTCCCGGCTTATCTAAAGATCCAGACGCTGTATTGCTACCCAATAACGGAAAAGGCAAGTGGTTCTAGAGGGACAGTGCGCGAATAAGAACAATTCTAGCAATGTAGGGATTTCCACATATGACGTGACACGAATATTATGATACCTCTGTTTTATTTTTTTTTAAATTGATCTTAATGTTTTTTAATTTTGACATGTGTTGTCACAACACCTTTAAACCTCCCTATTGTCTGACAATTTCACATTTTGGTGATACCCTTTGACGTGTGACTATGGAGATAAGAACAGATGGAGTTACATCTCTGTAGATAAAAAAGTCCGTCGAAATACGAAAATAAGGGGGGCGCCACATCTGCTTCATTGTCAATTTTATTCATACCTTAACATTTCTCTATACCAATCAACGCCATTCTAGAAGGTTATTGGTCAATTCATCTAATATTGCTACGCTCATGCCATACTATTTGCCTACACCAGCGCTATTTTGGACGGTTTTTAAAATTAGTATCTAAGCTATAATGTTGGACACTTAATCAACTTTTCTCCCATAATAGATGTTATTTCTTATATTCTAATCTCCATACCCGTGACCTAATTTAACGAGAACCCCTTTCACAATTCCGGTTTTTAAAAAAACAAGGCAGTGTGTTGAAATTTCGAGTCTTGATGCGATTACTTCAGTTAATTATCGTATCCAATTTGACAAAAATTGTAAGTCAAATTTTGAAAAAGTGATATTAGGCAACAGTGAAGTGTGAAAATGGGAAATACATCCTTGATTACGTTAATATATTAAAAAATACATAATGTATCCCAATCCTTACAGATGTGACGCACAGCGGGCATAATGCCAGCGCGGCGAGACAAAATAAATGTGCTCTGAAATAGAATTAATGATCATTATAATACAATTTCCCATTCCAGCGCCCTGGACACAGCTGGGGCTCAGTCCTTGGGCTTGATTATGCGCCACATTACCTGAAACCAACGAAAATTTACTTCACATTTATGGAAAGTAAGTGTTGACGTATATATATATATATATGTACATACTACTAGGGGACCCAGCCAGTTTTCTTAAAGCCTTGGCAGCTCAACGTATTAGGGACGGAACGGAATCTGTAAAGTGCTCAGTTCAAGCCCTAACCTCGTTGCTGCGCCATGACGCATACATTAAAAAAAAACTTAACTGGAGTGATATACGAAAATGCAATAGGTATGCTATTCCTTAATTTAGCTTCTAAAAAATCCCGTACCTCAAAAGGTTATCCCTGTCACCACATTATTCCCTCATAGCGCGTGACACATACTATGGCGACGCGTCACCATACCAACGGACTGTATGTCCACCGCATTAGATAACATCTTGACCGCTCCTCTTTAAAATTTCTAAATAAAAGTCTCCGACAGTATATGTCTATCTTTTAAGGTTGGCTCAGTATAACCTTTTTTTGGTAAGCATAAAAAGTTTATAGTAAGCCAATCTCACAAGATAGGCATATGCCGTCGCGGACTTTTATTTAGAACCATTAAAGGGGAACAATTCCGTCATACATGATTTATGCAAAACTTTAACCGTTTACGCAGCGCATGCAGAGGAAGCTCTCAAAAGAAAAAACAGACCCCGATTTTGAAACACTCGTCATTGGTGCTCCGCTTCTATTGGTCTTGGCGTGGTGATATATAGCACATAGCCATCCTCAATAAATGGGCTATCTAACACTGAAATAATTATTCAAATCGGACCAGTAGTTCTTGAGATTAGTGCGTTCAAACATACAAACAGACTCTTCAGCTTTATATATTAAAAAAAAGTATAGATGGGAACGTTATTCGATAGCATATTAGTCGTAAATAGCACGTTTAAAGGGAATGAAAATTCCGTAGATCTTATTAGTTTAGGTACTCAGGGTGGTAGCTAGTTTCATTATTTAAGAGGAAATCTCACAATTGTGAGTTTCAGGACAAGGAAAAGGTGTGAGTAGAATTTTGAGTTCTGTAGCAATAACTCCGTAACTAGATTCAGCTGCCGGTATTAGCTTGTCTCACACTTTCCATCCATTGCTCGGTATGGATAAGGCATTAAAAAGGGATTCTAATGAATAAAATTTGCTATACGACACAAAAAACCTATTTGTGTCAACGATACCAATACCAAGAACGACGCGTAAACAATATAATTTTGTTATAGATACGGCGCCTACGCAGAACGTGATCTATATATAATTACTGAAAGACTCCAACCGACACGAATTCTAACCGAGTACATATGTTCGTAAACATGTCAATTTTTTCACGTGCCTATTCAAGTATTTACTTTCACTTAAACGCCGTTAGACACGATTTAGATCCTCGCGAACAGCACGTAGCTGTGTACGGGCCCATTGGCTTGATACTAACGCACAAAGCTGCGATGTGAGGTAATGGATATCGGAAACATATTTATGAGTCCTTCGGCTAGGAAGCATGTTGTACGATACCGCACACCGCAGCGTAGTGCGTTATGATCGCGTAAGCGGACCTAAGTTGAGTATCATCTTCAGGTATAGCTTACGCTTGCAGGGATATTTCATAATAATTTAAATAGGTTCGTTATTAGGATAAGATAAAGAAAAGATCATTTAACAGATTATATTATGATAGGTAAATGTTATGATCATACATTTTGATTGATTACTAATAGTTACTTTACGTTTAACCTGCGGTTATGCTCGTATTCTCATCAATACTTTTCTTCATGAAATAAAGGAACCCTATATCTTTTTCGGTACTCCCGAAGATGATGATGTCATCCTAATAGAACGCAAAAGCGCGTTGCAAGCGAACCTAGTTCGTGCGAACGTTCGATCAAACATATTGATGTCTAAGGGTCCTATCTCAACAAAACGCCATGGCGACGTAGCTAGTGAGCTACGTTATCCAAACAATTCATATTAAAATTTAGGACACCTAACTCACTTAGCACCGGTTTGGCGATGTTGTCAAATTATGAGCGCAGCCACAACTACTACTGCCCACTCCATTGGCAACCGTAGGAATCCATCGCCACGAAGCTGGCGACGTCGCTATGGCGTCTCGGTGAGGTGGAGCTCTAAGTTCTCTAATTGAACAAGCTTCAATTAGGATACTTCTTAGACATCAATACGTTCATACGAATTAAGTTCGCTCGCATCGCGCATTCGCGTTCTATTAAGACAACGTCTATGGGTGTAATTAATCCTCATTAACTTACCCTTCAACAGTTTTAATCGTCTAGATAAGCAGTACCTCCTTCTGCCGAGCCTATGTATGGCGCAGTTGTCGCTGACACAGAAATTAATTATACCCTCATAAAGGGGTGTACACACATACAACGTTGATGTCCCCGTTACTTAACGCAGAGCGTTCATTAGTCAGTTACAAAACGTTTCCTTTCGTGTTTGAGTTTTTTTCAGGATAACCAACATAAGAACTTCTTTTTTTTATTGGAGATAGGCAAGCGCTTGACCGCAGTCACACTTAATAAAGTGTAGATGCGGTCTACGGTGGACGGAACCCTAAATAAGACAGTAGCTCTCCGGGATAACCTACAGAAGTACATAATCGAAAATTTGAAAAATTACGTGTGTATTTCTTGAATGGTGAGAATTACGGTAACGGTAACAGTATCGCGAGTTCAATGGTTTTTCCATCTCAAAAAATGCCCCACGCGCCCGAAGAAGTATTCACTTGAAAAATTAAGATACAAAATGGTGGTTCTCAATTATATATCTGTTTTATAGATTACGCTCCACTTCTGTAACAAAAGCATCGATAGCTCAAAAAGACAAATAATTAATTAAAATAATAACTTGCATAACAAGCTTTAATTTAGAAAAAGTGCAATAAAAAATAAAACCGAATATAAGCACATTTTCTTATTAACAAATAGACGTGTCAACTTAAAAAGCAGCCTCGCGAGGGAACCCCGAATGGCACATTCCTCGGTCAGTCAGGACGTGCCTCGCCGAAAAACGTTGTGCGGCAAACGCCTGAGGATGCTCATTTTGACGGGACTTTCCTAATGTCAATGGGTTAGCGCAGGACACAGAGACAAGTGGCGTGAAATCCTGTCGGAGCAAAAAACTCATTTTGAGATTCTGAGCCACTCCAGTGATTATGTGCCACTCCAGTAATAATGCCAATGCACATATAAAATTGCTTACTATCTCTAGATATCAATCAGCCTGTCAATTAAAATTTGAATGAAATGGACGAGTCAGGGCAAATTGTTTACATTTTTCCAATAAAGTTGTATGACAAACAAACGTAACATGATCACAAAGTTATATAACGAATACAATCTTACGTTTCTTTACCTTTTATAACCAATTAGACCCCATCGGCTAAATAACGGGACTTCGGTCAAAGGAACGACTAAACCATGGAAACGTAATTTACATTTACACAATAGAAACTTTATTTAAGTTCACATAAACTTTGTGAGAGAGTTTAAAGACAATCGTAAAACGTAATGAGAGGTAGTCATTAATTTTGACTAATAAATTTGAAGTATACTGTTTGTAAATTTTAATAAAATAATATAATGTAAAAGTAACTATGCCAGTTTCTTTTACACGCCTAAACCGCTGATCCAATTTTGATGAATTTTGATGCAGATATATTGGAGAAAGATAAACTACTTTTTGTTGCGAAAATGAAGCTTGAAGGGAGCGAAATAGGAAAGTCACGGCTTATAGCTACCTAGTATGTATGTAGCTAGTAAATAAGTGCTGAAAAACTTCTCAAAGATTAATAATAAGAAGCAATTAATATAATCTTCAATAGTGCTATTCATAGATAGTTAAGCGTCCAGGTTTTTTTATTTATTTCTAATTTGCATCATGTCATATACAAGAGATACATACACATGAAGCCAGCTTTGGGTATCGCAAAAGGTGGGTTAGGCGCCAGAATACCAATCACATCCACTTAACAATGTCACACAATACTAATAATAGTCAAAATTTTTCTCAGAATGTAAAGTACAAATGTCAAGAAAGTAAAAATTTTATCAATTTAGTAAATTCAACAAATTAAAAAAATGTTTCGTACTAACAGGAAGTTGTGATTAGTAAACGCAAGATTTTGGTTTATACTTTTTGGATGGTGAAAGATGCAGTCAACGTTTTTGTTTACAAAGCCACACTGGGGGCCTTTGCAGTTACGTTTGGATCAAATCGTGCAATACCCTATGGGCATTTGTAATCAGGTTAAGAAACTTATGATAAGTTACAAATACAATACGTAATCAGTGTTTTTTAATTTTTATAGTAATAATTTCAATAGTAATTTCTCCTTCGTTCTCCGATAATCTTCGTGTACTTATTTCATATGTCTTCAAAGATAGATTTAAAGTTTTTATTTACAAACCCACACTGGGGGCATTTGGAGTTACGTTTGGATAAAATCGTGCAATACCCTATGGGCATTTGTAATCAGGTTGAGAAACTTGTGACAGGTTACAAATACGTAATCAGTAAATCAATTTGAATAGTAATTTATCCTTCAGTCTCCGATAATCTTCGTGTTCTTATTTCATTTGTCTTCAAAGATCATCCATCAAACTCTAGTAGACGTTTGAAAGCTCTCTAATAAATTTGATAAATCACGGCGTTTACAAACAAATGTTTATACGATAATAATCTATTGTCTCATAGTTTATCCGTTTATTAATATCGCGGCAGATATTAGGTGATAAACAAAACCTATAAGACTGTAATATTGATTACTAGATGTGCCCGCTACTTTGTCCGCGTAAAATTCGGTGAAAACGTTTAGCGTGATGATTTATAGCCTATAGCCTTTCTCGATAAATGGGCTATCTAAGGCTGAAAGAATTTTTCAAATCTGATCTGTACTTTCTGAGATTAGCGCGGTCAAACAAACAAACTCTTCAGCTTTATATATTAGTATAGGTTAATTTTCAAATTTTATTTTGCTGGGAATACAAGAATGTATATCGTTGCACACAAAAAGGTTTGTGGGCGAATTTGGACCAGCCAGCAGTTATAAACTGGCGTATATTACAATTAATGTTTTGTAAATTTATTTAATGTATAAAACCATATCTACAGATCAGAACTTTACCATTATGACCCACCTTTCGTTGCTTTATACGTTTTAACTCCGACTTTCTAATGAAAGGATTACCTCCATAAACCGGATTCTATACCTTAGGGGGGCTTTGTTTATGGCATACCGTTGCTATTGGTTATACCATTGCGTTCCTTCTATTTCTTGTTACTTAGCGTGTTTGTAAAGCGTGTTCATATATTTGACTGACATAACTCTCAGTTTTTGGCTAAACATAAACTATTTGTTTGTGAATTTGAAACCTGAGTTTCAAATTAAGTTTTGATGATTCAGATATTTAAAAGCTAAATTACTAACAAGTCAATTATATGTTACGTTTATTTTATAGAAAAAAATGTTTTGATATTTCATCGTGAGATTCAAAGTGATTCAAGAAAAGACATTTAAAGTTACTCATCTATGTACAACCATCTAAAAGCGGTAGTTCACCTTACACGAAATGTCGAAAAACTTGGGACGTGTAAAGATGAAATTTGGCAAGGAGGTAGTTTATAGTTTGTCGACATCCGCTAAGAACGGATTTTTTGTTAGCGCCAAAACAACACGTCAATTATATTCAAACAAAGAATAACTAATGTCGTCGTCAACCATTCTAACATCCTTTTTCGCGAGAAATACTGGCAGCACTGCCACATAAGAAGTGCATTGTCGTCAAAGACATAAAAAAAAGAAGAAGAACATTATGGAATAATGGCGGGAATTAGGGCTTTTATCTGTCAATTGTAATTGTTATGTCATTAGGGGACTTAGTAAAGAAAGTAAATAAGAATTATTGAATAGATTAATAAGGGATCATCATAAATTACGTCGCACGTTAAGGGGGGGTAGAGGGGGTCAAGAGCCTTGTGACGTCGCATATCAAAATCTAAAATATTGTAACAAAAAAAATTGAGTTTGTCGTTTTCTTTAAATTATTATTTTTTATTTTTAAAGTATGTAACATCACATCAAGGGGGTTTCGAAAATGTGACAAAGTGTGATAAGGGGGGGAGGGTTATGGATGACCCCTAATCTGAAAGATAAATAGTTGTTTGGGGGAGTCCAGCCAGTATTATATAGTGTAAACATATTCTAGCTGTATAATATTCTAAGAAAATTGTTAACAATAATTCCCCCTTTTACTAAAGGCTCTCACAAGATTAAAATACTAACCAAAAAAATACTACCGAGGTAGAATACTCGGATGACGTCTCGCAAAACAGCTAGTCCTGAACAATACCGCATCAGAACAAGCGAAACAACACATAGCGGTCATTATGTGGGTAGTTTTTCGCGAAACACGAGTCGTTCACCTCGCCCGCATGCGAAGATAGTACGCTGACCGGTAAATAACCTTAACCATAGACTAAGTTTATTTATATTGTTTCTATAGCAGACGTTAATCAACTAAGTATAAATTATGATTAATAAATAGAATAAGCAATGCATTATGCAGTAATGTAACTAATTTTATTTCCAGTCTTTTCATATATTAGATGAGTATGTATCAGGAAGCAGCTAGTGCTACTTTCCGTGATATCATCCACACTTGTAACAAAAAGTGAGCCTACAGCAAAATGCCTGCCAAATTTCTTCATTGTAGATCTTGTGTTTTTTTAGTTATCCTGTTAAATGACCTTTTGGCTATAAATCTTTAGATTTGCGCACTAAGCTTATTTAGAGCTATATATAAAAAAATATTATTTGCGCAGAAACATTGTAGTATTTGACAATTAATATACAAACGGTCGTCATGACCACGCTTTGACACAATCTTATAGTAAAATGTATACATAAGTGTGCGTAAATCGTTTGGCATTGGTGTGCGTGAGGTTTTTTTTCAATAATTTAATATATTAATAATGCTTATTTTATAAAAATGTTAGTATTCGCATAATATAAACTATGATTGTGCCAAATTTCGTCAAATGGCACCGAAAGTTTCCTCTTCACTTATATGGTAGAAGAATTGGTATAAATAACAAAAACTATCATAGTACATTAAGCGATTGCACGTAAACCAGCCGGCAAATTGAATTGCAAAGTGCACGGAAGGAAAGCAGAAAAAACAGTAAGTTTATGCTAAATTGTAGACAACATGCAAATTAGTGCTGCAGACAATGAGCTCTGCTAATTCGACGTAATTTTATCATCTAGGGCGTGTTTCCGCACGAGAATGCTGATGTAAATGCAAATTGTGGTAACAAAGATAAAAAGACAAGGTTTCATGGTTCAAAATGAGTACTCAAAACCGCAAAAAAGAGAGTATTAAAGAATCTATACATATAAATTAACTTGAAGGTTGTGTTCCGATATATACTGCGAGTACTGCTCAGTGCTCGCGCTGCGGACAAAATCGTTCCGTTATACACTTCCACACTACTGTCGCAGTACCGTATGGAAATATGTGACGTCATAAATGGTCGCCATTTCTGCACTGTGAGCACTGGCTTTTTCGAGCTTCGGTGCTCTCAGTACTTTGATCACGTGATCAATCAAAAACAGAGCGGCTCTTGTTGAAAAAATAACATTTAAATTTAACCGTATTATATAATAAAAAAATCGTGGGTTTATAAATTTGAAGAAGTGAAAAAGGAAAAATTGAACGGGGATGCCAGTATACCGGACCGTGTTCATTTTTAAGCTGTAAGCAGTATAGAAAACGAAAAAGGAAAATATGTACAGTAAACTATCAGTGAAAGCACTGGCAGATAGCTGATATTGCAACGATAACATAGGATACTTTCGTTTTAGAAAAATAATTAGGGTTCCGCACAGAAACAAAAATAACAAAATAACTTTATCCACGCCGTTCACAGCTAGCTATAAAAGCCACTATCAAGCCCTTTTTCTTGGTAATTTTTTGGCTATATATGTTATATCTTGAGAATGTTCCTAGCAACTAATAACAATAACTAATTAATTTTGTTATCTTATACTTAATATATAAGAGTTTGTTTATTTGTTTGCTTGAATGCGCTTATTCTCAGGAACTAGTGGTCCGATTTCAAAAATTCTTTCAGTGTTAGATAGCACATTTATCAAAGAAGGCTTTAGGCTATATATCATCACGATCAATGTTTTCACCTAATATTACGCGGTTGAAGTCGCGGGTAACAACTAGCTATTTATATTTCCTGCACTATATCGCTATTAAACCGTATTTGAAAGTTGGATATTCAGGAAGTCTAGACTAATTAAAAGATTAGCCCAGACATGCAATCGATAAATTATCATTTTATTGTTTGAAAACATGTTGAAAACACGCCTGTTATTAAAGTTATGCTTGCAAGATACTGTTATCCTTATATATTGCTAGTTGTTACCCGCGACTTCGACCGCGTAAAATAGGGTGAAAACTTTTAGCGCGATGATATACAGCCTTCCTTGATAAATGGGCTATCTAACACTGAAAGAATTTTTCAAATCGGCCCAGTAGTTCCTGAGATTAGCGCGTTCAAGCAAACAAACAAACTCTTCAGCTTGATGTACATGTTCGTATAGATAATTAATTAATATAAACTTTCTTTGCTTAAATATTTATTAACATATGCATTTATCCCTGTTATATGTACAATAGCGTCCCGCCCCGGATTCACTCATATGGATAATAGATATGCCTATATTATACATATGAACCTTCTCCTTAAATCACTCTTTTTATTAATGAAAACCGCATTAAAATCCGCTGCATAATTTAAAAGATCTAAGCGTATAAAAACGGAAAGCGACTGTTTTATACTATGTAAAGAATTAAAGATGATACCGAACTGAGACATACATATAGCATAATATTTTACATACAATGAGTTAGTATGTGTATCAAAAATAATGTAATAACAGTTGTTATTGCGTTCAAGGTTCGCGTTTGAAAATAGACGCGCGCATAATACCAGTTACTAGGTTTCCTACATTAAAAGCTTGTATTGGGAGTGGGTGCGACAATACCCCAACGGCGGTGGGGTTTGAACCGGGTACCTTGCGGATTTTAGACCATACCTTATGCTGTTGAGCTATTGAGGCTCTCAATCAATATATGTGTAATGAATAAAGAAGTTAAAAGTATCTTTAAATCAGCGGTGAAATTACCAAATGTGAAGGAACCTTTATTGCGTTACGCACGTATATATGTATATATGCACGTATATATAATCGCAGCTGCGGTTTCTCAAGTTGCGGTTTTTCATCCTAATGTAGGAAATTATACCCTCTTAAGAATTTACGACCCGGCTTGCGGGGAGATGTTTCGACAAGGACATGGGTATCTGAGAGAATATGGCTGCTTTACTAATTAAATTAACTCTGTTTTAGTTTCTCCCTACGCTATTCGTAGTGCCTTTATAAGTTTTAAAATTACTAGCTGCGTCATTCGGTTTTATCTGTTTTTGTTTTCAATTTTTAAATTCAGATGATATATTGTACAAATAGACTTTTAAAAGCTCTTTTGAATCGTCAAATATTTTAGAAGCTACCACTGACACGGAGGAGTCGAGCCACGAGAAGAATTAGCAAGAATCAGCGTTAGCCACTCTTTTGAAAATAGTTCTTAAAAAATTGAGTTTAATTTACATTTTTATTAAAAGAATATTAGGAATACTTTTTTTTAGGTATGTCTTATATTCCATTTTCCCCTCCTACTAAGCTTAAATTAAGAGCTTGTATTAGGAGTGGGTGCGACAATACCCCAACGGCGGTGGGGCTTGAACCGGGTACCTTGCAGATTTTAGTCTATTTTTGCATGTTAACTATAAAGTACAAAACTGGAGCGCCTCAATTCCAGGCAGTTTTATATTTACTATGTTTACTATGTGTTATGGATTATCTTATTTGTTTAGACAGAATAGTCCATTCAAAATTTAATGTAACTTTTGAATGGACAATAAAATGTACGGACGAAATCAATAAATACCTAAGACTATATAACACACGGAGGTCTGTTTCTAAGATAGATAACTTAATGTCTGTGTTATAGGTAACAACCGCCTGTTACACTCAAATCTATATTTTTTAAATATATAAATAGATACACCTAGACTCGAGGCGGGAATCGAACTCACAACCCATGGAGCAAAGGGTCACTGCTAACTGCGCCATCACGACGGAACAATCTGGAGTCTGAAGCTATAAAGCCGAGGGGATCTAATTTTAGGATTCTAGCCCCATGGCATTAGCCACCATATTGAAAAGGGAGTGCCATTCGTTATTTCGCTCTAATGGCCAAAATATAACTCACAAAAACTTTTTGTAGGACATTGATTTCTGTACAATTTTGGTTAAATAACGCTTAGTCATAGAACAAAAATGAAAAGTTGTAAGCCAAAAACTGTTCCGAAAATTTCCAACACTGACCTCTTCAAATACAATTTATATTTCCGAAAATTGCAAATATTATATTGAAAATTTGCAGGAAAAAAGGGGGAGTTTTTTGTCTCTTTACATATATTTTTGAAATTAGTATACAGATTATAAGTAACTATCAAAATATTGTATGTATTTATTTTTCTATATATTGATAGTTGTATGTATGTCAAAATAAATTCCAATACGCAGTTATACAATATATTCAAAACAGCAGCTTTATCCACACTTGCAAAAAGTTTTGAATAAACTGAAAGTGGAAGTAAAAACACATACTTCACACAAATCACACTTAATTGCACATTGGCAAACGGGTCAAAATAATGCAGTATCCCCACAAAAACACTAAAAATCCACGTCGTTTAGTGAATCGTTTTTGCGAAAACAACGAAGGCCATAAAGGGTCTTACTGTTATCCTTTGAATTTATATCCAGATAATATCGTCCCCATAAATTGCTAATACTTACAGTTTTTCCGAAATCGGTTGCTTGGTAAAGTGACCACGAGATAATCTAGCTGTTTTATGAGCAGTTTACCCAAATAGTTTTTTTTTATTTTTTTTATGTTACAAGGGGGCAAACGAGCAGGCAGCAGGCACCGAAGTGCCTACCGGCGCTCATGGACATCTGCAATTACGGAACCCTAACTAGCTATAACCCTAATTCTAATTTCACAATCACTGGATTGCAAAGTTTGTAATAAGGCTAACATTTTTTTGAACTTCTTTTACTTACAGTTATCCCGGTCTAGTGTCCGCTTAAATAGCACAGGACATGGCTGTGAGGCGAGTTAAGATGATCGACTGCCATCTGAATCTCCGGAATTTCCTCAATCTCTACAATTTCACGACTAATATCACTCAATGAAATTAATCACTAATAACTGACCCACTGTGTTACGTGCCTTCCGAGACATGGAGCAGTTCGAATATTTGAAAATCAGTGTTAGAATGGGTCATCCATCTATCATACAGTCGGCGGTTAGAACTGCTTAACCTAGCGATCGACTCAAATGCCGGCCGCTGATTAAACTACGACCTCCTTTAAGGCTCTTGAAACAATTTCGTCTGCAGAAATAAAAATACATTGCTAAATTCTGGTCCAAGCAATAACCATAACGACTACGTGGTACGAATTCGTGTGTACTGAATTGCGAATCAAATAAAGTGCTCAAATCCCAATCTCATCGTTTCTCTTCCTCTTCTAAACCTCAGCTCGTAAAAATATATGGATGGTTCTATGCAATAATGTGCTAACCCGCAATAAGTCAGAATTGAAGATATACGTAGACCTTAATAATACGTTATCTCGTAAAGAAAAAAACAAACATTTTTTTTCGTATTGATTTAATTGCTATGTAAATAAATTACTACATCCTTAAAAGAAATGGAAAATTATGTAGAAAATATTTATGTCAATATTCGTGTATCTAATAAAAACAGACATTAAAAAAAATCTCAGATCCTCGAAATAGAATTTAGCTAGTTATCACTAAATTCCTTAAGGTAGCGAATATAAAACTTTTAAGACTAGACTGTCTAGCACTAAAGGCCGGCAACGCATCTCCTAGCCTCCTGGTCGTGCAGATGTTCATGGGCGTCGGTTGGCACTTAGCTGTCTGCTGAATGCTCGATTGCCCCTTGTCCCATTAAAAAAAAAACGGGTTGGCTTAAATTGCAAAGGTTGTGGCTGTGGGACGAACTGCCGCCTGACATCATCCCCGAAGTCTTCAAAGACTATTTTCTCAAAATTAAATGTGTCTGCTTTGAATCGTTAATGCTTAACACCATCCATATAGAACATTGAAATATATTATTCCTATGGCGGGAATGGCGTTCATCAATAACAAAATGGCGGATATACCTTAGCTGGATTCATTTATCGTGATGAAGACAAAACGCCGGCAAACAGTTTTTGTATTGATTGATTGCTCTAGGGGGAAAATACATTTGCTTAAATCTGCTAACATGACAATAATAAATTGATAGGGGGGAAATATATTTATTAACTAGTTGATTCCCGTGACTTTCATGATGCGGCCAATATACTTTTATTTTGTTCAAATAAATAAAAGCTCAAAAAAATTAACCCAAAACATAAACATATTTTTATGTATTCTGTTACGAAATCCCACAACGTCTGATCTTTGTTGTTTTAAAAACATTTCTGAAAAAAAGTTCTCTGATGTGTAGGCCTTTGAACTTAATAATCATAAATCCGTAGTTTCTGTCAGTTAAGTTTAGATTAGCCGTCGGCATGGTGGCGACAGACATAAAACAAAAGCGGAGAAAAATTTACATTATTTTAATAAATAATACGTGAAGTGAAAACTTTAGATACCATTTTACGAAAAATGCGCTGACTGAGGAGTATGACATTTGGCACAATTGTTCAAAAGTTCATATTGAAAAAGATGTGCTAATGCAAATATTTTTTTATAATATGGAATATTAATATATTCAATTATTAAAATAAAACCACACGCACACCAGGCTATTTACATCATTTACACATCAATTTGATGATGTCAAAGCGTAATCATGACAACCGTATGTTATATTATTGTCAAATTTTTCTGTGAATAGAACAACATATGTCGTTGTACGCAAAAAGGTTTTTGAACGAATATCGACAAGCCGGCGATTTCTAGTTTTAATAAATGTGTATTAAATTTATAAAAAATGCCATAGACAGGAATACAGCTATTTTAAGTATTAATATATTAAATTATTGAAATAAAACCACACGCACACCAATGCCCGAAAAATTACACCATTTATACACACACGTGTTGGATGATGTCAAAGCGTAGTCGTGACAACCGTGTGTTACATTAATCGTCAAATGTTATTTTTCTGTGAATAGAACAGTATATGTCGTTGTATTGGCGATCTTTAGTACTAATAAATACTCATTATATCGCTTACCTAATAATATGTACCCTCGGAAATCATGACCACTGATGTTCCTATCGTGTATTGCGTGAAGAAGTCGGACAAATTCAGCGTCGACAGTCCGTGACTCCAAGTCGTCAAATATCCTTTCTACTGCAGATTTCGTACGTCCTGACACACAAACTAGACGGGGTAGTTTATCTGATGGGATCCCATTGTTTACCTAACAAGGAGAAATACTTTAAGATAGGTTGAATTTGGTAGCAAGTGAGAGAGTTTGGCATGAAGTTAATAACCTTTTGTCTTGCAACATTCTTTAAAACAATATGAGCGTTGGCACCACCAAATCCGAAGCTGCTTATTCCACACAACCCTCTGTTCCATGGTGTTTTCTCTGTTACAACCTTAAGCTTGCCCTTTAAGAGAGATACCACGTCTTGTCTTGCAACAGAATAGTTGATATTTGGTGGAATATATCCCGTGGCGTACGCAATGCAAAGCTGAAGTAAATCGAAAAAAAAAAACATTAAAATTTTCGTTATCAGAGAACCCTAAGATATGTTGAAAGAAGAATATAGATAATTATTATTATAAAATCATATTTAATTAGTATAGTCACGAATAAAGAATAGAATGAACATCATAAAATGTTTATTCATATATATTATTACTATAGCGCATATTACTACTAGCGGATCCGGCAAACGCTGTCCTGTCGGAACGTTGGGTTACTTACTATATACTACGTTATCCTATAATATTGTCCCCATTCCCGTTTCTTTTTCTTTTCCCGTTCCCGTCCCATACTGGTTCACTATTTTAGCATTAATGGCTTCAACGTAAAAGGAGTGTGCTCTCGCGGGCTTTTGTGTAGGACTATTTAAGATAAACATTTCCTTCATACACTATACACGTGTAACTGAGATTTTGGAGCGCACCCCAGAATAGCTTGCAAATGGCAGAATTATCTCTTACTTACCTTACATTTATGGTTATATTTTGGACAATTCGCAAATCTTTATCATTTATAGAATCTTCGATTTCCCCAAATAACCTTTTGGCTCTGTGGCAGAAATATTGTGAATCATATGCATTTTTACTGTTACATCATTTATAAACTATATTACTTACTTTGACAAGAGAGCAAAGACCAGATACGGCTTCAGTGTGCCCTAAATTAGATCTTATAGATCCAATCAGTAGGGGTTCAGACCGATCCTTACAGAAAATATCGTTTATTGCATTCAGTTCTTCAGGATCTCCCGCTTTAGTACCTGATAAGAAAAGACACATAATAAAATTTTTGACAATAAGGATTCCCTTTTTATTGCAAATCCCTGCATTATAAAGAGCGACTGGTGAGACAATTAGAATACTTAAGGAGAATCCTCGGTACTCGATTCTCGTTATCATTATGACACACTCACACTAATTCCAAACAATATACAGACATACACATATTATAACAAGATTGTGACAAAGCGTAGCAGTAACCGAAGCTTCAAGCGCCGTAAAGAAAAAGGACTGCAGTAAAATCCTTGAATCGTTCCATTACATGGATGAGGAGTTGTTAAAGGTCCTACTCGATGAGGTTGAGGTTGAGGGGACAAAAGATAGTGTGGTACGTGTAACGTTCAGTGCCACAAGTGGAATTATCCCCCTAGACGAAGAGAAAGCCCAGCGGACAGGAGTAATCTTCTACGCCACCCCGAAGACTGATCCCATGGTGGTAGCCACCAAGGACTCGGAGATCTGGCTGACGGACAAAATTCTCGCGCTAGCGAAATCTGTGTTGGACGTCTGCGATTGCGTCAAATGGAAGGTACCCGAACTTGTATGGAGCATCGGAGTACCGGAGTGCCATCGCCGCAAATGAATGTAAAGAAAATCAAATTAGGGAGGCAGAGCGGGCCGACGACAGGCGCTCAGTGTCGTAAGCGACCAATAGATGGCGCTATAATTTCATTTAAAAAATAAGCCAACATTCGGGCAGGACCAGGTCTGTCGGGTTCTTTAGTATTGTTTTAAATCATGGTTACCTATAATAGTAGGGAAGGCAGCGAAGCCAAATTTATAGTCTTAGGATTTCCAAAATATTAGTTGTAGGGACTTGAAATTCTTCACGTTGATAGGGCATGCTAAAGACTCATTAGGAAAATTATTATGAGCGAAATCGGATCATAACTTTTGAAGTTATCTAACAAATACCTTTATCGCGTATCAAATACGAAACCCGTCTATATAAAAGTTTCTTGACACGATCCTGGCCACTTATTTTAATTTAAGTGAGGTTGCAAAGAATATAAAGGTTATCTATAAATGCCATGGGTATTAATTATCAAAAAAAAAAACAGTTGTTTTAATACGACATATCAACTAAAGTTCTTTTTTTATAAATCTTTTATTTTAAGTCAAATCATGCCATTGATTTCATTCCTAAACTTTCAAGTCGGTAAATATCAAAATTATGTTACGTTATATTGGTAAAGTAAAAAAGGGCTAAAATCAAGGGCAGACTAAGGATTATTTTCGTGTGTAAATATATCTAAGCTTTTATGTAAACAACCGAAAACTAATCTCGTAAATTCACACCTGATATTTGATTAAAACAAACCCCTTTAATGCGTATCACAAAATCTCATTATGTATAAATTAACGAAATTTTAATATTAACATCATTCGTGGTTGACGGCATTTATACATTTATCGTTAAAGGTCGTAACCCATTTTCTCTGTCTTTACTGCACATTAATAAATAACCGTACAAAAGCGGTACTTTTTGCTAAAAATATTTTATTCCAGCCTAACTTTGGACGTGCAAGAACCTCCTATGTAAACTGTTGTAACCCCAAATTTCCAACTTGACAGTAGAGCGTTACAATTATATACATTGAAATAAAAGCTTAGTAGGAGGGGATAAAGGTAATATCACACATACCTAAAAAGTATTCCTAATATTTAAAAAAAATACAAAGAAAACTTATCGGATAGACAAAGGAAGAAAACTTATTTCTGTAAAACAAGGTCTAAAATGAACTGATGAACATGAACTGACTAATCATACGATATCTAAGGCCAATAGATTTCCCACCACAAATCACATTGCGATGTCTCACTATCCTTTTTTCGCCGTAACATCGTCATTTCACCCGCCAACTTGATAAATGATTGATAAATTATGTATTATGATAGCGGGGGTGAACCTCTCAGCGGTGAAATTTAAAAGAGAAAGCGATAATATATTCATGGCTTAGGTAGATTTTTCTGCAAAATTTGTCTTCAAGAACAACCAAAAATTACGATTTTTTTTTGTGCAACTGTGTGCCAGTAGACGGTTTACCATAAATGTCGACTGTTTCATACTTACTACATCTAAATATATATATAAATATATACATAAATAAGTAAATATTAGGATGCAGACACGCCAGCCCTAGTTGGCCGCAGGTCAAAAGGACTGCAAACGTGACGTTACCTCTAATTAGAAAAAAACAGGAGTAAGAGAAGGGATGGAGTAAAAGGATATAAAGGTAGATGGGGGAGGAGAGAAAGAATGCGGATATTACTGTCACGTATGGTATAGGGGGAGTGACAATAGCAGCTAGGGTGATCCGGGGTCACGTACCCGTAGTGGATCTGACCAGTTTTCGGACAGATAAAGGAAGATCTACGACCTGAGAGCAAAAAAGTGAATTTATTTATTTCTTTATTTACTAATGGTACACTAAACAGACTACAACTATAAACAAGTACATATTGAGTTATTTAAAAAATAAATAATTCTAAGTTAAAACCCAACTCCATGCGTACTCATACTGAGCAAAAACAAATTTATAACTCCTTATATATAACATACAATTTTTTGTAATAATTAAGAAAGTGTAATTAACAAAACATTAAGGTATGTATTTTCTTTTTGAATTGATCCAAATTACGGTCGAAAATGTCAATACTCTCTGTGTTGTTAACGATGCTGCACGCACGAAAAAGTATGACTCATTGTCACGTTCCGCCTTAACCGAGGGTGCAAGCGAGAGCGCGGAACAAGCGATAGAGTGACACTTTACATACAATCATTTTTTATATTTTTTGCAATAAGTGATAAAAGAAAAAGGCTGTATTACAACTTTTGTCATCCCTAGTAATGACAGGGATTCATTCGTGATATACCAGGAGTGAAAGCGGGTTACCTAACTGAATGTTGCCTTCAGGGCTGGAGATAAATCCGACTGACTGTCATTTGTCAAGTTCTAATATATGAGTAATAGTAGACTTCTGCAGATAAAATGGAAACGAATTTTAATATTATTTATTGATGTAAGAATATATATAAGTGAAGATGCATTAAGTGAATCCAATAATTAGGCTAATAATAATTAGTCTAATAAAGGGAATCAGGTGACGACATTCTGCAGTAATAAGACCTCTGGCAGATAAATGGTCAGCGACAACAGTCACACTGTGACTAAATATGTTAATGTTTCGTTTATATGTCATCTATTGCCTTTGTCTCGTATTGTAAGTCTATAAGATACTAGACAGAACCGGCCTCTACATGTCTTATGACAGTTGATGGTTCATTTTATTACCAACATCTATGGACAATTGCATTCCCAACTGGGAGTATGTGACTTGTCGGCCTTTAAGATATGAGTGATTATGCCTTCTTCTTGAAAGTTCCTAGATGCGAATCTTCTGGTAATGCAGATAGACCTCTGCACTCTATATACTCCACTACTCCCAAGTGTAGGGCGAATAATGTAAATACCCTGCCTGTTGCCCGTAATCGTATAAAAAGGTGGCAGGTGGTTCCACATAAAAAAATGTGCAATATAATATGTATATTTGTGGAACTATGTGTTAATATGAATGTATAAACCTGCACGCGATCGCACATATATAATGATTGTTTTCGTGAAGCGCTTGCAACACTTAAAACCGTTGTCGATTATATTCTTGCGGAGACAATGTTCGGTCGCACGCGGGCTGGTGATTCCCACGGCAGCCGAAGGTCGTGGACAGCTTTGTTCTTACAACACGCTTTAAATTATTTGATTTCATAACTTCAGCACCCAGGGTGCTTAGAGTGCGAGACGAATTTCATAGCATTCCATGGATTCTTCGCGCGGGTGCCGGGTCTATCGCGTTGCAGGGTTGAACAAGCTCAACTTGAGGGGTACCTAGAATGTTATATCCAGTATCAGCCCGAGGTAAGTTTTAGGATGGAGCTAGATCCAATTATGGCGCCTCCTTTACTTACCCTTTTTTATTTTTCCGCCGCTCCATTCGCCCTATCGTAGTGCCGGCTCTGGTGATATCTCAATATATTCCTCGCAAGTTTTTCTAATTCGCCTGCTTATTTATCCCTTTATTAATTATTTTACTTGACTGATAGTTGACAGATGCGGAATTGCTTGTAAACTGGATGAGCTGATAAGAATCTCGTTTCCGTTCCGGGTATTCTTCAAGCTTTCACACAGTTATCGTGATTTGATTGATCGAGATAACTCTCAAGTAACTGAAGATCTTAAACTGTCTTCAATCTGCATTACGCAATGGCCTCTATAACTGTTTTAGATTCTGTCTGTCCTTGCTGTGAATTTATTATTCTTTATTTTTTTTTGCTTCCACTTCGCTCTATGTAACGCATCGTTATGAGCAGACATTGAGTATTCTATACATTTACATGTTTACATTGACGTGGTGTCCGGTCGGGAAATTAAGCTGTGGGTATTAGTCCGAGCAATTCCTTGGAACACTCCTAGTGAAGCAAGTATTATTATAAAAGATCGAGTGATTCGAAGTTAAACTCTTGTTTAGGAGCTCCGTGTCGATTGAATATCAGTTTAGTATTTTCCAGGGGTCAGATACTCCCTTAGTTAAATAGCCTGTATACATTAAACATGAATTTAAGAAATGATGAAACACGCGAATTCCACTCGGTAATAAAGAGCAGATCCTGTTGCGATAATCATCTTAGCCATGAGCTCGGTTCCGCGTTAGAATAGGATGCGCTCGACCATTAGCAAAGGTCATGTAAAGGTTCTCTTTACTCTCGGTACGATAATATCGGTGACCAGATATTAAAGATTGTCACCTCCTCTTTGCATAATGTGGCCGAAGTGCATCAAAATGAGTTGCAGACATATCGTGGATAAACGCGTACTAATATAGAGTTGTGAAAGGATAGATACATTTGTGGAATGGCCGTCCATGGAATTCCCAACATACTCCTCCAGCACCACATTTCGAATACATCTATCCTTTGTCTAAATTTAAAAAATAAACCAACTTCTAATTATCAGAACTGGATCAAATGGAAATGAGACCACAGGGAGCACCAGCTTTCAAATCAGAAGAGAATCATCAAATTCAGTGCTGCTTTAAAAAAATACAATTGAATTGAGAACCTATTCCTTTTTTGAAGTCGATTGAAAATTACCATAAAGTCACGAATTCAACTCTATAGAGCATTAAATTGTTGTTTTTACAATAATATTTATTTCTTATAGCAAACAGGTCACGGTTGTATATAAATGCCAAACTCCTATTTTATATATAGGTATGTCTAGATTTTTATTATCAACAGATTAACGCTAAATCCAAATGTCACTTAATGTCAAGTAGTGACGTAATTGCTACAGTCAATTTCGAACCTGGTACGTAAGGTCCAGTTTTTAGGTGACGAAGGTTTTTTTTTCTATTACAAGGGACAAACGAACAGGTGGTTCACCTAAGTGACTACTAGACATCTGCATCACCAGAAGGTTGGCAAATGCGTTGCCGGCTTTTAGAGAGGGATATCTCAGAGAACTCTCACATACCGAACGAAACGCGACAATAATACCATCACTCGACGTGATAGCATTGTCGCCATTTCACGCCGATCTTATGTGAGAAAGAGGTACTGGTACCCGGACGCGCCTAACCAATTCGGCCCCAGACCAAATGACTGCAAGCGTGGCGCTAGCTCTAATTAAACTGTGTGACTATTAGATATTAAAAAAAAAATATCTAAATTCAAGCTCTTCACCTATACAAAAAGCATACAGGCTCATCATATAGGACTTCAATCATAGTGGTTGGTTTCTTTTTATCATGGTTAACTCACGCAGCACGTGCTGGTATCTAGTCTATCGCACTGCAGAGTAAGAAACCAATTCAGTGCCTGGGAATTGGGAGTCGGGTAGGTTTAAGAGTTCCCTTTCAAAGTCGCCACTAACAGTCGCTTCAGTACCTGTTTTTACCTTCCCGGTCCAACCAGTACCAGTCTGATCTTATCCTATAATGATATCCCTCTTTTATCCTTCAGCATGAAGATGGTGGCGATCAATCTTATTCCGTAATTATTTTATAATTTTTCTTAATTCCTTCGATTATTATTTTAGGTCTTGTACGAGTGCAATGGGCTGGCCAGAATGAGAATCAATATCTTCGGCATGCTTTGTCCAAGGTCGGAAGACTACGGTTCCTTCAGGTTGTAGGCGATCCTAGAACGGCTTGTTTTGATTTTTGAAGCCTTATAGCTGGAGGAATAAGGGAAGGGGCGAGCACAAAAGATCCAGCTGAGTGGAAGTGTATCCGGAGTGCGGGCCCCATCATAGATAATATTAATTTTAGATCTTGAGGAGGCGGACGTAGAGTAATTGAGAGAGGATAATAATGCGTTAGACATCAATAAATATAATGAAGGAACCGTCAGTTGCTACAGGGATAATGGTAGAAACTAAAATTGGGAGCACGATCACTAAACAATTATTTGTATTCCATAACATGAACAAAGTCGCAGCCTGCAGCTAGTCTCCAAAATAACTTGGTAAAAGTTTACCCACGCACCATTTTTGGAAACTTGTGTATTTAGGCTTTCAATGTGTCATTAGACTCTATATGGGAAAGGTAAATACAAGTCTTTGATATTTTGCAACAAACAAAATCAATGAGATCGATAACCCTTTTTAATAACCGCACCACACCTGTGCCGACAACCGTCTGACGTCATCCCCGGAACCCCCACAATCTCACGACTAATATCATTCAGTGACATTAATCGGGATCTACTGTTTTATGTGCCTTCCGAAACACGGAGGAGGTCGGATATCAAATATAAACCAGTGCTAGAATGGGTCACGACTCGAGGTGGGAATCGAACCCACGACCCCCGGAGCAGAAGGCAGAGTCACTGCCCACTGCGCCAACGGGCCAGCCTGATTAATATAACGTCGTTGCACAAAGAATTGAACTGCTGTATCTAGCATTTCGGCTAGCCGACAATCTCTAGTATTTTGAAATCAGAGGAGCTCCTTGCACGAACAACTTCGATAGTTTTACTTACTTTTAAGTTCGAAACCGAACGTCAAGTGAAACATGAACGCTAACATTTTACGCAACTTGCTCAATATTGCTAGCACTAATTAAATGGATCTATGTTCTCTGCTATTAAAAAAATTTGAATTTGAAATCAGAATTCGCACGTATCGCATCCTCGACGTTACATTTGACGTGTCGTTTCGAACGCAAAAAATAAATAGAACTATCGAGAATGTTCGTGCTAAGTCTTCTGTAATAATTGTAACATAGCAAAATACTAAGTTTTATGTTCTGTCATATATTTTTTAATAAACAGAAACTTATACAAATTACATTTTTCGCTCCTAATTAGTTTGTCCCATGATTTTTTACTTTGAAGATACGATACGAGATTTGAAGTAAATTTCAATTTTTGACTCTTCGGACAGGACAACGTCTGCTAGGTCCGATAGTTTGTTTACAAATGGCAGCCTAGAAAAAAAGAGTAACTGGGTTGGAGATCGATTTCGTTCGGTAAGAACAAAAACGTCGCCAAAAGCGTGTCAAGACACGCTTATATAGAAGGTTTCCGTATCTGATAGGCGATAAAGTAATTTGTTAAATAACTTCAAAAGTTGCCGTCCGATTTCGCTAAAACAATTGTCCTAATGAGTTTTTTAGCATGTGTTATCAACATCCATGGAACTCCTAGGAGGGACTTCTCTGCACACGGACAGACGGATGGACGGAGCGAAACTACAAGGGTTCCTTGTAGTTTCTGGGACTAGGGACCCCTAAGACCGACTAAGTGCAACAGGAAAATAGTATGAGAACTCATCATTGTTTATTTCGGAAGCTGTCATGTCTAAAAACAAAGGAAGGTGAAATCCCAAGGTCGTTATTCGAGACCATCTAAATCTAGCCGCTAACCTAGTTCGTGATGAAGTGGCACATATCCTATGCGATTTGTCAAATAATAAAATACAAGCTAGTATCTATACAATATAAACTGTACTATATTCTAATATTAGTTGTTTCCCGCGAATTTGTCCATGTAAAATTAAATCTTACGTGGACAAATATAAACGTAAAATTTGAGCCTCAATAGCTCAACGGTTTAAGGTATGGACTGAAATCCGCAAGGTACGCAAGGTTCAAACCCCACCGCCGTTAGGGTAATGTTGCACCCACCCCTAATACAAGCTTTTAATTTAAATTTAGTAGGAGGGGAAAAGTAACGACACTTTACTCACACAGATAGATTCACATACACACGCATATTCACACACACACACACATACGTATATTCTTGTAAATGGCCTAGTAGTTAATATATTTCTAGATATTTTATCTTGAGTAATTTTTAAACTAAAAGTGTAATTCATTTTTGGTTTTAGTTACAAGAAATTAATTTATATTGAAATAAAATTTTTATAACGTATTGGAGTTACCTAAAAAAATCTATTTCTCTTCTCTTTTTCACTTGTTTAGTACATTTTAATTCTCTTTCACTCAATGACAACTAGAAGACATCTCTTCTAGGGATAAGTTGATCAGTTGTAGGTTAATTTTCCTTATTTGTTGTCATGTTTATTTTTTATTGGTACATAAATAAATGAAAAAAACAGTTAAGATATTTTTTGCGCATTCTAATACCATTTGCAACAAATGCACCGAAGCATTTGTTATGATGCGTGTATTTGATGGTCTTAGGCGCATAGCTGCATGTCTACAAAGGAATTCATCCACAACACCAAGCTAAAGCGGAGTGCATACAAATTCTAATAGTGTAAGAGACAGTCCCTTTATTTTTATGCCGGAGCCAGACATAGTTCAAAGTATTTGTACATTTTTGTCCTTGAAGACTACAAACTACCACAAAACTTTGCGCAGCTGCACAAAATGCCCGGATACACTACACCTCCAACCGTTGCGACACGGGGACTATAAACTATTCATTTAATTAAACGCCAAGAAAGAAGAGGCCAAGATGTTTCCCAATAAAATTATTCCAAAGGAAATCCGCGACCTGCAGATTACGAAGATTGTTCTTAGGTGTGATTAATTAGTTTCTTGCTCACGTAGCGGCTATCTCGGCTCATTATCTAGTAGGGGCAGGCACGATATTGTAGATCTGACCGACGACGGAAAAACTTATTTGCATGTTAGTGGGGCTAGGTTTGTAGCGAGGGAGATGAACGGGGTACGTCGCTAAATCACGTATTTGTTATTCTCATTACAGTTGTTTTACAAAATGTTTAGAATAAAAGATGTCATAACTAAAACGGTTCTGAAGTTATTGCGTAATTAAATTATATGAAGAATTTTTATAACATTATTTTGCATGTACAGGGTTTAGACGTCGATGCAGAAGAAATATATTTTTATGTAGATTTCGTCATAAATGTTGTAGGGTAATATATTTCAAAAACAACTAACAAGTAAGCAAGTAGAAAGTTTGTAATAGCACATAAGAAAAATACTGTAGAGTATACTATATAGATATAGGAAAAAAAAAGAGAGAAATGTTTAAATATATACATATAAATAAATTTTTCAAAAGAAAGTCCGAGGTGGACTCACATAGTCTCTAAGCTGTAGTTTAGTTGCCACCTGTATAGAACTAGCATATAAGATGAGAGCTCGAAGCTGACAAATAAAATAAAAAGTAAATAAACAAGAAAGACAATGTAAAAAAAGGCACGGACGCATCAGTCTGTGGAAGTAGTTTCCTTTAAGAAAAAAAGCCATATAAGGGGCTTCGATAGGGATTCGATTCGGGGCTGTATAGGCAATAGAGTCTAGGTAGAATTAGGATCTCATTAAGATCCAAATTCACTGGTATCGCTACTATTTTGCTGTACTTCTTCCATTTACGTTTTTCTGAGGCCAGTTCCATCCATTCATTTTTAATTTCCCCAGAGTTATCGCGCCTTACAAAAAATAAAATTAAAAATTAGGACGAAAACTATAGTAATAAAATTTATGTAAAAACTATTTTACTAGGTTTTCGGCCTTTGAGAAATAAATCATTCTCATAGATTATAAATTTCAAGCAAATCTCATAGTTGTCGACCATTAGACGAAAGGGTGGAATTTTATATATCTACATAATACAAGTAGGAGGGTTATCCAGCGGCCGGCATTCGAGTCGATCGCTAAGTTAAACAGAGCTTACCACAGCCGGGTGATAGATGGGTGATCCATTCTAACACTGGTTTAATATCCGACCTTCGAGTTCCTGAAAGCACGGAACAGTGTGATGACGACAGACGGCAGTCGGTCATCTCAAATCGCCTCTCAGCCACATCCTCTGCAATTTATGCGAATGCTGGTACTACACCAGGATAACGATAGGTAGAAGACATAAATACAACAAGGAATCCCTAAAATATGATCCAAAATAAACGCTTCCCACATAAAGGCTATTGAACCTGAGTATATATCTAATCTCTGTTGATCTCTCGGCATGCTGCCAATATAATCTAGGAAACGACCACAGATATTTGCCTATATCGGCTATTTAATATCTCCCTACGTAACAAACTTTCTTAGGCTTATATAGCTTAATGTTTGAGTGGACTAAATCTTCTAAGGATCGGTCCGAATCCCGACCTTGCCGTTTTTGGAGGATCGACCGAGGATTAGGCTTCTGTCCGGGCTAGGTAGAGTTGTCCGGGGCGGCCGCGCCTCGCCGACAATTATATATAGTGATCACACGTAGAAACTTCGCTAGCGTGAGTTAATTTGTATGTGATTTTCAGTGATTGCACTGTCTCGTGCACCTTCCGTACAGCGCCATCTAGTTTGCTTCGGCGTAATTTTTCCATTGGAAATCACCGTCGTGTGGTTATAGAGCAGCGGCTACAATAGTATGAAAACATTATAAGTTTGAAACATAAGCTGGTCGACTTTCATAACAATAAAACAAACTTTAAAAGCATAGTTTGTTTTCATTGTATATAAAACATTCCGCAATCACTAATGGATGGAAACTAAGTATGCTCTTAGCATTTACATAAAACGATAAAAAAAACTAGAATATGAATTAAAATCTTTGATAACGCAAACAGAACAACGAAAAAATGCTCCACGTCTGTTTAAATTCAAATAATTTGATAGAGCAGTGATAGAATTTTCATTCGCTCGTATGATGTAAATTAGGCACCAATACGTTTGATCGCACATTCATACGAATTACGTCGCGAATGCTGATGAATGAATTCTAGCTCTAGCCCAGAGAGCTAATAGAAACGGTTGAGAGAACGCACCCGGGTCAGCAGCGTGCGTGGCGCGCATTGTTGTCGCGTTTAATTCGGTTTGTGAGACTTCCCCACCGGGAATTAGGCCACCGCCTAATCTCGTCATTAAAGGCTGGCAACGCATCTGCTAGGCTCCTGGTATTGTAGTTGTCCATGGGCGTCGGTAGTCAGTTATGTGAACCGCCCGCTCGTTTTTCCTTTCGTACCGCAAAAATAAAAATAGAAATGTATATAGGGCTAAGCTTCTTGCCAGAAGCGAAGCTGTTTCAGTTTACCACCTTACTCAGAAAAATGCGTACTTTTTGCAAATTAAAACGCTAATTAAACGTCGTTTATTTTCATTTTAAAGTCAGTAAATTTTGTCACCGACTCATTAACATCAAGGAATAAACTTTATTTCAGCATCGAAATGCTTAACCCAAATGAATTTGGGTTAACCGTGAGTAATGGGAGCAAGATTGAGAGAGTTATCGTCGACTGCGCATGGACTCTTGACAAGTGCTGTTGACAAGCACTTTGTCGATCCCAACAATTTGATGACGCTGAATTTTTGATGCTGATAAATGTAGCTTAAGTGAAATATAGGTTTATTTTTATGAAAGTACGCTAAGGGCACAAGTGGCCGTCGCAGTTTCTATGAAGATTTTTGGCGCGCTAAATGCTGTGGTCGGGTCACTCCTGTGACGCAATAATAAACGTATTAAAAATGTGTACGTATTAAGTATTTGTCTCGTTTATTGTATCTCAAATTAGCACCTAGGGTTCTAAGGGCAACAACGCTTTGAGGGGTTGTAGGATCGAGTCCCGCCTCGAGTCTGGGTATATCGTCTTTGTGTACACATATATATTTAAATATTTCCAAAAAAAATTTATAACAGGCGTTTGTTACACATGCATTAAGTTGACTACCTTACGAACACATGTCTGTGTGTCATATATTCCTATGTATTTATTTATTTTAGCTATCTTGATCAAGTTATATCTCCCTATCAACTGCGTTCGCGCCTCGCCCGATAATGCACATCCGTAACGCTCTCGGCACGCATTCGGCAACTTACTCCCCATGTCGCGAATCCCCAAGCGTGCGTAAAGAAGTTTCACTTCAAAAATCTGTATAATGATGCAAATGTGAATATTGCATTAATTATATAGTTGTACACGCCGGTGTCACTCCAAAACCAAGGCAAGAGATAAACTCTACCTAAACAGAGTTTTTTTTTATGTTACATGGGACAAATGAGCAGGCAGCCAAGTGCCTACTGACGCCCCTAGAAATCTTCACGACTAGGACAAGTGCGTTGCCGGCCTTAATGACGAGTTAAGGCCACGAGGAAGTCTGACAAACCGAAACGCGACAACAATACCATCACTTGACGTGTCAGCATTGCCGCCACTTCACGCTGATCTTATGTGAGAAAGATGTAGTGGTACCCGGACGCGCCGGCCCAATTCGTCACGAAGCGCGCAAGGCGCTGCCTTTAATTAGAAAGGCAGGAAAGGGAAAGGGATAGAGTAAAAGGATATAAAGGTAGATGGGTAGAGAGAAAGGATTCGGATACTACTGTCACGGACGGTATAGGGGGAATGACAATAACAGCTAGGGTGCTCCGGGGTCGGCTGCCCTTAGTGGATCTGACCAGTTATCAGATGACAAAGGAAGATCCACCCCCTGGGAGTAAAGCAGTGCTCATGCAAAGTTAATTTTAGATTAAGAATGTTAATACTTTATGCGAACGGTTGCCTTGATACAATGTTTAACACATTACGTACGCCAAATAATAATAAATACAAAATAATAAACATATAATAATGTGGTGGACGGCGTCACCAGCGCGGGCTTCCTGTTGTTGTTTTACGTCTCCGGTGTGACCGTCTTTAATTGCGTATTGGAATTCGTAGTGAGCGGGTGCTGCAGGTTCTGCATAGTGGGCGACGGGGAGGACGGGGAGAGCTGAGGCGGCTGCGGCCAAAGCGAGAACGATGAAGAACTGAAAAAAAAATATACGTATAAATAATAATATGATTATTATTAAATTTTATATAAATATTTATTATATTATTACTTATGAACTAGCAACATAATTAGTAATAACGTGCTAGCTACCTCAGGCATGAGAAAATTCTTTTAACGGTATATGATTTTAAAAAATCGACCTACAAAAAGGTGTACATAAAGGTACAATTATTAAATATAAAGTATATTATATAAGGGCTTTAGAATAACCTAGATTGTTTCGAGGTAAAGGCTAATATGTTTAATATTAATCATATTTCAAGATACGTACTTAGAATAAAACAGATGATTACAGAAAGATGATTTTAATAAAATTAGTGACAATATTTTTAAATGAATAAAAGTTTGATCATTAATAAAATTGTAATTATAAAAAATGTTCTAATATACCTTAGCTGCCATTGTTGAGATTGTGTATGTCAATAGTTAGACTATAATAAAATATGACCAGCGCTTGTTTTTATAGATCAGCGATTGCAAAAAATGATTTCATTAACATACACGTTGTCCCTAAACTCAACGTCGATGAGGTACCAGGTGAAAGTCTACTTTATTAAATTCTTTTGATGCCGGATTTATGCTTAAAGTAAACAATTGGAGCTCCAGTTACAAGAACAAAAATGTGTATAATTAAGTTTATTCGTTCACTCTATAAACTTAGACTATGATTTATTGAATAAAAGACTATAGGATTTTTAATGCTGTTTTAACATATTTTTTGAACATCTGCTTTTCTATTTCTCAAATTATTGTTTTTTTTACTCTACAAAAACGCTTTATTTACGTTTTGTTATTAAATACTTAATACTCTTTTCTTGAAATTCCCTATCTTATATCGATGTGATGAAGTAAATCTGTAATATGAATAACAATGTATAACTTTTTAATCACACTAGCTTTTCTTCGGCAAAATAAGCGATAATATAGTTTTTGTACTAAATCTATCTAATAATATTATGTATTTCTGACCTCCACTAAATTTGTCATAGTATTTATAGGCGTGAAAATTGGGTTTCAAATTAAACGTCAATTGATTGAAATGTAAATCGCGAAAAAAATACGAGTCAAAATATAACCTATGTCCTCTTTTTAAATAATAATAATTACAAAATATATTAATAAAAAAAATATGTGTAATAATTTTATAACTTAACACAAATGAGAACTGTGTCCGAAATATTAAAGTAAATACAGTTAAACTTAATTATGAAGAAATTAATTTATGTTTCTATAAACATCGTTATTTTCTTTGAAATAAAACAAATGTTAAAATCTTTTGTCCTTGACCCAAAAATTATAAGGTAATAAAAATTAGACTTTCACCAGGTACCCGCCTGACATTGACTTCAGAGACACCCTGTATGATAACTCGAATGACTTTTTTGCAATCAATGATCTATAAAAACTAGTGTCGAGAATATATTTGTACAGTCTAACTAAACCGAAATACACAACAGCAACAATGGTCGCTAAGGTACCTATAATAGAATAATTATTATAATTTGTAATAATTTAGTAATTATCTAGTAGTATAAAATAGGTATTTAAAAATACCAATACTTAAATATTTTTTACATTTTTAGATATCTGTTTTACTCTAAATCTAACAAAATGTTAATGAAATCTTAAAGAAAATATCATTTTACTAATTCAAATAGTAATATTCTTAAATTATTTTTTTTTCAGTTTGTCATCGTTTTCGCTTTGGCCGCAGCCGCCTCAGCTCTTCCCGTCCTTCCTGTCGCTCAATATGCGGAACCTGCAGCTCCAGCCCATTACGAATTCCAGTACGCCATCAAAGACGGTCACACCGGAGACGTAAAACAACAACAGGAAGCCCGCGCTGGTGACGCCGTCCACGGTTCATACTCTCTGATCCGGGGGTCGTGGGTTCGATTCCCACCTCGAGTCTGGGTGTATTATCCATATGTATGTAATTATATATTTCTAAAAAGAAAAATATTTGTGTTTAACAGGCGACTGTTACCTATAACACAGGCATTAAGTTGTCTACCTTAGGAACAGACGTCCGTGTGTCATACAGTGCTATATATTTATCTATAATTATTATTTATTTAATCAAAGATATCCGCTGATTTTATTCGTAAATTTATACATCGATATAAAATCTTTATTTACATTTCTATTTTATTTAAAAACTTACCTAGCGATATTGACTATGGTGCAAAACAATATTATATTTATTCTTGTCACTATAAACACTAATATACTGTTTGGTTAGTATAAAGTAACTGTTTCATACAATCAGGTATATAAAACATAAAACTAATGCTTACATAGCAAAATTCACACAACGCACATGCTGGCACACATGTCCAAATACATTAATTGGCCATAGACATAAATCTTTTGAGGGTTTTTTTTGTGTGTATTTCTTTTGTACCTTTAATTATTAAGCTTTCGTATATCTATGAACAGTGTGTTTTTATGTCGAAATAAAGACTTTTCTTTTTCTATTTGTTTCTAATAACTCTCAATTCGAAATTAAAAATCCCCTATACCTCACTCGAGTATATATCCCCTACTCCATAACATAATGTCCCCTCCCCCTTCGAATACCTACTTTTGTCATAAACAAATCAAATACTTTCATTTGATACCCCAGTCGTATATATTACCTTCCTATCGTTTATTTGTCTCCTCTTGCACCCCGAATAACTAGTTAACAGCTAAATCAATTTTCTTCAAACATGCGCTGAAAGACTCTGCTCTAAGAAATCTTTAAAATAAAAGCATGACTATTCAATTATATGTCAAAAATGGCTTACAGCATAGTGGATATGAGCCGATACTCCTAAAACTGCTGGATCGATTTTCACCGAACATAAGAACCATCGCATGGATGGTCGAATGAAAAAAGCTGCAACGAAATCCGTACATCTGTTTGAGAACTACTATGCCATACCCTTATTTTTGCATCGAGTTTAATTAAAAATGAAGCCTCGATAGCCAAGATATGTAAATGCTTGGTTCAAACTCCCCTTATCGTCGTGGTCACTCCTAACACAAGCTTATGAAAAAGGGAATATTAGACATATCTCAAAAAATATTCCTATTATTCATTTTATTATAAATGTAATGAGAATAGTAGGCATATTTCAAAAAACATTCCTAATATTCTTTTTATTATAAATGTAACGAGAATATTAAGCGTATTTCAATTCCTCATATTCTTTTACGCAAATTATATATTCATTAGACACCTTGTCTCATTTTTATGTAATGTAGTTTATAAAAATATTTCTTTCGAAATCGTCTACATAAATAATCTATATATAAATAAAAATGACTGTTGCTAAAAGTAAAACTAGACAGCAGCTCAACCGATTAGCCTAACTTTTTTTTCGAATGTTCCTTGAGGTATTTGGAAAGTTTATAAAAAGAAAAAATTAAAAAACATCACTTTTGACAGGAGGAAGTTTTCCGAACTAAAGTTCATATTAAAAAAAAAAAACAGAAAATTTTATTAAAATAAGTCATTTTCAATTTATCCGTCAGGTGTTCTAATTTTTATACCACCAATAAATATAATTCACTGCTAGCAATGCCTCGCCACGTATTAGTTTATGTAGGTGTAGGTACTAGCGTTGCAAATTTCAATGCATTATGAATCCAGGTCCAATTGGCATAGGAGGACATCAATAATATGACGCAATATGACACCGACTGACCATATGCTATGACTACGTGGCATTGAGTTTATTTGAAAAGCACTCATTTCAGAAACGCTCAAACGGTTTTTTAAGAAGAAAAATATATTCCATATTTTAATAAATTATTAACGACTCGCTGATTCTGTGTGAATTTTAGCTGTCGATAAATAATTTTGGAAATGTCCAACTGTTTTTTTTTTTTTTTTTATAGATTAAAAGGGGGCAAACGGGCAGAAAGTCCACCTGATCGTAAGTGGTTACCGTCGCCCATGGACATCTGTGGGCGCAAAGCTTTACTTATTGACTGATTGACAGCTTATTAAATTTCTTAATTAACCGACAGCTTATGTCAAAACGCTTTTACTAAGCTAAACCAGTTATGAATATTTTAAGTTATACAAGTTAAATTTTACAAATAAGCATTAGAATCGGCCGTTATTTAAAAAAACTGGAAAGGAAAATACTTTATTTCATTTGCACTAAATTAAAACGACAAAATTAACATACAATCCTTTGAAATTGTTTCGTCTTCTGTCTAAAGTTAAAAAAAAACACTATACAAGAAAAAAGACAGATAGACAAAATAAATAAAAAAAAAATTCTTTGATTAACGTTCACAAACAATAAAGACTTAGGTTCAGGAAAATATTAGTCCATTTGCTGTAAATAAATTAATTTTTTCTTTAGATTTCCGCTACACTAACCAATTCTATTGATTGACTGAAAAAACTCATGGGAACCACAGATAATCAATTTTAATTACATGTAAATGTAATAGATGATGTAATAGACAAGAATACGTCAAAAAAAAAACGTCAATTACCACACATCAAAATAGTAATTAACAAAAATCACTCGCTTGTGACGATTTTTTACCGGTATCCAAGCCAAAGTAAGGACGCGTGATAAAAAACTTAAAGATTTTTCCATCTCAAATAACACGAAGACATTGAAATAATATTAATTCGATTCACTGAATTCTTATAATAATAAATAATTACAGTTATAATTTGAATTGAAAAAGATTTTCTGTCTGATAGACATATTTTTGGAACCGACTTTCCAAAACAGCAGATGGTTGTTATGAAATCCGATGCATTTGTTGTGTATATGTTACAAAATGCGAATATCCTTGTGTCTTAATAATCTCTATGACTAGTACTGGGCGTTTAATAACTTAAAAATATATAACACTAGTGGTTCCCCGCGACTTCGAAAATTGGGTGGAAAATAGATTAAATTTAGCGTGACGAAATATAGCCTTCCTTGATATATTGGCTGTCTAACACTGAAATAATTTTGCAAATCGGTCTTGTAGATCCTGAGATTAGCGCGTTCAAACAAACAAATTCTTCAGCTTTATATATTAGTATAACATAAAACTTACGGACCTTCAAAAAACCGAAGTATTTATTAATATTTACTTTATTTCTAAATAGGCCAAAGTCTGCATCTGTGAGCTTTATATAAATGATGTTAACAGAAGTTTATAATCTGTTTGCAGCATTTCGTATATAATAAAGTGGTGAAAAGCTTGTAAAGACACACTTATATAAAGGGGTTCCGTATCTAATACGCGGTAAAGGTTAAACAACTTTTAAAGTTCTAGTCAGATTTTGCTAAAAATAATTTTCCTAATGAGTTTTTAGCGTCTCCTGTCAACTTGAAAAAATTCAAGTCTCTACATCTAATAGTTAAGCAATCCTAGAGGAGGACCACCTAAACAAACCAGAAAAAGGAAAGGGGGAGAACCACCTTCCGGGAGGACTAACGGACGGACGGACAAACAGAGGGAAACTATAAGGGTTCCTCCAAGTACGAACCTAAAAAGGTCGTATTTTAAATCAACCGTCCATAAAAAGAACATTTTTCAAATAATCATAACGAGTAAAGGCTGTATATAGCTGTAATAAAAAACCAAAAAGCCCTCATTTAACCTAGCACAATGCAAAGCCAATACTGTATGTATGTGGGTCATTCTACTCAGCATCTCTCGACCGATTCCTTCCTAGTTACAGTTCGCGTGACACACGCTTTACCGTTTTGCTTCGTCGCATCTCCATACAAAAAGCTAATGAGCTAATTAAGTACGTAGCTACGGTCACCATTAACACCTAATTTTAAATCAGGACAAAGTACTTTTGTTTATATATGTCATAAGCTTCTTATTCGGTTGTAATTTTATGTTGCACATATATGCATGAGAAACTAAACTACTTTGCTTTAATCCGCGAATGAATACGAGGAAAAATCGGTGTAATGCTGCACTGACTTTCCGATTCGGAAAGTCAGTGTAGTGCTGTGCTTTGGTGGCGGATTCGGTGGTGTAGCTTTCGGATTGCAGCATTACACCGATTTGAGAGATAGATAATTTTTTATTTCTGAAAAATTACACGTACATCACTGATACATGTGTACATTATCGCTAAGTTGTGTCACTGATATTTAAAATAGGTACAACCTGTGCTCTAAGTACCAGCAGCCTTCCATTTTGTCTGTTTATATATTAAATGCGCATATTACATATATTCGTACATTTAGGCAATTGAGTGTTATTTAAATGCTATGAATATAGTATTCAATTACAACAACAAGCAAAACAAGGAAAGAGTAACTAGACTGAATCAGTTTATTGTGTATTTATGTTTGTGTGAGTATATTGAATGTTAAAGTGTGTGTTTGTATGTGAAAGAGTGTGAGTGCGTGTATTTGAGAAACAATGTAATTTACTATTTTATCGGACGCATTAGATTTTCCGTATTATCATATATATTACTTTAAATTGGTAAAAGTAATACAAATTAAATCATATTGAAAAAAAAAATTGCTAAGTAGGCTAAGCTAATGCTAGTGCACGCAGAGCATAGAGTATAGAGCACAGCGTTTTATAAAATACTACACGATATACTATAATTATAGAATAAAGTAAAAATTGCCTTTTATGAAAAGAGATAAGAAACTTTTTATAGAATGTAGACTATAAAAGGAATAGATTTTCCAGACGATACAATCCAATATTTATTTGGTGAATACAAAGAGAACAATTTTAAAAACCATAATAATACGAATGGCAATAAAATGTGCCTCGCAAAGACAGATCTAGGTAATACAAAATCTCATAAAGCGCCGAATTTTACCAACGTTTATCCACCCCGCTCCGCTTTCCTGGCTCTTAAAGGTCCGTTCCGATACACGATATGATTTAAAAAAGTAAATATTTATAATATAACAAAAGAATCGCCGAAACACTCATTGATGTCATCCAAATCATTCAGTTACCTTCGAAATATATTTTTCCAGCGCCCTTTTTTATACTAATGCCGGAGGCAGACATAGCTCAAAGTTGTACATTTTTGTCTTTGAAGACTACAAAGTTCTACAAAACTTTGCCAAGCTACTATAGCTAGTGTGGCCAGGGACTTTGCCTGGCCACACTACATGGTTATTGAAATGATGATTAAAATGAAGCTATGTCTTGCTCCGTCATAATCACACCATTTCACTAATAGCGCGAAAATTATGTGTTGGTACCCACATTAATTGATATGCACAGAAAAACACCATAGATATATTCACAGTAATTTAACCATAGTTTGTAGTTGGGAACCCATGAAGGGATTTTGCGTAACACTACAGCGCGTCAGAAAATGATTATTTCCTAAAATCATTTCTTGCCTGGATTCTCAGTAAGAGAACGTTTTAAGGGATATGATCACTCTTGCGCACTTTAAATAGTTTATTGTGTGCAATAAGTATTAAAATAAATTAAATAAGAAATCCTTGCACTCTGTAATGTACACACAACAAATGTGAACCCTTAATATTGGAGGGTTCGTTATAGGAACCTTATAGGACATTTAGAGAAGGCCGCGTCAGATTAAAATAAGTAAGTTAATTTCGTGGATACAAGCTTACATTTGAATAATCTGATGATTAACTCATCAGATAGCTTTAATAACTACAAATTTAGCATCACAGGCTCTCCGACTATTGTTTAGTTATCTCAGTGTCGCGCGACTAACAATATATCATACAAACGTCGTGTGTTCGGGACCGTATGAAGATTTGATTTATATAACTTCCTTGTGTTTTATTTTTTCTTTGTTCTATACGTGAGAGCACATCGATTCTAAGATGACACCTGATATTTTAATATGTAATATATTTTACCTTTCTCTTTCTTTTCGATCTGATAACTTTTGATAGTAAGAATAATCTTAGTTCTGTTTCGTTTTTAGGGTTCTGTGTCTCCAAAAGACACGGCACCCTTATAGGATCACTGCGTAGTCCGTCCTTCTGTCTGTCTTCACCGACCGTTTTTCTCAGGAATGCGTAAAGATATAAAGTTGAAATTAAGACCACATACTCAGGTCTGTAATCCCTTAAAGCCATGTAAAACTTAACCCTCTAAGTATACGCAATCAAAATATAAAGAACTCTAAGTTGCTGAAATGGCTGCCACGAAGAAGAGCCCCGATAAAGAAACTAGAACTATAGAAGAATAATGGAATGGATATCAGTAAAAAGATAGAAAAATAAAGATAATGAAGGAGATAATAAAATAACAATAGCACGGGCCCTTCAGCCAGTAGAGAGTAAATTAATATTCAGAAAGATTAAAAAAAAAACTGGTAGTGTATTTAAACTGATTACTTAGGTTTTAGCAGAGACTATATTAAGATTTGCGTCTTATTTTTATCTATCTGGATTATTTAGGACAAATTTTATCAAGTATGAATTCGCTTCTATCTTATACGTTAATTTTAATACTAACATCAATCAATTCCTATCAAAATTTGTAGTATCAGTTGTTAGACGGGTTTTGTTACCCTAGGGACTGTGATGCTCTACGTACTTAGCACAAGATTACCCAAAACGGAATGAATTACCCTGTTGAAATAATAACTATTTCTATTGATTTCATATAGAAAAGTTTTTTTTATTATAGCGATCATACTCACTCTTTCAAAGTTATGATCTTACCGCGTGTCCACATATTAATTCATCAATTTCACATCATCTAATGTTTTCATTGTGATTTTTATTATTAAAAATTTCATATTTCTGCTTATTAAATAGAAGGAAAGTTTCTGCAAATGCACGATAAGACAACACGACGTGTATATAATGCTTTCTACTAGTTTTCTACATTAGTCTTGTGGGGAGTTACGTAAATATCAAAGAATCGTATGTGAATCGTTAAATTGTAAAAACCGTTAGATTGTAATCTGTCTCGCGAATAATACGTTAAATTGTAAGCAGTAAATTCATTTCAAAATCTTTAGACAGTTTACAATCTCCCGAGATAGATTACAATCTAACGGTTTTTACAATTTAACGGTGACATATCGCACCCTTAATCATAAGTTAAAGAGCAGAGCAGAGTTAAAGATATCAGCCAATCTAATAATTATTTCTCTATCTCCATCCAACACTGAGATACAGCTATTTTCGTCTTTTTAACTAGAATAAGTTTTTAGTTAAAAGGACAAACAAATAATAAAATAACATTTCAATAGCATTAATCACTTCATAATATATGATTAAAATACATTATTTGTTACTATAATGTCGTTTTAATCGAATTATAAGCGGCACAAATCGAAAATGACAAAACATTTTTTTGCCGATTTCACAAAAATCAACTTTTTTGAGTTAGGTCAGTTTATGACTTAGCGTGCGATATATACTACTTCAAATTAATAATAATTATTGGTAGGTGGATGTAGTTGCAGTGGTTGACTATGTTAAGGTAAAGCTAGGCATACACAAATTTCTATTCCGATCCAAAATGTCAAGACCAACAAAAATTTTGAAAAAGATTCAATAAATAAAATATATGAAATTAGTTTCCGTCCTGGGAAATCTAGTTTTTGGCGAGCACAACATTATAATTAAACCTATGAACAGTACAAAAATTATCCGATAGTATATAGAGGAATTTCAATTGTATTATTAGAAATGCTAAGAGATTATAAGATTATTGAGACTTATGAGTTACATTAGGTTTTCTAATTGATATGGCAACACAGTTCATTAGAGAAATATTTCTAGACTTAGTTTAGGTACCCTAAGTACTAGCGTTTCATATAATTACGGTAACTAACGTACGAGTCTTTTCTAAAATACATAGCTAGAGTCCGTTCAGTCTAAAACTGCACGCCCCTTCACAAAATTTCCAACGCTTGCTTGTGTGTGTGTGCAGTAGGGTGACCATTATTTTTTTTTAAATTAAAATGGCCTCTTGAATTCTATAAAATTAATAACGGTGTTTTAGTTGGTTATATACATGAAATCTGGTAGAATTTCGTATATAAACAATCAAGAATGGAAACTACATACGTAGAATCATACTAAATATGCGAGTATAACCCAGTCGGACTCCCTCGGAGCCATCAAATAAACGGTGCCACATTATCATGTATTGTAATTTATATCATGTTTGGCGAAGATTGTAAAAAAAATCTAGATTTTTTTTATGTTACAAGGGGGCAGACGAGCAGGCAGCAGGAAAAAAAGCTTAGTCCTAATTTTGTTAGTCAATTCCATTTTTATAATAGCAGTCAAATAGCCCATTGCTAATAATGTGGAATTTTATTTATTCGATAACAAAATCGATTAACCGAAAAGGCTTTTTCAAATTCCTTGCAATTTTTAAAGAAAATTATACGCAACAGGACGAAACGTACAAGTTTTTGAAAGCCAAATAAATGTTAGTTAGCTTACACTAAGTACTACAGTAGCCTCCATTGGCACTTATTTTTTATGTGTACTTCTAAACACATTATAGCATCGTATGTTTTGAAATTTTTGAAGATAATCGTATCGTCACCGTATGTTTAAGTGGTTGTGTATAAAATTTACGTCTTTATTAAACATACTCGACGCATCTGTGATACAGTTTTCAGTTCTTTTGGATAAGTGACTTTGCTATGTACACTTTCATTTTATAGAAAATAAGTTATAACATGAGTAATATGTTATAATTACATAATAGAAAATAAGTAAATAAAATGATAGGGAGAACCAAGAGAAAATCTAATCTACGCGTTTTAAAATTACTTGAAAAGTTCAAAACATGGACACTCAAAAACCAAAGTATTACTCGGACATAAACCCCTTTTTTCGTTCCCTATTCGTCTACCATATTTACTCTAGAACAAATAATTTCCGCCGTATTTATGGTGTAAAGTGTTGTAGTCTGGCGAAAGCAGACAGCAAAGCACTAAGCGTTTTATTCCGTTGTCCTTTCCTGCCCTATTTACATCAACGCAATGATGGGACACCGCGGGATAAACATATGGGAATGATCTGTGACATGGCGAAGTGATTGTATAAATGGAATTAGTTTCTGTTTATGTACACTCGAATTGTGATATGTCTCAAAATAAAAAGCAATCTATCAGAAAAGAAATTGAACAATTAAAATAAACATGATCAAAATTATTTATAAAATAAAAAATATTCAGACTCAATGGTAAAAAGCACACAAGTGCCCGAGTGCATGTGCCGATAACATTTTTTGGAAAAGTGGGAGACGTTCTTTTTGTAAAGAAAAGTATAACAACAACAGTACAGGGTCAGTCTTTATGACAAACGATAAATTAAAAAAAATTACATTTAAAATTTTCTTGTTACAACCTACTTTTTTTATTGATCAACTCTATACTTCCTCCTTTTTTCCATAATATTACGTTTCTAATTAATGGTAATAAGGTGATATAACTTAAAGCTGAGCGATACATCAATTTGGAGAATAGAGTAATGTTCAAACATGCTGATGCACTTTAAATATCGTCACTATTTGAAACTACTTTTAACACCCTTCTGGATGTCATAAAACATTCAAATACAGAAAAATCTGACAAAATATAGCACCTAAAGCAATAACTTAATAAACATCGTTAATACATTTTAAAAATTAAATATTCTTATTCACGTTATAGTTTGACTGCAAAGACTGAATCTGTACGTCTTAAATAACAAAATTATCAACGCGTCTGTCTGTTTTATGCAAATTTAAAAAAAATCATATAGTTCTTTTTATTTTATTTTTATACATAAGCCGTTAAGGGGATCAATTTTTCAGTGTACATAATTAGTGCATACAATCATTTCGCGCAAAATCAAAATGGCGGAGAGTGGCAAGCGCAGCATTTACACCAATTAGTATTTACGGCTTACATCATAGGCTGGCTGCCCTCCAGAACACATATACACAAAACATGTAAAAGAACATAGGAACAAATTAAAATATAATCATACTTGTGTGAATTTACTGTTATCGTGAATAACTTATAACTTATGAGATGGTGACTTGTGAGAAAAGTTAATGTTTTTTCTGCATGTCTTGTGTGGTAACTTATGTAACTTAGGAAATCCTTACGTTTATTATATCTTTTCCTGATAAACGGTGTAGCAATATGATGATTTTACAGATGTGAGATTATATAAAATACTAGTCAGTGGCGTAGTAAGGTACCTTGCAGTTACTATCGTCACTTAAAACAAAATTACTATAATCGTTTTTTAATGTAAATTTCTACTTAATAATTGAACTCACTAACTAATAATAAGATTAAATTGCCTAGTTAAGGTACTACCTGGAGTGCTTCAGTAGGTGCATCAAGAAAATAAAACATTCTCATGACAATTGGTCCAAACACAAATGAACCAAATCTGAATTCTGTTTTTTGAGTATTAAATCTGAAAGAGAAAAAAAATATATACAAAAACATATTGATGAATTCACAAATGATTATATACCTTTAAAATATAATAATATATTTTTAACAAGAAATCAACTGACTCACTTTTTAACCATTTTTAACACTAGTTCCAAATCTGAAGGCTCCGCCATATACACGATATTTTTTAAATCTTCAGTAAAAATCATATTTTTAGGGTCAGAAACGAAATCATTCATTTTTGACCTAAACTTATCCGAGAAATTAGTAAATTGTTCTCGTATCCTCTTCCTGGCATTCAAATAGCCATCAATTCCGAGTGCCGATGATGAATAAAGGAATTGTGCTGGAAATAAGTTATTTTATAAGAATATAGGTCAAAAAAAGGAAAACTGTATGTTACAAAATCAAGGTATACCTGGTGAGGTGTGAAAGCTTCTACTCGTGGCTTTAAAGCATAAGCTACAATTTTTAGAACTTCTTAGCAAAATATTCAGTAAAGACATTGTTAAACACCAACAAAGTTACTAATAAACACAATTCTAAGATTATTTTACCGAATGCCGAAATTTTAAGGTTAGAATTTTGATTGTTTATTTAAAATATATGACAATAATCAATTTTATTTTTTTAATTCACGGCTTCGAATTCAGATAATTTTTTAATCCTTAATCTTTATACTTTTCAGCATTTAGAATAAAATAATTTTCAATTTACTCATAGGGCTCAGAATATACCAATCAACACTAATCTGAGGTACTTAAAAGATTGTAGTTACATACTCTTTAGTCTATATATATCCATAAATCACTATGGCCTTCTGTACTATAATCTGTGGAGTGTAAGTAATCCGTGAATCTATGCAAAACCAAAGCAAATAGCCAGTGTCAGGAAAAGCAACTTTTAAGCCATTATTTCATCATGTATTACTTTTAGTAGTTACATAATTTGTGCATTTAAAGCTGATGTGTGTATAAAGGATATAATATTATTTATAAAAGATTTAGGTTACTAAATTTTCTAACTCTATAGCGTAGAAAATTTTGTAACCTACTTTTGTAACGTGATGTTAAATATATTCATGTCATCAGACGCTATAGTTTTATTTTTTTATAAAATTATAATAACATAATAAAACTGTGATGTCATAATTAACGTTAATCAAAGTGTGTATACTCGACAGTAATTTTCAGTGTTCCTTAAAAACATTTCCTGGTTGGAGTCTCTGTTAAAATATCTGAATGAATTAAGTAACGGTTACCAGACATAATATAAAATAGATTTGAAGTTTTGTGAATTTTCCTAATTTGTTGCTAGTATAATTTTTTCTTAAATAAACTTTAAAATACTGCTTATTTTTACATAACAGGTGACAAAATAATGTCTACAAGTTAAATTCTGATGGTTGAACTTAGTGTTGATACTGTTAGTCACTTACACTTCTTTGAAATAATATTGTTAAATTTTAGCATAATTATATCATATTAATTTCATCTTGAGACTAAAGGTAAACAAACAATATAAAATGTTATTTTGTGTGACATCAATGTAAAGTAAGTCAAAAAATTAATATGGCGGAAAAATTATAAAACTTACAAATATTCTAAAGATTCCATTGAATAAAAATGCAGTTTTATTAATATGTCAACTAAAATTTTATTCTTATATATACCTGATAACAACAGTGCCTTAAAAAGAACCTAGAATTGCTTAGTTGCTTTAACTTAGTATTTTCTGCAATATGAGGAAGCATATTCTTTAGTATTTTTGTTATACCTTGTATATTACATGGCTAAATTTGTTGTTCCAATATGAAATCGAGAGCAAAGCTGGTTTCCATCTTAGATACTGCACCCGATTGGGCTATTTTGATGGATACGTATAAAAAACTACAAAATCCTAGAGGATGTTGTTGTCTCGTCATCCAGGCCGGACATATTCCTTTACTCAAAGACACTAAAGCAAGTAGTACTTGTAGAATAATTTTAAATAAAATCACACAGCGCCATCTAGTGTCGAGTAGCACAAAAGTGAATTAGCACTGTACTTCCAAATTTTTATTATTAAGTATTCAGTATTTTAACATTGATAATATTTGAAAAGGGATGCTGTAAGTATATAAGTAACGAAATATTTCAGATATCGTGTAACAATGGAAAAAGCGCCATCTCTTGACATACTTATCGTAACTAAGAAATTCATAAAGAATTCATTCGGTCCGAAAGTTACTATGTTACCTGAATTATAGGAATCAATCAAAAACAACGCTTAGCGCATTAATAATAGAGTTTATTTTCATTAAAATCTATTAACTAAAGGAATAAAGCTGTTCAATTATTTAAGAAGGCAGTCGGAGATGTGAAATACGTATATCGTTTCGCCAGTATTAGGGAGTATATTTATTCAGTGCCGCTCATATTTATATATATTATAAATACTGTATAAAATTTACTATATAATAATTACAATATAGTAATATCGAAAAGAAAAAATAAGTAAACTTAAATAGAAACTTGATACAGATATAACTTTTGATTTTACTTCTAAAAGGTGAGACAGTAATAGTTCTATGAACTAGAATCTTTTGTGTTAGACGGAGACAAATATACATATATTTCGTCTTGTTTAACAATACTACGTCAACTATCGATTCGTAAAAGCATGGTGCTTAAAATTTTGACCGTGCCTTGTACTTTGTGTCACAGCGCCATCTGTTGTTGTAACGCGAAAACACTATTCTTATGATGTGTGCGTTTTGTAGGGTAGTGTGCGGGAGATGGAGGGTTGAAACGGACGCTGTGTAAGTACGGTGCGCAAAAAAATATTTAGGACTCCTGAAAAATTGAATTTGGATTATTCATGTAAATTATTCTAAGTGTAAAATTTTGAAATGACAACAAAATCTTGTAAACTTTAAATAGTTTCAAGCGAAATTTTTATGTTTTTCCAACTATCAATCCATCAAAATTTGTACATATGTATAGAAATAATTAGTTTATCGCACTGTAAAATAATACATATATTTGATAGGAATTTTAAGAAAAAATCCGAAATGTTCTTTGAGATTATAAAGCGTTTAAAAAATACTTCTTACATTTAAGGACGACGAATAACAAAATGCCGAAACAATGTCGAAAACATTTTTCATAATACAAAAACGTAAAAAAATCATTTCCTTTTTCCATAAAAAAATGCCTTTGCTATCGCTACGACTAATCTCCGCCACCGTCCCGTAATAGGCCATCTCCTCGTTCCCATGGCAACCGTTCAAAATGGCCGCGCTCCCCCTCCCCTCCTCATGCAGGTATAAAAGCACTTCCCAGGCATCTTACATTCAGAGCGCCAGTACTTTTTGCAGCAAGTGTATGTCACTTGATTTTTTTTACGTTCGAGATACTTCGATCCTTTTTTTTCTAATTTTATCTTACTTATATTTTATTAGAATAAATTTGGAAGATTTCATTTTCGTTGAATTTTGTTTTATTTTTATTTTCTTTAATGTGTCGTGGGCCGATTTCGAAGGTAAGTTTAGGATAAGTAGCGGACTCGTGTTTTTTGACGTCATTTTCGAAATGCCCGCAAAATTTTTGACATGTGAAGGTATTCATCGATTGCAGGCAAACGCGGGGAGGGTTGAAATACATCTCGCGGTTGTCTTTCCAAAATGTACTCTAAGTTGCGGTGTTAAGACACAGATTAGACTTAACGCGGGTTCACTTGTGTCGTTTTGTGACCGTTCCAAGGTAAAAATAATTAACGTTGGCAGGATTGAATAAGAGATATCGCATTTTGTGGCAGCTATACCTTAATGTGTATAGGATTGCGTTTAGATGTATATATTTATATAAGAGCCGGTTGTAAATCGTCATACGTCACAAACTCTCTTGAGACTAGGGACTAGAGACGCCGTATTATATTACAAATTTGCTTCAAATATACGTATTTCATCGGTAAATCGAGATATTTATTTTCTAACCGTACATTTAAGTATAACATTTTCGGTTTTACGGTAAATTGAAGGACTAAAATTTTATACTGTATATTTTACTCTCTTGAGAAATAAGGAACTTCGTTCCTGACGGGGGTACTCCGACCGAACAATTGTTTTGTTTTATTCTCACATTCAATATATATATATATATATATATATATATATTCATATATATATATCTATAGTTAACAAGGGGACTCGGTAGACTTGTTATTTACTCATGTACATCCTATAACATTATATCCCGTTCTGGTTTCGTTCCATTTACTTTTCGCTTTGCCATTCCTTTTTTATTATACAAACCTTGTCTTAACAATAACGAACAAAAAAAAAGAAACTACTCAATTTGGTGCAGTCGTTCGGAAGTTATGGACGTGCATACTTTTTAGAAACTCATTTTTATTTTCCATTATAAATTGGGATGTAAGCTAGCCTATCTTTCAAGTTGGATCAAATTGCACACGGTGTGCCAATTTGATTAAAATCGGTTTGGTAGTTTAGGAGTACATCGCGGACAAACAACGTGACGCGTAATTTATATATATATTAAGAATTGTAAAAATTACATTGCTGTTTACGTAGCGGGCCACGTGTTGCCGACGGCTGCTTTGTAGAAATGCAAGTCTCGATTGGCTGGTCCACAACCTTTTTAGAAGGCTGGATTGGCGTCTGCTGTAAGCTACAGTGGCTGTTTAACATTAGACGACTCGTTCACATATTTATCCTCTAAATTCTACTGCTACTGCTATCGGCCCTCTGCTAGGTAGTTCTCTTTAGTTACGTAATAATGGTGAGAATCGACTTAAAGTTTAAATCGAGATATTTTAATCGATATACGATTCGCATTGTTTTTAATTACTAATATATTAAACATGTTTTTGTTGGGTCAATGTTAATTATAAACAGATTATGATATATGACTTCTTGCCATATTGATATAATGCAAATGAAATAACGATGTTTACTTTGGTTCCAGTCCTCATCGGAGTGGTACGCAGAGCGCACGTCGCTTCAACCTTCTCGTATATATCTATTTATTTTATCATACTAAACCATTCCGGTATATTTACGATTATTTTGTAGTGACAATTCAAGTGAAATACAATACGTATTCGGTTTTAGAAAACATTATTTGTGTAAGTGATATATTTTTTAATTTCGGCTAATTTTCGTGATGGGGTTAAACCGGCATTTTGTTTGTGTGTATATGTTGTGCGATTTCTAGTCATATTAGTGGAATATATTTGAGATCTTTAAGAAATTTCTATCAGTATTGTATACTAGCTGTATCCCGCGACTTCGCCCAGTTTTATCACTTAGGGGTTTGAGAAACTGGTTTTGGATAAAGATCGATATTAGGTTTATAAAAACACCGTCGCTAGTAATGCATTATTTTAGAACAAATTTGTTTAGTATAAAAAAGTTATCTGGAGCCAAACTTATTAAGGTATGATAATAGATAGACATATGCTGTCGCGGACTTTTATTTAGAACTTTTATAGAGGAACAATTCCGTCATACATGATTTTTGCGGAACTTTAACCGTTTACGCAGCGCACTCAGTGGAAGCTCCCAAAAGGGAGGAAAATCCGCCGATTTTGAATTGATACTTCATTGGTGCTCCGCTCTTATTCGTCTTAGCGTGATGGTATATAGTCTATAGCCTTCCTCAATAAATGGGCTATCTAACGTTGAAAGATTTTTTCCGATCGGACCAATAGTTCCCGAGATTAGCGCGTTCAAATAAACAAACAAACTCTTCAGCTTTATACATTAATATAGCTTTATTTTTTACAAACCGTTATAAAATTTTAGATTTGGTTGTTTAAAGGCACAAATTTTAGACATAACACGTCAGATTGGTAGAATAAAGGCTATATAATTTATATGTAAATGAATTCTTATCTCCCTTGGTCACGGTATCGCGTGGAAGGGTTGCACCGATTTCGTTAATTCATTTTTTGTTATTGATATGAGAGTGGAAATATGAACGAAAAAGTTAAGAAAATTACGTTGAAAATTAGAGATATTAAGAATACTTAACCAACACATTAAATTGTTTGAAACGGGATCGGGGATGAAATCGGAAATGGGAATGGGGACGGTAACGGGGATTATATTATAGGATAATATAATGATAAAGCAGTTCTTCACGGATCGTGCTTTAACGTCCGATTTAACTGTATAGTTAAATCGCAACGATTTATCGATACGTGTGTAGCGGCTATTAAACAGCCAAAAAGACTCACAGTTAATATCGGGCCTATCATTTAGAAAGGCGAATGACATAAACGCGTACACAATACAAGCAGACGGGCATAATACGTATTAAAAAATATAAATAAAAATTTAAATGTCTGTGGTATTTCTCTTCTCTAACCTTCATCATTATAGTGTGATTTTAATTAAATTGATTGTTTTATGTAAATTGGAGATCTCTTAAAATTTGACTAGAATAACTACATTCACATGTAAATCAAAAGGTTATTGATTGTGATTTAGCCAGTAACAAAGTCCATAGTATTTTTTTATAATGTACCAACACCAAAACAATACTTATCAAATTATTATCCGTACAACACAATTTTGAAAAGGACTAGGGCATATTCAAATTGAAATCTTTTAAATTTTGCTTCAATTATGTTTACAAGCTTTTTCGAATTAACGACAATTTTAAAAATAGCTGCTCGGACAGACTTATTTCTGTCGAAAGTTAATTTGTATATATTTTTTCTTTATTGAAACTTTCCGTGTGCCTTAAGGAACATACGAAAAAAATATTGCCGAATTGGTCGCGCCTTTTTCGAGTTGCACCGTTCTCGGTGCAACTCGAAAAAGCAAGCAAGCAATCATGAAATATGTGGTTTTAGGAAAGCTAACAAGAAACTATTTGCCTATATATAACATAATATAAAAGGCAGTATGTTGTAGCAGAACAACGTCTGTCTAGACTTTCTTATAGCGGAGTCAGACATAGATTCATTTAAATGATCATGTAGTGTGGCCGGGGACTTTGTGTAACTGGGCAAAGTTTTGTAGAACTTTCTAGTCTTTGAGCTATGTCTGACTCCGGCATAACAAGTATATGAGACACTCGCTCAGGCCGGGGAAATACATTTTAGTAATAAGATGACTAAACAGTTATGATACAACGAGAGTGATATTAAGTAGGTGTGAATTTCACATATCGTTTAATGGCTCATTAATAGTTATTTATATATTTTGGAACGTATTTAAAGCACAGTATCGGAAAGGATATAATGAAGATCTTAGTCAACCAAATATGGGAAAACTTGAATAACGAAACGAGGAATCTGCAGCGACCCTTTATTCCGATGACTGGCTAAAATTAAGCTTCAGGAAAACCGCATTTGTGCATTATTTTGTGGAACAAAACAGTGAAACCTTTTATTTCCAATAATAGTAATTTATGTTTATAGTACTAGTACATATTTTAAGCTTTAAAAAAAGCTGACTCACACCTCCAAGGTGTAACATAGCCGAATATATTCACTCACATGTCGGATTATATCAGAACTACATTAGGAATATTAAACTGCGATACATCTTAATTGCTAGTACTTATATTCGTTGAGTAAAATTACTTGGAGGGTAACGGCTTATTCACTCTCTTTTCTTATGCCGGAGCCAGACATAGCTTCATTTAAATGACATTTTCATAGTGTGGCCGAGGCCTTTGTTTCACTGCGCAAAGTTTTGTAGTACTTTATAATCTTCAAGCACAAAAATATACAAAGACTGAGCTCTGTCTGGCCCGGCATTAAAGTAATTGATAGAATCACGCGTTACTTTGCGGAAATCCATGACATGCATGAAAAACTAAACTACTTTGCTTTAATGTGCGAATGAATACGAGGGTGCAATATGTTGGTTTAATGCTACAACTCGAACCCCTCACCAAAGCGCAGCACTGCACTGACTTTCTGATGTGCCTTAACCCACGTCTCGCCTCGACACCGAAGCATCATCAGGAGATAGACTCTACAATAGTAGTTTGTTGCACCGTGCGCAAAGTGAGTTTAATAGCACGAGTGTTATGGTGGAGCGCATGCAAGGACACTAAATTTACATGAGTGCATTAATTTCTCCCTTCAGCAAGGTTATCACTACATCGCTGTCTATTTCCAATTTTTTAAACTATTCTTGCTAAATATAAAGTATCAGTCTTGCGATGGTATAGAAGGCGCCGCACCATTTGAGAACCTATTTGGCTTGGTACCGACTTCAGCACATCAGTAAGTGTCTACTAAATCGTATGAAAGTACTATTTATTTGTTGCTTCTTAGTTCCTCGCCTTTTTGTTTTTGAAGGCGGATTTAGATACAAGAGGGTCGCAGATGCTTTGCATTGGCTTTTGTGAAACGAGTACGCTCTTTTAATAAGATTGAATTCGTAAGGATGGTAAGAATTGACGTCACTAGGTAGAGAGCTCCATTGTTAGGACGGGTCATAAACATCGTACGGTATTGTAAATCACAAATGAAAAACTTTCGAAAATTCAGCGCGCACGACCGTAAATCCGTGTTTATTAGTAAATAAATTGCCAGCGACGTGTATTTTTTTACTTGTTTACACGACGCCTTTCTAATCTTTCTATATGCTAATAATGTTTAGCCACATAAAAGGTAAGCGCACGCCCGACTCTATGAATGTCATGCTTATTAACGCTAATGTGGATATATGTTTTCTTGTATTTGGCTTAATGCGTTGTAGCTGCATAGGATTAGAGATGCTGTATTCGATTTTGAGTTGCTTAAAGACTATTTTCTTGTAAGCAATTATTTTTAAAGATCAGCCAATGGAATCGTTCTAGAGCCTGCATGGCACGATCACTTCTGCCCATCTGTCCATTTTTATACTAGTACTCGCTTTACCTCGCAACCTCCTCTACGTGAAGCATCCTTATCATTTAGGAGCTTAAAATAGTTTTCTACAGATTCCCAGACCTACCAAATATGCACAAATTTATAACACGACTATCAGTCCAGCCGTCTTGGAGTAATTTGGCAACAAAAACCGTGACACGAGAATAGGCATGACGAAAATTTTGAAAAATAGGGTTATAATGTTCTCAAGTATCTATTATTGGTAAAAAATGTAATATTTCTGCAGAAATTAACGATTTTATAGCAAAAAAAACGTTATAAATTTAAGGATTTAAATGCCCTCCAAAAAACTTGAAGTTGTCATGACGTCACTTTATGTTAAGAGTACATTCCAATAAGCATCACCTTGATTTTATCGCCGCGACCGTAACGATCGCAGTCGTCAAATGTAGAATATCTGAATGAGCACTTAAAAACGTTGCGGTCGCTTATTGGAACGCACTTCTAATATACGGTAACGTCATAACACTCTGCTGGATGTTTTAGCTATCATGGCGGATTGTATTTTGTAGTTTCCTTTTTTTGTTAATCCCTATTGATTTATGATTTCTGATTACTGTCGTCATGCCTAAGATATTTTTATAGACTATCGTAACTAGATTTTATTATTTTCGCCTCTTCTCAGTTAAGGGTTTGGAAAATCTTTATTAATAAATGGACAGACTTAAATTGGAATTTTTTTTTATCACTAGGATATATCGCTGACTTCCAATGGATAGAGGTGTGACGTAAACAAATTAAGGAGTGTTCTTGTTGCAAAAAGTTGCAACCATTTAAGAGTTTAATTTATGCGTTTTGCGCGCTTGGAATCCTTCAATACGGCTATGAAATGTAACCTTTCATAAAAGTTCATTAGCATGTCTTTACAGACAAATGGCTGGTACTTTATTTTGTGGTATCAGATTTTATCTACACTCGTCGGATATGAATACCTTAGAGCACTTCCACACTGCACTGGGTTATTGAGTTTCACATAGGAAATATAGTTTTTATTTTATATAATGGTGATAATGCTGATGACGATGACGATGGGAATGATAATGACAATGTCAATGATAATAATTATGACAATGATGATGTCATCATCTTAGAATTACTATATAGAAATACAGGTTTTTAGATCACTTTGTTATGAGAGTCAGTGACTACCAAAACTCATTCATAACTGTAAATTAGATTGTTTAGGCTGGTCTTTGAGCAATGAGTACCTGTGCTTGATTTTTTTTTATGTTACAAGGGGCAAACTAGCAGGCACTAGGGACCTAAGTGCATACCGATGCACATGGACATGGCCAGTTTAGGCTACCGAGAAGTCTCACAAACCGAACGAAACGCGACAACAATACCATCACTTGACGTGACAGCATTACAGCCACTTCACGCCAATCTCACTGAACATTAAAAAAACAAATTTAGAAATATATGACAGCTAACAGAGTACCTAATTTGATACAGCGATATAGATTAAACCGCATCTAGCAAATTGTTTTTCCAATTAAAAAGTAATTACAAAATTAATTACTGATACCGTTAAACGCGTTGTTCAGGTGAATAATACTAACATAAATTTATTATTAATCTATTATAAAATTTGCAACAGTTCGTTATTACAAGAATAAAGCGCATTTAACTTCCTCCAAACTATGAAATTCTTCAAGAAAAAAATCATACTAATTTTATTCAAAGGCCGGCAACCCATCTTTGAACCAAATTGAACCTAAAAGGTTTTCAAGGGAATATTTGTATATGCCCTTCAAAGTACAACTGTAATATATCAAGATTACAATTGTAAGCATATATGAAAACCTGTTTATAGAGAATACATAGTAAATTTTAGACCTGTTCCATAATTACACATGCTCATAATATCGTTTGATATAATTACATTACTGACATGAACTACGTTTACACAAACAGACTACATTCATTCACTACCGGAGAATAGTTATATTTACAAATTAAAACAAAGTCACACAATTAAACATCAGACCTAAGGTGCCTACATAATTTTGTATTTTAATATGTTTTTCTTACTGAATTCTTGTACGTAACAAATGTTCTATAATATTCCACACAGAAGTATATACATTCCCAAACTTCTCAATTACTACATAATATTAAAATTACTTAAATAAAAACAGTCTCTTACAAAGTACATCATTGATTTAAGAAAATCTTACGCCTAACTCTTAACATCTGCTATGAACCATTTAAATACATATTACATGAGAACTCAATACATATTCTAAATAAAAAAAACATAATATGGAAAATAGAATTAGGGAAAACCTAGATACATATTTCCGATAATAAATCTACATCACTACAGCTACTTTATACTTTGTCGATCAAATGTAAAATACAAGACTCGTTCCGGTCTACTTAGCCCAGGTTTTATGCCTACAACAATTACTTATCAGGGCGTATTTAGAGCAAAGTTTATCGTTATGACTAGTGCTACATGTCTGTACAAGTTAACTGCAAAACTTTGTATTACTTTATTCTCACCCCGCTGTAATATTTTTGATTAAAGAGACACAGTTAGTTCAATTGTTTACTGGTCAGATTGTTGCAACAACTCATTTCAGCTTGACATGTTTCTTTTCTTAATAAGCCAAAAGAAACTATCTATCTAATAAAAACTGTTTGTATATATATATGTTATACAGCTTAACCAGTAATTGGTTTGATGAACTACTTATAGTTAATTCAAAGTCACGACCTTATTTTTGTCACGACTACACTGCCGATACTGAATGTTCTTTTAGATGACAATTTCGTAAGACAGGTCCTAGAATACCTACTTTTCAAGATAAGTAAATTGACCAAATTTGGCACAACAACAAACGGAGTCGCAAAAATACCCAGTATAAAATAATCTAAATAACATATAGAATTTATCCTTAGTTGCTTGACCATTTTCCGTTTCCCGCTGCGCGGGCGCGGCGTTTTGTGTCGACAGTGTGTATCCACACTAACGATCGTTAAAGAAGGTGTCATGTTTTCGCGGCACATTAGCGACTTTATATAAATGTTTTCTCGACGTATTTGACTGGATATTGCGCAGTAGGGCGCGGTCTTACTCAAAATCATTACAAATTACATAATGTCCATCTTTACCAATAACATTAATTTATTAGTACCTAACACTCATGAAAGAAATAAAATAATATACTTAAAATCATACAAAAACGTATCTTTAAAAAATAAGTAATAACCTTAAAGAATGCAAGAATATTCTTCATGTATCACTTGTATTTAAATTCTATTACAATACATCTGGCGCTTTGTTGATGTGAATAAACATGATGAGATATTTTCTATTAAAAATATCGTCATGTTACACATTTTTTTTATATAAATTAGACGAATCTACGTCCTATTTATAGAAGTTCTACACAAAGCGTCGAAGTTTCAAATATTGCAGTTCCACATTTACATTGGTTGTGGTAAGTTCTCTGCCTACTTACTCGTATGGTACCTGCACTAGTATCAATAGTATCAAATACAGTACAATGATACGTACTAACTAACTTGTATGACGCCAAGCGCCTGGCCATATGTGTTTGAAAGGGATAGATATATTATAGTATCACCTCTTTGTCTCAGTACATTGACAATACTAGTATATATGTTTGACAATTTAATATTATAAGATAAATTTAATAAGTTACTTGAAAATGGTACCGATAGGTACACGATATAAACGTGTATCAATTTAATAATTAAAATGATGTCAAAACTCTTTGAGTAAAAAATAATACAATCCTTACCTTGAGTATCGTACACTAGAAAACAGCACTTACGTAATAAAAACTTCCTTAAAAGTCTCTACAACAGAACCTTTTTACTCTCGGACTCGAGCACCGGCGGCGGTCGGCTTCTTTTGTTTAATCCCTTGTAGAGCGCCATAGCGAAGGCCGCGGCTATTATGCCGACGAAGGCGGTGAAGACGCTCGCGGCGGACAGCACCTTGATGACGAGTCTGGAGTACTCCGCGGCCACGGTGGAGCAGCCGTGACGCTCGTTCGGCAGTTTGTCGGTTATTTTACAGTCGATCATGGGCTGCAGCCATCCGTGGTAGTACGTGTCGCAGCACGACATGGGAAACTCGTCGTACTTCCAGTTCCTGTAGTCCCGGGGACTCTCGACTCCGCAGCAGTGCAGCTTCCTCTCGATTAGTCCGAACGCCTCCGCCACATCGTGGTCGTCCTTGCTCTGGACGAAGGCGTCCCAGACCGTGTCCTTGACGAAATCGTCGGTGGCCTGGCTGTCCGCGAACACCAGCGCCACCACGGCGGCCGCCACCAGGAGCAGGACGACCGCGCCCGTCGACGCCGCGTACACTTTCAACAATCCTTTGCTCTTTTTCTTAGCGCTGACGAATCCACACGCGGACACGCCGATAATGAACAGCGCGACCACGAAAAAGATCCACGGCACGGCCTGCAGCCAGCGCACCTTGTAGTCCAGCTGGTAGTGGATGGCGTTTCTCAGGCTGGTGAGTTCGTAGACCTGGCAGAAGAACCATATCGAGGCGGCTGCGACGCCGAGCCCGAGTACGGTAAAAATCGTGTTTAAAACGTAGAGAGCGACCTTGCAAGCGCCGACCCTGCCCATGTTGAACGCGCGCGCACCACTCCGCGGCGAGCAATTGAATGGCGTCCACCGCGGCCACACTACAAATATAAAACCGCGTCGCGACTCGTCAGATGACTAATGACTAGATCACTAGAAGGATCAATGGAAGAGTTGGGGTGACGTCCTCGCTGTTTGTTTCTGTCTCGAGAACGGACGTAACTGTGGTAGTGCTTTGCGTTCCGGTCGTTTATTGCGGTAGTAACATTACATATTACTAATATTATACTTTGCGATACTTTATAGTAAATAAATTCATATCGACACACGTCAATCGGGGACATTTAACAGTAATATGTGGGTAATATTAATCTATGTATGTTTATAGTACTTTATACAAGCATGCACATAAATGGTTTATTTAGTGGCGGATGACCTAACTCTTTAACTTCTAAGTAAAAGATCCTTTTACCAGACTTCCAAAGAACATTAAAAATATCTCTATTTGGAGGATAAGTTGTTTTACGTCACTTTATGTATTACTCCTACAGTGATTTTTCTAGGTTGTAAATGTATTGTTTTTTAAAGTATTTACCGGTATTACCGTCAAGCATTCGATCAATCTAAAAATCAATAACCTTTGCAGAGTTTATCTCCCTGACGACGTTTCGATTTCCAGGCGAAATGTCCGTGCAGACATAACAGTATATCAGTGCATTGCTGTGCTTCAGAGGTGGTATTGCGCGCGACTGTCAGGTTCTACAGGATTGCACGGATTTTTGCTCGATTGTTTTGCGGATTCATACAAAGTACCCTAAACTTACCTACTGTAGGAAATAGATTTAATTACTATCGTACTATTCCTGTCATCGTGCTATTGCGCTGTCCCGCGGTCTACTTCCCTGTCGCCACTTTTGTCACGTACCTCGCCCCACGCCCCTACATGGTCATCGGGGTCAGACACCTGTGCGTCGCCCACAGCTAACACTACTATATGTTATGATCGGAAACAACGCACATGACACTAATATCTATCAAAACGATACATTTTTGATTGTGACAATTCTAGGAATCCTTTAGGTATGTCTGCCTAATATTCCCGTTACCGCTTTTACGTTTTTTTATATTTGACAAAATGCAAACGGGAAGGCGGTCGACCTAAATGAAAACCGACGTTTAGGAACAATTGCATAATCAGGAGGCTCGCAGGTACGTTGCCGGCCTTTAAGGAAGTGTTTGGGCCACGAACCGAACGAAACGCAAAAACAATAAATAATCTATTGCCGGGACAACATTGCCGCTACCTATACGACGAACGTACTTTTGAGAGAGGTACTGGTACCCGGACGCACCGGTCCAAATCGTTTATAGGCCCAAAGGAATGCAAACGTGGCGCTGTCTCCAACTAATATTACTAATTTTAGCTAGTCCACGAAATCGGGATTTAATTCTTTTCAGTCCACCCCCTTTATTATTGAGATACTGTTTTTATGTTTAATTTTTATGAATATCTCAATAGAAAGCAAAGCAAAATTTCGTCAGTTAAATCAAATCATCAGTAACAACTGAGATAATAGAAACAGAATAATAAAACTTTACTGTGCCAAAAAAGTAATTCTTACATGCATGCAGATACGTATTACAATAGTTATAAAAATAATAATCAAATATTAAGATCGAAATATTAGAATCGAACCAAGTAAAACTTGTATTTCAACATTCGGCACCCAGTATTTCACAATTTGGGTAAAGAAGTTTCGTTAATAAACTTACTTTAAGTATAGTTAAATACTATAAGTATATATAATCTACGTTGAGCGACTTCAAGACAGTAGTATTGGCTGCAGCTCCCATGCTGCCCATGATATCACATACGATTGAACCATAATGGTAGACTTGTATCAACTCTGTTGGTTTGTTGAACGGTTGAATTAAGGGTTAATACATTTTTATATATGAGGTCTTTAATTTTGAAAATAAACTGCATGAAATTTCATATATCGCTTTCCAATAAGAAACAAAAGTATAGAAACATTGTTTTCATATCCAAAAGAGTAAACTAGTTGGAGGTTTTTAAACAATAAATTCGTCAGATATGCAAAGGTAACGAAATCGGGAAATAGTTAGCTTATGTAATTTGGCACTATATGATTTGTTAATGGACTCTACATTTCCTGTCAACACGGCCATCTCGGTGTAATTGATGAATCATTCAAATTCGCTATAAGTGAGGCGACTGCTGGATGCAGGTGGCAGGGCGTCACACGACCTCGACACTGATCATCGACAGCATCAAGTATCAAATACGGGTATCCTTAACACATTAGTGAATAGGCACGCGCATTTAGGCAAGCGCGTAAAGCTGGAATCGGGAGTGGGCGCGTCCATAGCCCTCTCTAAGGGGAAGTGTTTGTTATATTTAAAAAAAAACACACACAAATTTTAAATCGCCGAAATTGTATCGATTTTTTTGTATCCAATAAAAGATACACCCTCCTCTATTTTTAAAATAAGTCAAAAAGAGACAGAACGATCGTCCGATCCCTACAAAAATCCACACCCCTCACTACTACTTTGTTTACTACGAAATAATACACAAACACGTTGTTCCTTCCATTCATAATGCTTTATAGCAAGTAACTTAAAATCTACTCTACTGTTAAGAGATATGGTATATTTAGCAACGGTTCTACCTTGAAACGCGAGTGTACCATAAGATGACGTGACGCATGAGTCATACGGATTCGTGGTAAGCGAGTTGTAATACCAGGGAACAGGTTTGAAGGTTGTAAAATTAAATCCATTACGTCATCGATCCGCTTCTCAGAAACCACATTTTTGGGAAATAAAAATGTAAATCAAATTCAAAAGATTCAAGTAGACATTTACTAACCTATTGAGGGTAAAATGGGGCCACTAAGAAGAATCAGCAAGACACTCATTGGCCACACACTTAAAAAGAATAATTATTACAAAAAAGGTTAATATATCCTTATTTTAATAAAATAATATTACGAATACTTTTGAGGCATGTCAATATTCTCGTTTCCTCTCCTATTAAACTTCAATTACAAGCTTGTGTGAAAAGTAGGTGCAACAATACCCAAGCGGCGTCGGGGTTTGAACCGGATAACTTGCGGATTTCAGTCCGTCTACCGTTGAGCTACTCAAGCTATAAATATATTGAGCATGTATATCATCATCATCATCATCATCATCACATCATCCCGAGGACATCCGCTACTGAACAGAGGCCTCTCACATTATTCTCCACGAATGTCGATGAATATAATTTTAATTATTACGTGACACATACATACATATATGTACTTCTAGATCATATAAATATATCTTTCTAACTGTAATGTACCTAGTTACAGCGGATGTAAAAATGATTGTACATGCGTAATGAGTTACAAAAGAGAGTTTTACCATCAATAAATATTGAAGCAAAACAATCAATAAGAAAAGATTATCAAAATCGTTATACAATTAATCGTTATATAATTAAGACATCGCGTAAAATGGATAATATACAGTAATTAACCGAATTGACAACGCTCTCTTTTGAAAGTCGTCTTAAAAATTCGAAAATCAATCAAAACAAGTCAATATTTACTCACTCATTACTTGTCAGCAAATATTTTGATGGTTTGGCAAATTTTGAGTGCTAGTCATCAATAATATATTTCGTGTCATGGCAAAAAAGGTAGTTACAATAGCAGTATTTCTAGCGGCCAAACATGGTCACGAAGTTTGAGCTCTGAATATGATGACAATAGGATACTAATATTTTTTTCAACGTCCTTGATATTTTAAACTCGTCACAAAATTATCCTTTGGCTGACCAATTAGTCAAACTTAGTAACTATTTATGACCAATTCATAACCAATACGAAGCAATTTTTCGAACCTAATAGGCCGTTGGGCCATTAAAAAAAAACCCGGTCACTTACCTTACCATCGAATTTACAATTATTGTCAATAAAACCAATAGAGTGTAAATGTACTCCTACATTAATTACTAGAATATTAGACTAATAAATATTTTCGTCAAGTCTCCAATTTTTGTATCCTATCCACTTTTCGTATTTAAGTAGGTACCTAAAAACATTTTTAAAGCAAATACAAAAATATTAAGGTGATATTGACCCTTTTAAGCTTTTACACAAGTGGGCACGGTTACAGCCCAGGGGTTTAAACCGAGCGTTTCACGAAATCGGGACTTGAACCAAGCATATCCAGTCTAAAATAAGTAACAACGTAGTAATGTTATAAAATGTTTTACTCTTAGTAGAATTTGTAACGACGTTCGAATGAGCAGGAAGAATTGAGTAATAACGCCTTTAATTGTAAATCGACGCGCACGTTGGCAAATGCATTTGCCCTTGAACGAGGAACTGAAAATGATCCCATTGTTTGTCGCACACTCTTGTAAGTTACTCATTGCTTCACCCAGTAGGTAAGCTAGTTTATAATAAATTATCCTATTTTGTAGTAAAAATCTTAGTTGCCAATTTGATAACAAAATCCTTCGTACGAGCAACTTTTGAGAGATAGTATATACAGTTTTGTTTCAATTTTAGGTTTTGCAAATACTTAAGATTTTAGAAAATGTGAAACTAAAAATATTGTGTCCGTCTTGTTGAGATATCGTTTATACATTACAATATTTAAATAAGCACTCGACTTTTAATCAAAACAAAGTAGGCGACTCGAATATTTTATAAAAACTAAAAATTAACTAAAACCACGTAATTTGGGGTGACATGACGTGTCCTAATATAATATGATACAGATGTTTGAATCACCGTCTGGTCATACCCCCGGCTGATGGTGGTGTGTTTGTTGAACCTTTTTTGGCAATCATTGATAGAACAGGCGTCACTTTACACGCAGACAAGCAGGGAAAATTAAGTTTCGCGCAATATGTGAATTTTGTATAACAAAATACAAATGTAAGTAAGGTGGCAAGCGTAGCCACCTGGAGGCGCCCGGAAACCGTAGCCAACAGATGCTTGCCAATAATAACCTTGGCCTTGGTTGCACATTTCACCTCCCCAAAGAACCCGGGCAACCCTACTTACCAGCGCGCGGGAACAACGCTACGCCAACATTATTTTTCTAGGGCTCTGTAAAATTGATGTAAAGTCCAAGTCAAAAAAGTTTTATTCATATAGACCTTACAGTACTTATGAACGCCATGTGTATAATAATTGTTATTATTTTTTCTTAAAGATATATTGACAATATACCGTCATTATTTTAAAGTCCTTAAACTAGTTTTTTAATGAGCCTCAATAGCTTAACGGTATAAGGTATGGACTGAAATCCGCAAGGTACCCGGTTCAAACCCCAACGCCGTTCGGATATTGTCACACCCACTCCTAATAGAAGCTTTTAATTTAAGCTTAGTAGAAGGGGAAAAAGTATTCCTAATATTCTTACAAAAAAAAACTTTCTTGGGTTTGTGATGTATATTGCACGAACAGCCTTTTCCTGCTAATATTAAATACCTTATCTTTAAATCAGCGCAATGCGTAAAGCTATACGGCTAACCTAGTTACGGCACATAAAAACGAATCAAATTCTGTCCAACTGGCTCCTGTAGATCGGATCCAAGAGGATTAGAAGACGGTTATTTACTAAGGTATATGGCTAAAGATAAAGCTTTTTGCCTGAACAAAGATTCGTACTGGAATGTAACTACTAAAAACGGTACGAAAACCTCTTACAGTTTAATATTAATTCTGTTCTGAGAATGTGTATTTAGAAAATGACTCCCTAAGACCATTTCGGAACATTGTAATAAGTAAAGCGAATGTGTATTAAGGCTCGCGTGCTCCGACCCCCACAGGAATAACCCTCCATTGTTTCCTATCTTTTTAATCGCAATTACGTAAATGTGCCTCGCGAGGGGAAACCCAAAACTGTACCAGCAATTTTCGATCAATATTCCCACCCAAATTTACCTATTCGTTAAGTAACGGGGTGGCCAAAAGTCAGTGTGGTTTTATTAAATTTAAGCAAATTGAACCGAGTAAGTGCGAGCGAGACTCGCGCACTGACGGTTCTGCACCATCACATAATGGTTTACCAGGTTATTTTATTTATATTTTTATTACTTAAATAATATACAAAGTTAACACATTTTTTTATGATGAATTTCGGATTTTTCCCTTTACTTAAGCTACAAAATATTGTCTCTTGCTAAATTGCATGCTTCTAGGTCAACGGGAAATATCCCAAAGGTTTTGATTTCTTTTCGAATGTATGAGAATTTTTTTTAATGAACGATCTTTTGATAGTTCAGTAATTCGTATTAATTTCAACTTTATACCTCTACGCCTTCCTGGATAAAAAGGTTTTGGCAGACAGACAGGCGTGTGGTCAACTAAGTGATCTCATAAAAGTTCCTTTCCTCCTTTAGAGGTACGGAACCACAATAAATAATTTTAAATAAGAATAAAACCTATTTTAAAAAACAACATGGAACTAAAAAGCAAAAAATAATTGCTATTACATTCGATATCTTACACTCCAACATGTATTGAAGTCGGTGTCATTGGTGTAGCGAGGAGCCTATTTGCCCAGTTCCCTGGTGTTTTAGAACACAGTTTTGTTTTTATTTAAAAAAAAATTACTTTTAAATTTTTAGTGAGAGGTTTCGGAGTAAACGCTGATAGTATCGAGTTGCAACGATGTATAGGTACAGTTTTTACAGTTTTGTTCGTTTCTCTAATAACCGCTCGACCGATTTCAGTAAATTTTTGGAAAAATTTTATAAGGGGTCACCTTTGAAAAAGGGTCTATCAATCGAAAAATCGGTTTAGAAATGGTGGAGTAATCGCGTGATAAACATACAAAATAACATACAGTCGAATTGAGATCCTCCCCGTTTTTTCGAAGTCGTTTAAAAACTGGATAAGTGGAGAAAAGTTATATAACTTCGGGTGACCCAAAAGCTGGCAGCTTCTTAGCTCAAAGGATAAGCTTAGCTATCTAAAGAGGCAACGCTGCTAGCATTGTGGATACTCATACTACATGGGCCAAATTTTTTTTTTTTTTTTAATTATACTTAGTTTTTAGTTTATTTTACATTATTTTTAAATAGTTATACAGATAGTGTTTAGTTTTATATATTTTATTTAAGTTCTCATAAATATTGTTCCTTTAATATATAATTGTACTTTGTATACTAAGTTGTATGATCTAAACTAAATAAAGGCAAATGTTCATAAAAAAGAGAGTTAACATTTAAGTCTATTTACTAAATAAAAAAAATATAAGCACTTAACTTCTGCAGCTGCAATGTAAAAGTGTTCAAGCACATTTCATATTTGTAGTATTGTAGCCGGCATTGAATTCAATAGCATTGTTTACTGACTAATCCACTAACCTTAACGGGAACAATTACGCGTCCGCACTCAGCTGGAATTCAAATGTCTGTCTGTTACGCCATTACCCAAGAACGCAGCTAAAATGGAAGTGCTATGTGAATAGTCGTTGTTCCTTATTCCCAAGCCGTCACAAGTTGTCGTGATACTTTAGACGCGGTAGCCAAGGGTGACAACTTGCGGAATGTTGTGTTTTTATCTATTGTGATGTAATTGTAACAGACTGTTCGGAATCGCACCTACTATTTAAAGTCTCACATATGTATAATGTTAAAAAACTTTTTTTAAAGCATTCATTTACATATAATAATGTTCTTTAATCTTCTTCAACTAATATATTTGAAACTTATCTTAAACTTGAAACATTTTTTACACGAACGGGAGGACTTATGTTAATTATTTTTAACTTAATCATCACCTGTCAATATATCAAAGAATTTTTACTGTAATCGTCCGAGAAGGTCACACGCAATCATATTTTTTTCTTTACTCAAATTTTAGATCTTTGCAAAGTTGTTTTCGATTCTAATCATAATAAACAGCTTTCGGTTAAGCCCAAGATATTGTTATCATAAAATTAAATAGAAAAAATCCTCGAGGACAGCGTAACTTCCATAAATCACGGTAAGTCCTGCAGATTACGGCTCACCCCCATACTCGGCCGCGGGTCCCTCCTCCAGATTACTGGGAGCTCCTATAATTAACTCAAGCATAACGGCTACTTTCGACAAGTGTTGAAATTATAACTCAAAAAGATATCAGTCTTGATGTGAAGCCTTCCTACTATAACCCGGCAGTCGGTAACGCGTAATTGAACGCCATGGGTTATTACAACTGTCTATGGTGGGTTAAATTATTAAAATAAAACCACACGCACACCGATGACAAACGATCTACACCATATACACACATGTATAGCACGATGTTAGAGCGTGATCGTGAAACCGTTATTTAAAGAAGTAATTATAAAAAACGGTATTTTAATTTTTCTTTTTACCACGTAATATTTCTGAGGAGGTCGTGGCCTAATCAGGGGTCGGCATTTGAGTCGATCGCTAAGTTAAGTTGCTCTGGCTGCGACCGGTTGATAGATGGGTGACCCGTTCTAGCACACCAGCCACAGACAAGACTCCAACTCTTCAAATCTCACAGAGAGAAGAGCACAGTTCAATGGAACTTGACGCACCTGGTTACACACAGCACATTCAGAATCACTATATTACTTTTAACCACTATAAAATACATTGCTTCAGTCTCTTTACACTTATTATAATTAGGGATGTTACAGATGTGTTATATTGGAACCAATTCGGAACCGAAGGTTTTATATTTGGTATATCAGAATCAGAATTGATAATTTACGTCATATACATTATTCAGTTAAAAATAGATGTTTATTTAGATATTAAAAATAGTGAAATTTAAAATCTCATAAATTAAAACAAATGAAGTAATTTCAAAAGAAGCATGTTATATTTAATAAATGAAAGTATTGCAGCTTTTTCTCTGTCCAAACTGTTTCTTAAAGGCCAATTTTCACCACCCAGTATCCACATCATTGACCCCTGATAAATCTTTCAATTAAAATTTGTTAGAACCAAATCGTCATAGCCGTAGAACAATAACGGTTTTGATATGTTTTTGTATTAAATGATTCTAGAAAACTGTATAGTAATTAGATAATATATTTCATTGGAGGAAATAATTTTTTTTTCTACATATACTCACTAGTATGCTAACTTTCAAAATTATAAATTTAAAATTAAAATAATTATGACAGAAAACCCACATAATTATTTTAAATGGCTGGCCTGTAAAATTTAATATTTTTCAGAAGATCCTTCACTTTTCTATGACAATGACGAAATGTGTAAAGTCAGTTGTAAGTTTCGAACTTTTGGAATTGAAATCGAACCTCCGTAACATCCCTGCATATATTGATAATATATTGTTATTGAGCTGCCATAGCCTTCTTTTTAGGCTTCTTTAATCGCTTCAATCCATTCACACTTGTTTTTAATAGGTTTGAGTAAGCTGTTGTAAACTTTTCTACATCTCGTTGCTCAATAACGGTCGATATTTTTTTGCTACTTGATTGTGCTCTCACCAGACATTTGTATTCTGGGTTTTTGACTGCAGGTGTGCCATCTCTTGGCTGTGGTTTCGTTCTTCCATCATCTGCAATATCATTATTTTAAATGTTGAAAACAATATCTCTAGGGTTTGCTCAAATTGCAGATGGTGTAGCTGTGGGGCGAGTTAAGATGACCGATTATCTACAATCTCACAACTAATATCACTCAGCAATATTAATCATCACCCACTGTTTTCAATGCCTTTCGAAAATTGGAAGCGGTTGGATGTTTGAAAATCAATGTTAGACTGTTTCACCCATTTATCCCCTTGCTACAGTAAGAGCTGTTTAACCTAACAATTGTCTTCAATGCTGGCCACTGATTAAGCTACAACCTACTCAAAAATACAATAACAATGAAATAATTTTATTAATCATGTAGGGCTTTTTTTCATTCTTAACTGTTTAAAAGCTTCCAGAAGAAAAAATGCACAGATGGTAGAAAGGAAAATGGAATAAAAAAACCTCTTCAGGAAATCCTTTACAATGTTATGATTAACCAATATATTTTCATACTTACATCTTTTCATTGTCATAGTTATAGATCCGGTTACTCTGGCTTTTTGAAATAACTTTGTTAATTCAACCAAAAACTGAAACAAATGCAAAACTATTAAATCAGAACATCGTTCCTACGGTTAGAATACCGCCTCGGGTCTGTGTATGTATGTATTTTAAGTGTTAAGTGTGTATTAATATATTTAAAAAAATATTTGTATATCAGTCGGCTGTTACCTATAGCACAGGTATTGAGTTAACTACCATAGGTACAGACACTCGAATGTTGATAGTTCTATATAATTATTTATCATATTTAGGACGCAAGTAGATTGATAAATTTTTAATGAATAGAGCAATATTGCTTACCTCGTCATTTCCCAATAGGACCATGATTTTAATCGTAACTTCGATTAACAATAACTCATTAGTGACAACGCGTACAAATCATCAGTCTTTCTATTTATCGTAATTAATAGCCTTCCCTTCTACACATTTTGTTAAATTCACCGTATCGTAAAGGACACACAAAAAATCACATTTATTCCACGGGACAGGGCAAAAATACACGTTGACAAATTTAGTGACTTTGACACTTGTGTGAGATGACAGTAATGTTTACTTTGAGGGCTCTAACTTCCTAGCTTTTTACTCTTAATATAATATACTTTTGTAAATAACTTTTATTTATGTAAATGCTATATATTTTACGGTTCAATTATTACTTCGGTGGGAGAATAACATTACAAAAAAGGTTAAATATGTATGACGAAAGAGAATCAGTTAAAGTAAATGTGACGATTTTTTGCAACATTCCTGAAATTTTACCGACGAAATGTCATGATGCCTTAAATTTTTATAATTAAGTATATAAAAAAAAATTAATATTTTATGTAAGGAAGGGGCATCAAAAGAAGACAATTTTGATTATTATTCTTTATTAGTAATAACATGCCTGGAGAAACACTCCAGGTACAGAAAATACTTAAAACTAATTACATTATACTTTAAAATTAACTAATATTTAAATATATTATATATTGTAAAGCTACTTTATGACAAAACAATAGACATAAAAAGATAAGTTATTTAATATCATATATTTAACTACAAACTGTACTGTAAGATTCTTAACTAAACTTAAAATATGAAATTTAATCAAAGACTAAAAGATAAAATTTCTTCACCTTGTAGGAGTCTACCATAATACCCCAGGATGACGGTACTGCTAATATCTCGCACTGCGTCCAAAATTAAATATAATAACTTAATTATCAGGCTGCATATACGCGGTCGTTGAGTGTGATAATGCCACCTGGCACCGATCGAAGCCCAATTTGCACTCCCAATCGCGGCGCCTTGCCCTCTGCTCGCTTTATAACAGGGTCATCTGATAAACGGTACCTGTTGATTTAATAGGAGTGATATTAAAAACACTTCCTTAGTGTATGGGAAATAGAAAATTAATCTAACTAAATTTTAATCGTTATAAGCATTAATTATACGACTGTTGTGAAAAAACTATACTCCTTATATCTCGCAAAATACCAGGTATGTCCAAAACCACTAGCTCCCATTTGCTAATATTTAACAAAAAAAAATACAAACGTTCTCAATGTTTCCAAAGGCTCCAATTTGGGATTGCGGACTCCAGTTTCGGGATCAATTGTAGTGATAAGACATCTAAAACAGAAATAAGCCAGATTATTATTTCAGTCCAGTCTTTAAAAACAAATGAACTAGTAGTGCGAGATAACGGCGAACAAGACGGAGATTGATCTTTTGTATAAATCTTTACAATCAGAGGGGTCGGGTAGTAATCAGCGAGATCCGGTTCGAACCCCGACTTCGTTGGGCTTTTGTCGCACCCACTCTCACACAGTCTTAGAGACAGGTTATTTCCGATATTAAGCATACCTAATGTATTCCTAGTACATATTATTTAAAAAAAAATGTTAAGCCTCAGATCATTTAAATTATGCTGTCGGTGACGTAGGGCGTTCTGTTTAGACATTTAGATAAACATTGTACTATACGATGCATTTCATATGACCTTGGTCTTGAAATGAATACTTATTTTATATTAGAATAAGGTTTATTTTTATTTAAGAAAGTTTGTCTGTGTGTATATATATAAATTATTATATTGCCTTTAATAACACAGTTAGATAACACATGATACTACTTCAATAAGTCAATAAAATTTATCTCTCTTATACAGGAGCCAGACATAGCTTCATTTGAATGATCATTTCAATGATCATGTAGTGTGGCCGGGGACTTTCTGTATCTTCACAAAGTTTTGTAGAACTTTGTAGACTTCAAGGCCCCGGCATTATCTGTACCTAATTGAATACGACTTTTAAATATTTTAACTATTATAAAATAACCCTAAATCTATACTGTTTCTCTAAAGAACAATACAAAATACTGTCTAATATCTGTGGTCATTGGTCGCAAGCAATAAATCATTAATTTAGCAACACCAAATCATGTAAATCAGTGTTTTCTAAATGATAACGAAGTAGCTTGCTAAATAATAAAGTACGTACCTGAAGCAAGGTTTGATTATTTCAAACACATTGTCTCCTATCTTAATGAACTTCCAGCTATCTTCTTCGAAAGGTTGAGCGCCACCAAGTACAAAGTTGGCTCTGAACTGTCGCGCGGGCACCTTGCCGCCGTCTAGTCGGGTGTTGAGCTCATCCACCGAAGCCTCGTTCATTAAACTAAAGGATATCTCGTCTCCAAAAGCACCCTAAATAAATAAATAAAATAAAATAAATAGAAGGCTTCATTCTAGGAAGTCTTATAAATCGATGAACTCCGGCTGCATACACGAAAAATCATGACTTATTGTCACGTCCCACCTGAGCCGAGCGTGAAAGCGAAAGCGCGAAACAAGCGGTAGAGAGGCGAGAGCGGCCTAAGCATTCGATCTTATCACATAAAATTATCTTCTGTAAACCAACTTAAAGGCTGGTATCCACTTTACGGGCTACCGTGAAGATTCTTGTGCAGCTTGCTTGCCTTGCCTGTTTGCCTGCGCAGTCTGACAGCACGTCGGGAACGTGTATGGGGATGTACCGGTGTACCGTAGAAAAATGATTTAAAATTGATATTGGATTTTGCGCCAGTCGCCTGCTCAGGTTTAAAATCTGGTTTCACGCACGATCCTGTCTACCTGTACAGGTACGCCTATACAGCTTGGCCTTAGCGGTAACTGTAGCGTGGATGCCAGCAAAGAAACAATTTTTTTGTCTTATAAAAGTATGTTTGTGTATATAAAATTCTGTTTCTCTTTTGTCAAATGGATCGTGGTCGTAGTTGGCACTGATTGTAACCCTGATCTTTGTTAAGGAGTTGTGGGCACGATTCCCGTCGCTAATCTATTGTGGACCTAGCACGAATATTTTCATCTCAAGTAAGATTGTCTTACTTGGGATGAAAATGTCCGTACTAGGCACACTGACGCGGAGACAAGGAAAGGGAGAGGGGCCATGTGAACGTACAGCATAGCTTTAAATCTACACATAGGTAATATATACTATATGTAAGTACAGCACTACATATACTTACCGTGTCATTTTTGGTAAACTTAAAAATTGTCGGCTTTAACTGTCGGCACTTCTCAGAGGCGTAGAGCACAAGTCTGAATGTTATTGCTGCCCTCTTCAAGAGCCTGCAAATTTTATAAAAATGTTACTACTCTTTTAATAGATGATCATGGATTTTTTTTTATTTATGGAAAATAGACCAGCATTTGACGGTAATCGCATCTTGTTGAAGATGTTGATGCAGCCGCATATAGCGTGGTTGTTTAGAATAGTAGAATGCGTAAGGTAAAAAAAGATGCCGGTAAAGAATTCCACAGCTTGGCAGTTCGTAATAAAAATGAAGAAGCATAGCATTTCGTTCGTGCTGCTGGGAAATCAATAACAAATGAATGGACACCCTTACGGCGTCTGGGTGTACATCCCGGTGGTAAAAAGTAAAAGCAGGAACAGGTCGTGTAATGCCCGCGGACACTCCCCGAAGCATATCCTATATAAAACCGATCGAGAGGCAACCTTAGGCCAGTGCCCGATACTTTCAAGCTTACACTTGATGCTTGCTGTTGTAAGTGGCTACCTTCCACTATTGCAATGAACATCGGATTATATAGTATCATTCTTGGAAGAGGTCTATATTCAGCAGTGGAAGTAAAATGGCTGATATGAGTATTTATGAAAGTCCGAGGACTTTTGTGAAGTGCGTGAACCCTGTGACATTGGAGGCTTCGGAACCGAGATACAGGCTTTGGAGAGAGAATTTACCTTTGCGAAGGTTCTAATACCCACTGAGAATCTTCCATCTGGTTATAATTTAGATTGGCCAACCTGGTAATCATTTTGGCCAATCCAAATTTTAACCAGTTGTTGTTCGAAGTCTTTGCTTCAGACACATTTTGTTACAAGTAAGGTACATATGTCCATATGCAACGCAAACGTTGTTCTAACTTTTATCGTGCCCTGCGTGCTGTTATGCCTGAACGCAGGAGGACTCAGTAGCTAGGTAGGGAGTTGATGTGGCTACGTTCTGGACTGAGATAATACAGTATTTGCCAACGAAACGCTAAGAAGTGGTAAATTGGAATAGAATAAAGCTTGTGTATACTAGGTAGGCATTAATTGAGCCAAAGATTTGAAAAGTTTTAGTTATTTAGGAATTGCACTGTAGCATAAGTTGATAAAGCAAATAAACCACATTGTAATCTGATTAACAGCGTAACTGAGATTCCAAACTTATTTATTCATTATATACTTAAATGTCTATAATGAATTGTTGACACTGAGTGCATTTATTCTTTACCTAGAGAACCACTCACTGGCTTCTTGGCCGCAGTCGAATGCCATCACTGTAACACCCCACACTTGAGAAGGTTCAGGAGTCTTCGTTGCAGATATCTATAATCCTCTGACTTAGCACATTTGCTCGGTAGATAATACCCGCAACCGATGTTCATATAAAACCACTTCAAATTGACCTCCCCTTACTATGCAAAGATCTCTTCTCACACCCAATTTAGCTGTCCGCGAGAGAGGGGGTTTGGTCCTTAATAAATTTGTAGTTGCAAGTGAGACGATAGGAATTATAGGGTAGCATTTGTCAAAGTCGTACTTGTAAGATTGCTACCCACGAATGTTTTGAGGGTAGTTTTAAATATTAGATCACTTGCTGATCAAAATTCGCTTACAAATCTTTAGATTTGCGTACTATATGCTTATTGAAAGCTATATATAAAATTGTTATTTTTTGTACACATATTATAACTATATAGTAATATTTCACTAATAATATTGATTCTGGTGTCATGACTACACTTTGATACAAGTTTAAAGTAAAACGAACATACACGTGTGTGTAAAACGTATGACATTTTTTTTTTTAATTTAATATATTAATAATGAAAGTTTTATAAAAATATTAACTTTCGCCCGCCATCCTTATTCTACCAATATTATAAATGCGAAAGTTTGTACATATGGATGTATGGATGAATAGATGTCTGGATGTATGTTTGACGCTCTTTCACGGAAAAACTGCTAAATGAATATTAATAAAACTTTATAATAATAAAGTCTATACATCAGAATAACACATAAGCAATAAATTATAAAGATATTGTGTGAATTGTCTAAAGTATAACGGTAAATGCAAGTAGGAGAAAATTCCTCCAATTTTCATACTCCGCAATTCTCATCGCATCACGTAATAATTTTTAAATATGCTTAGATTAGGAGCATATTATTAAACTAGTGTCTAAATAACATATTTCTGATCTTCCTGAAAATCGTTTGGAGTTCATTTATGTTATGTACGAGTATATACATAATTATGTATGTTATCTTATAAAATAAATGTTCTTTCTTTCTTTTTTCTACCTATTAAAAAGGATTATTCAACTAAAATACATACATGTTTTAAAATTATCGAGAGCGCTCTTACTTCTACACCTGGGCACTGCTATGGTTCGTTCCTCTGCAACGCGATGGACCCGGATGAATTCATGGAATACTAGGAAATATTTGGTTGAAATTATTTTTTTAATTTAACATAATGGCACTGGAATATATTGTATACGAAGTGAATATGAGTGTATATTTTAAGTTATGTAATACGTTAAGGTAAAAGTGTAGATGAAGTGGAAATTCAAGCTTGAAAGCAAAGCCCATAATAGTTATAGATGATAATAAATTTGACCTCTGGGTGTTGACTAGCTAAATTTAGACCAAAACTCCCTAATCGAAGTGGTAATTGTTCGGAGTATATTGTTCAATAGCAACCGGATGCGTTGCGGAGTGTATCCGGATGTTTATGGGATTGTACCGAGCTATTACGTTCGGAAGTCGGAATTATTTATGCGATTTCATACAATTTCTAAGGATCTTCTTCTTCGTAGCGTTATCCCGTTCTAGTACCAGGGTTCGCTTAGCTTGCAGAGGATGCGGCTGTGAGGCGAGTTAAGATCACCGATTGCCATCTGATGTCAGCCTCGGAAACCCACGATCTCTGCAACCTCACGACTAATATCATCCATTCACATTATTCGGGTCCCACTGTTTTGCGTACCTTTGAAACACGAATGAGGTCGGATATCAAATGTAAACCAGTATTAGAATGTGTCACCCATTTATCACACGGTCGCAGCAAGAGCAACTTAACCAAGCGATTGACTCAAATGCCGACCACACCAACTACATACATTATAATTTCTAAGGATGTTTAATAGTCTAAGGTGAAAAATCACGACGAGAAGAACGGACTCATTGTGCACTAATAATGAAGGTTTCGGAGAGACTAAAAAACTATTATAATTGTATTCAACTGATACAAATAATCTATTCGCGAATCAATACTACGAAAATACGAGTAAACACATAACGAGTATTTATTTTTATTTTATTTTTATTTTTTATTTTATTTAAGTACATGTTACAGAATTATGATGCAGTAGAGGTACACAGAAAAGTATAAATATCTAAAGTTAAGCGCGGGATGAAGAAGAAGCAAAAGAAATGGATGAATTGGAGGATGAATTGAATGAGCTAATTGAAGAAGGTTTCCAATAAAGAGTATCTTTAAACCTACATCTGGGTCACAAGTCCAGGCACGACTATGGTTGCTTCCTCTCCTCTGCAATGAACGCTTTTACGAAATAACGATACGACATGCACAACTACGTCTGTGTGTGTGTACTGCAATTCGGCACTTCGTTAAAGGATTAAGAACGTGTCATATTTTAAATAACTACGTGTAGACGTTATATATAGATATATTTTACACTTCTTTGGTCACTGCGCTTGTATTTTATGTAATAGTTTTGATTATTACATCATAGACATAACAAGACCGTTGAGATTAAGATGTGTTAAAAAGGCTTGTAGGCAATAATTTTCGAAAACAATTTTTTTAAACAGTCATTTTTATTATGCTATTTGACTCTAACCTTATTACAAAAAGAACTCATTTTATTAACAAACATCAGATGCGCACTTTGAAAGTGATATCATTTCAATCAGCTGACAGATCAGCCTTTAATAAAAAAACTTTTTTAAACTTTATTTAACTTCACTGAAGAAATACAAGTAAAGCGTGAGAAATCCTATAATATTTATATATATTTTACCTTAGTACAGTATCGCCACAGATTATCAATAAGTGCAACAAAAGTTATAAACAGAGAATGTAAGGTTTTACGCTTGTTGCTGTCATTAATGAGCCGTCATTTCATTCTCCAAAAGTTTTAAAGTTTGGTTGTCAAAGTTTTGTTGACCTAAACTTTTTAGTTTGCTAAAATTACTTTTTTAGTGGACTGTTATTATAATTTTGAACTTTATTAAACAATAGTTCAATAAGGACTTTATTTTTGTGATAGTGTGATGGGAAAAACCACGCAGATCGATGGCGATAATAACCCAACTTCCCCTGAATCGGATCCCGCAAAGTTGTTGGAAGCTGCTTTACTGCAGATGGATGGAATTATAGCAGGTACGTGGGACTAATTACATAATTAGTTATGATACTCATTACCAGGTATCATGCCATTCACTGTACATTTACGCTTGACCACACATTGAGGTCTTCAGTTCCTTATTTCCTAGATAAAAAGTACTAAATAGTTAATTATGTTAAAGTTGTTTAAATTATTTTAAAAATTTTCTATATTGCATGCTTTAGTTATATCTAAACATCCATTTCAAAATACTTTTAATTGAATTCACAGTACTTTAATAACAAATTTAAAATAAATTTATTTTACCCAGTCTCAGTCTTGCTGGTTGTAAGAGCACTGCAGCTATATTTTTACCAAAACTCTTAACAACTAATATTATGAGCATCAATTGTTTCTAATTTGATGATTAAAACAATAGTACAATTTCAAGATCTACAGTAATAGTAAAATTTACAATATTTATTGTAACTTTAGTAAAGTATTAAACCTTATGCTTGCTTAACATTAACATTAAATTTAATTATAGAAAGTGTAAAAGACGGCCCTGACGTACAAGATCACATCTAGAGAATGGCAGTTTTTTCATTACATTAAAGGCTTCAGATTATCTATAAATTATATGCATATATAAATATTTTACGCATAATAATATAATTTATATTCGAGTATATAAATTATATTTTTAGGAGTACAATTTTAACAGATACTATAAATATTGGAGCCTCAATAGCTCAACAGTATAAGGTATGGACTGAAATCTGCAAGGTACCCGGTTCAAACCACCTCTACTGTGGGGGTATTGTCGCACCCACTACTAATACAAGCTTTTAATTTAAGCTTAGTAGGAGGGGAAAATAAGGAATATTAGACATACCTAAAAAGTATTCCTAATATTATTTAAAAAAAAAATTTGGTGCCCACCCTTAAGCTTTGGTCTCCTGATTGAGCCATATACTGCTGTGTTGTGCGGTTCCAACGCATGCTGGCTTACACGCTACAGCCTACTGGAAACATTATTGTGCATGTTTGCCTGAGCAGTTTAATGGAATGTATGGGGATATGGCTGTGTGCTCCAGAAAGTTGATTGAAAATTTATATTAGATTTTGCGGCTTCGAAACGAAACGTCGAATGGAGGTTCGTGCTTCCATTTTACACGGCCGTAAAGTCGAGGATTCGATACCTGAGAGTTCTCATTTCGTTCGTGGAAGCAATATTTGGAAACTAAGTTGTGTAAAACAACTTGCATTAGTGTTTCATTTGACGTTAAAGTAAGTAAAACCATCGAGGACGTTCGTGCTAGATATGACGTTGGTAGTACCTTGGTTGATGGTAACCTTTTGGTTGACTTGCCATGTAAAATTATTATTTCATAAAACATTCGGCTGGTGTCCCTTTTTAGGGTTCCGTAGTACTACAAGGAGCCCTTATAATTTCGCTGTGTCCGTTCGTAGGTCTGTCCGTCCGTCTGTCTGCCCGCCTGTCTGCCCGTAAGGTGGTCCCCCCTAGCACTTCCAAAGTATTAGACGTGGAGACTTGAAATTTTCCATGTTGCTAGGACATGCTAAAAACTTATTAGAAAAATATTTTGAGGGAAATCGGACCACAACTTTTACTATACGGAACTCTTCTATATTTATTATGTTTTTAATAACGCGAACGGAGCTGCTGGCATGTACTAATACGTTATATTTTAAAATAGGTTATCGGACAGATAAAGGAAGATCCACTCCCTGGGAGGCTATTTGAAATACGCAAGGTATCCGGCTACCTGGCTTAAACACTAACTGAGATATTTACGCCTTCACGTCTTGAAGAATCTTTGAAGCTTGATTGGATGGAAACGGGAATATTATTATAGCTCTAAATGGGGACACGCGTCAGTGCGGCTAAAAATTAAAAAAGTGTAATGGTAGAAGAAGAAATAGGAAAAGAAGCACTTTTTTCAACTCCCACCCCTCTCTATTCATCGTTTTGAAAGGTATGTTGTTTGCCTAAAATATAGTATTTTAGCAAACAACTACAAAATTATACAGAAGCAAAGAAATATATATAAGGATTATATAAATATTTTTCTACATCGTTCAACTAAAATATAAGCGTACGAATAGTTTTAAGTATATTTTTTTATAACTTTAAATTATGCTATAAGACATTTGTTATTTTTCGGCCATAAAACGGTTTTGTAATTATTCCGGCGTGACGTAAATACATTTAATTATACGAGTATGTGTGCATTTCATTATATTAATTAACACGGCAAATGTGCTTCAATCTACCTGTTATATTACAAATTAAATTGTCGATAGCTCAATGGTAACACGAATTGAGAAAACTGCTCGGTTCAATTCTTGACTCCATTTGAAGGCAATAGATTTACACCGATGCCGATAGAATATTCACAAATGCGTCGAAAGCCTTTGTGAAATAATTTATAAAAAAAAAGTGTATAGGAGTTCACAGATTTTTCACATTTTTGTTGAATGGAACTGGAAATATATTTGAAACCCTTAAATCGATCGAACAAAAGACTATAAGAACCTGCAGAACTTTAAAAAATATTAATTGGTTAAAAAATGTTTTAAAATATGTTAATTTTGGTTTATTTTGCTCGAACATTTTTGAAATTCCTTAATTTTAAATATTATTAAAAAAAAAATTGAGCAACGATTGGATATCCCGATATTCTCACCAAGTTAGAGACCTCAACTCGTGAGAAATAATTTAACATTATGAATAGACTAGCGGATCCAGCAGACGTTGTTTTGCTCGAATTGTGGATCGTTTGCTATAGGCTAATCAATCAATCTCTTTTATGAATTTTCCATAAAATGAGACACTGGCCGAATGTTTTATATAAAAATTATTTTACGTGGTGCGTCCTCACCTATTTAAAGTATTCTAAAGTAGCGGTCATTACATATTTTTACAATTTTTATAATGTCATGAAAAATAAATGGAACAAAACAAAATTAATAGAATTTAATTCCGTCCAACGGTTTCAGAGTTTTAGCGAGATTAACGAACAACGGTTTGTATATAAATACAATATAGATTACAGATAGATGTGAGCAGCTCGTGGCCTAATCAGTGGTCGACATTTGAGCACAATAGTTAAATCTGACGTTTTCTTCAGATTTCCAAACAATGGTGGGTATTTTTAGGAGCTGTTGTGAGAATTCGTTTGTTGGATAGAGAAGGCCAGGCAGAGGGAGAGAGAATTACAGAAGTAGGTTGTTTCAAAATAAACCCTGTTTCCCGCGATTTCGTCCATGTAAACTTGGGAGAGCTAATCTGAGTCTATTGAAAAATCCGTTCTTAGTCGATGTGTACTAACTATAAACTATATATAAACTAAAATTTCATCCTTGTAAGTCCCGCGATTTTCGATATTCTGTGAAGGCGACCTTCGCTTATGTATATACATTAAAAAGCTTTTCCGCATTAATATATTGGAGAGATATAATATTTTAGACTCATAAAAATAATATCTACATTATATTAAATACTACTTTCTTTAGTCTAGGGTAAATAAAGGATATTTTAATTTTATACTAGCTGTATCCGTGATGCGTCCGCCTAAAATTAGGGGAAAAAATAGAATTAAAATCAATTTTTGCGTGATGATGTAAAGCTTTGAGTCTTCCTCGATAAATGGGCTATCTAACACTGATAGATTTTTTCAAATCCGACCGATAGTTCCTGAGATTAGCGCGTTCAAACAAACAAACTCTGCAGCTTTATATATTAGTATAGAATATATAAATAGATGTCTTTAATAAACATTGACCAACATTAATTATACCAAAGGTTTAAGGCGCGCGTTGAAGACAAGAAGAATAAGATAAAAAATTGGCTACGCGAAACGCTGAAGTCCCCCACATTCATAGACTTAGCGAAGAAGAAGCTGATAGAAGCTGGTTTCACGCTGCGTAGAAGTTTTAGAAGACACCTCGAGTCGGAGAGCGTGATCGACGACAAAACCATGGACGAAATTAATCTCTCGAATCTCATAAACGACAGGATTCTAGAAGAAGACGAGAAAAACGAGGCAGAAGTACTCCTGAGGACTTTGGCGATGCAACAGGTGGTACTAAATGGAAAAAGCGAAGAACTTCGTAGATCTGGTGATGAAGAAAACAGTGATGAAAATTTCGAAGAGATAGCTGCGTATTTAAGTAAATATGAATATTAAAAAAATAAAAATTAAAAATAATTTATTTAATTTTAATTTACTAACTAGCTGGTCCCGGGGATTTCACCTTTTTCATTTTTACAAATCATACAAAAATATTTCTTATACTTATTATTGTTTACTCAAATATTTACCTATTATAAAAACAGCATTATAATTGATAACAAATAAAATTACCATCTTTTTTTACAAATATATAACGATTATAGTGCCATCTGTGTACGATTCAGAATTTTTTTTAGTGTTCACATATCCAATATAGATGGCGCTTTTTACCCGTAACATATGATATATAATACCTTAGAAACAATCACAACTAATTATTGGAAAATTTGTTAATAATTAAATATCAAATAATTATTTCCCTGTTGGTAATCATTTATTTAGATAATGATAAATGGAACTAAAAAAAATATAAACTGTATGTTATAGCGCCATCTATTGACGAATAGAATACGTGCCATGATTTGAGATGATCAAATTGATGAACGCATTTACGCCATTACAAATTTAGTATACAGTGTAAAAATCGGTAAAATGCTGATATAAAATGAGTTACATAATTATTTACTTTAAATAATTATTCATGGATAACGAGGTTATACCGTAATAACTAAAAACTACTATTTTAACGCTATCTATGGACGAATAGATCCATTAATAAATCTCATTCCACTTCATAGATGGCGCTACTTAGCTGTAAAAATATAAAATTTAAAAAATTTAAAAAAGGGACTAAAATGTTTACTGTGGCATGTATACGGTTTTACATTTCGGCATATTTATCCATAACGATAATATGGCTGGATTGTTTTGCAATGGTTGTTTAATTTCTATTCAATCTGGTGCATATAAATGTATTAAAGTTAAGTTAAGGCACCACAAATATCGTACTATCTAACTGACTAACTAACTCTGACACTACATCTCTGTGGAAACATCCGCCAGCTCCGGTGTTTTCAAAGCGAAACGACTTAGAATCTTCCATGAAAAGTCGGTGTTGTTGTCGCGTTTCGTTCGGTTTGTGAGACTTCCCGGTGGCCTAAACTCGTCATTAAGGGCCGGCAGCGCATGGTAGTCCCTGGTCTATACCAATATTACACTCGATGTAAATTAAATAAATAAATGATAAATTTATTTATTATTCATGATCCATTCAAATGCCATCACCCGATTAGGACACGACCTCCTCCCCTTTCCCCTCCTACTAAGCTTCAATTAAAAGCTTGTGTTAGGAGTGGCTATCCGCGGCATCGGGGTTAGAACCGGGTACCTTGCGGATTTAAGACCATCCCTTTTACCGCCGAGCCATTGAGGCTTTAAACTAGGCTCTAAGGCTCTAAGCAGCTACATGTATAAAGACAAATACCATAGTTTAATGAAAGTAAAACCTTCGAAGGGCGTTAACCAGTGAAATCCCGATGTTCCAAGCGTTAATAAGTTTAACCGTTTTGTTTGCTTACTATATTTGACTTTCAATACCGATTCGTTTGTTTTCACTTTCTACGCCTTCAAATAGGTTTTTAATGTACGTATTATGTATATAAAAGCGAAAGGTCACCTATCACGAAATCTAGAAAACCGCGGGACGTACAGAGATGAATTCGGCATTATACTGTAAGTGACTACCGAGGCCCACAGACAACTCCAATAGTATAAGACTCGGAGTGTGTTGCCGGTGTATATCGCTTAAAAGTAACGTGGCTTGTGTTTGACGATTTAGGTGTTACGCTTGGTTTCCACAGCGTGTCTTATTGTTTATACCTTACTTGCTTGTTGAGGAGGTCGTGCCTTAATCGGTAGCCGTCATCTGATTCGATTGCTAGGTTAAGTTGGGCTTGCCGCAGCCTGGTGATTGATGGGTGACCAATTCCAAATGTGGTTCTCTAATATACTACCTCTTCCGTGTTTCGGAAGGCACGTCAAACAGTGGGTTCCAATTAAGGTGACTGGGTGATATTACTCGTGAGATTGTGGGGGTTTCGGGGATGACGTTAGATGGCAGTCGGTCATCTTAACTCGCCCCACAGCCACATCCACTGCAATTTAAGCGAACTCTGGTAGTAGACCGGGATAACGCTTTAAAAAGACTCGTTTCTTAAAAGTACCTATGTGGTATCGCTTATTAACAGAGCTGACAGCTTGTGCCACACAGGAGATATACGAGGCAGGAATTTCCTTACAAATCGCACGATTTGCGAATGTGCCATTTGCTTGCTTACAGGATAACGCTTTAAGAAGACTCGTTTCTTCAAAGTCCCTATGTGGTATCACTTAGTAACAGAGCTGACAGCTTGTGCCACACAGCAGATATACGAGGCAGGAATTTCCTTACAAATCTCACAATTTTCGAATGTGCCTATTGATTGCTTATCGCTTGGTTGTGATTCAGGTAGAGTCGTGGTGAACTACTAGTATAGTCGTCCTGACTAAGGTCGTAACTTATTTTACGTATTAGTCACAGATTGTCTCACGGTCGACTCGTGCCTTGTAAGATATATGATTTAAAGTGTAATAAATTTTCTACCTTATTCCAGTCACGTAAAGTTTATTTTACTTTAGCAAGAGCTTTTGTTAATCGTTTTTGTTATCCGATTTTGCTTTTAAATACGATGTTTTAATATGGTTATGAAATTATCATTTGTGTGATAAATTTTCGTTGTTTTAATATTTCTTTGCTTCGCAACTAGACTAGTGCCAAAATGTAATTAACGAATATTAAGTCACTTATATTATGTTTTTAGATTTAAAATATTATCGTCCAGTGAACGAAAAACCTATGGTTAGTAAATATTAGTAGTACCACTACCTTTTACTTGATAATTCCCGACTGCTTTCGACTGTGTTTTGGGATCACGGTAGTGATTCACACGACGAGGCAAACTAAGCACGAGGGCACTACCTATCTGTTCTCGAATCGCTTCATCGATTTTTGAACCGTTATTACATAGGTTTGGATTATACCACATAAACAAAATTCTCGGGATACGTTGCTTTTAGCAGACATGTTATACAAATAAAGTTTCAATTAAATAGGTCTTATAGTTAAGATTTTATTGATATCCAAAAAACTTCGAGGAGGTCGTGGCCTAATCAGTGGTCGGCATTTGAGTCGATCGCTAAGTTAAGTTGCTCTGGCTGCGACCGGGGATGCAGGGGGAGTGACAATAGGACCTAGGATAGTCTGGGGTCGCGTATCCGTGGTGGGTTAACACTGGTTTTCAAAAAACTATAACCTCCTCCGTGTTTCACTGCCCCACAACTGCGAAATAAAAATATTGTATTAATATATATATATATAATAAAAATAAAAATTGTCTTTCTACCTTCTTCTTCGTCTCGAATCAGCAGCATATCAAAAGGGTCCTATTTTCTGCCCAGAAATTTTATAGATTCATTAAGTAGTTTATTAGCAAGCTGTGAAAAGGCTCAACGATATTAAATCCCTTAAAATTGTTACGACGAAAGCAATTCTAGGTATTTTAGTACGTGACAAGATCCGAAACGACCGAATCCGTAGATATCTTAAAATTTGGTGGTTGCGGTAGCTATGGGCAGAGTATTAGATATTAGATAGAGAGAGATAGACGGACGGACGGATGGGTGGACGAACAGATGGATGGATGGATGGATGAACGGATGGATGGATAGATAGATAATACTTTATTGCACACATAGAACAAAGAAAATAACACACACAGGCATACAACTGATTATTGCAGACAATTATAGATATTATTATGTTTTTCCGCTAGATTTTTTATAATTTTTAAATTGTCTATTTACTATATATATTAAAGAAGTCACTTTGTCACTAAAATCTTTTCAAGCTTGTGCAAAACAAATTAGATATGAAATATATTTACTTCTCTTTAATGAATTAAAAAATAATTCTAAAAGTCTTTAGTTCCAGTAAAGATGTTAGGCGTTAAATAAGTGTAAAGATTTTATATTGTTTTATTTAAATTTGTACATATGTTTACCTGTTTCAATTATGGATTAACCTTTCAAAGCCATTGAAGAAACGATCATTCACGTTGCTCTAAGGATAGCGACGTAGCTAGCAGCCTCTAATAAAGAGTTAGTACAAGAAATAGACAAGTTGACGTCGTGGCCTCATCAGTGGTCAATATTTGGGGCCATCCCTAGGTTAAAAAACATTTGCTGCGATCAGGTGATGGGTGACCAATTTTAACACTGGTTTATATTTAATTTCCGATCCTAACAGTGGTTCCGATTTATATAAATGAGTATTACTGGATATTAGTCGTGAGATTGCAGAGATCATAGAGGTTCCGAGGAAGACGTCAGATGGCAATCGGTCATCATAACTCGCCCCACAGCCACTGCAATCAAAGCGGATCTACTAATAGGTTGTGATAACGCTAGGAAAAAAGAAGACAAAACATTGACAAGTTCTGACCGAACCAAGCACCGTGAAGATTTCCGCCCATCATCATCAACTTGAACTTGTAGCAATATCAATCATTATTAGTGACATATGACGTCATCACAACGAATACCTCAAACTCTTATATAATACAATAGTTTGCTAACAAATATAACTGTGTATTTTCGAACACCAGGTTATGCAGTAAGACTGTAAATCTGAATTCTCCACGTAGTTGATTCTGTCAGCAGTATATTCGACTCTAGGTTGTTGGGAGAAATATTCAAGCAACGAATAAATATGGTCGGAGCACGTAAATATTTTCAATGCAAGTCTTCGATTCGATTTTATTCTTTATTCAGCCAAATTTACTGTTCGCAGCGTCGACGTTAGGTTTCTTTGTAATTTCATTGTTTTACATAAAAATTTCACCATGAACACCATTTTAATTAATTGCTTGCTTGCTTGCTTCAGCTCAATGACGTCCACTGCTGGACATAGGCCTCCTCCATTGACTTCCACAGAGCTCTATTTTGTGATAAGGATATCCAACGGCTTCCCGCAACCCGAACTATATCGTCAGCGTGTAGGATGCCTTCCAGGTCGTCGTCTACCAGTACGAGGAAGACAGTACTATTATAAGATAAATTTAATAAAACATAGCCTAGCATCTGGATATTGAACTTAAATTCAAATTAAATAACTGATTAAAATCATGCTTGATTTCATCCCATCTATCTATTTATAGTTCCATTAAACGCATCCGTCCTGAGCCGACCGCACCGTCCTAAATAAGGCCCTTGTTTTCAGATAGCCCAAGAGTTTATCTCGAATTTGGTCACCCATCTATCACCCGGCCGCGCCCAGAGCAACTTAACTTGGCGATCGACTCTATTGCCCAACACTGATTAGGCCACGAACCCCTCACAGTTTAGAATAAATAAGATAAGATAAGTAAAATTGTTATTATTATAGTTTAATTAAAAACAATTTTTGTGAAATATTCATGGCACAGTTGCTACGCGTATTTTTTGTAATGTCACATCTGTTTTTAAAATTTTTGAAGCGATTTTTGCAAATTAACGTTTATGGATAAAGATAATAATTAATTGGTACTGAAATTAGTAAAATCAAAGTTAGACCCTCGTACTAGCATGGTAGATGATTTTATTGTTACGTTACAAGAACCAAATGAATGTTACAAAGGCTGTAAGTGAAAAAAGTTCTCACGTTTATTAGTATTACCACACATTCTTTGTACGTATCTTTACAACGTACTTGAAATAGCAGCATGTGTTAAGGCGAGTTCCATTAATAAACTTGATTTCGGCAACATTATGAGTCATGTCAACGTTTTAAAATAGTGGCAATCTTCTGTGCATGTCGTAATCCTAAATCGTAAATCCCTTAGTCGCCTTATAAGGCGATCTGTACTAGATTTGCAGCTGTCATTTGTGTAAAATATGATCACCATTTTGCCTATCCAGTTTGGCAATTTTGACTACAACTGCTAGAAGGCAGAGGTTTTTCTTTATGGAGGAGTCATAATAATTATGTCCAGTAACGGAGGTCCAGGATACAGGCAGGAAACACGTAAATACTAGTAAATTACCTACTTAGCATTTATCGTCTAGTACCTAGAATCATCCCGGTTTAGTACCAGGGCGTGTTTAAATTGCAGAGGATGTGGCTGTGGGGTGAATTAAGATGACCGACTGCCGTGTGACGTCATCCCCACAATGTCTATTATCTCACGGCTACTAACACTCACTGTTTTACGTGTCTAACGGAACTTACTTAGCTTTTACGATAAAAAAAAATATTCCAACCACATAATTTATAGAATCAAAACCTTGCTAAAATATGACTGCAAACACACATAACATAACACCGCCTTTTGTATTTCTTCTTGTCAATTGTTATTCTCATTAAATGTTTATTTCTTCTGTGGTGTATACAATAGACTGTTTAATTAAATAATAAATAGTCATTACAGCAGGATTGTTTACACATTACAACAATAAAGGCTATGATTTATCGAACACAGGATTATTCTTTCGTTTAGTTAATTAATATTAAACAATGCTTATTCTTCTTCGCACGCGTGATTAATTTTGTAAACTAGGCCAAAATACGCGCCAAACTAGTTTAATGAATATTCCTTTGTAATTTTGCTTACAACAATTGCATATTGATTTTTAATGCTTTGTTTATTAATTTTTGCCTAATAGATGGCATTATTACATAATTAATATTACTAAGAAATGCGCGTAAAGAAATAAAAATGCTGCGGTGGATGTGTAACATTACGCGATGCGATCGCATACATAATGAAGCCATCCGCGGCAGCCTGAAGGTTCGTGACATAGCAGATAAACTTCAAGAGTCACGCCAGATGGTACGGCCGTATCGCTCGCAAACCCCAAATTATGTTGGCAATGGATGCTTGAATATGTTCGTCCTGGACTGACAAACCGCGGTTATTCCAGAAAGCGCTAGTCCAATTTGTGAAAGCATCCAATTAGTATACATTATTGACTCTCATGTCATTGTGCAGGCCAATAATTTTCACAAACTCGATGCCTTCGACCGAGCAAAATGGAGGAGTATGTGTCGGAAAGCGGACCCGATTAAATTCGGGATTGAACGCTAAGAAGAAGACGAATAAGGCGTTATTACTGAAGCTTTTTATTTTATTTTTTACACAGTAACATATCAGGAAAACTGGCTTATTTTTAAACATAAAGAGTCGTCAGTATTGTAATAAAAATCTAGATGTAAAATATCACTATGAAATAGAAAAAATCAAGGTAACAGTTTTAGGGGAAAGTATAATTATCAAATATAACACAGTTTCGCTAAACAAGAGAGTGACTATTCCTAAAATTTTGTACAAAATGCCACATAAAAACGAACTAGGAGCTGTCATTCAAAATGGTAAAGGACTTTCTTGGTCGACTATACATAAAACTCAAAGTCAATTTTTTTTTCGTGGCATACATGTCTCAACAAATTATATAATGGGAATTGCAGCACAATTGAAAACGAGGGTTATTCTCTACAACCTAAAAACTTCTGCACGCATGAAGCCGTGGCGGTTACCCATCATCAATCAAGTATGTTCGTTTGTCACTTTACATCAAAAAGGCAGGTTTCGACTCCAAATTTCGGCCTTTAAACGTTTTCCGGCAAAGTACGTTTTACATTGCAAATTCCCACCTATTACGAACTCTCAACAAAACGCCTTTAAACGCTTAAGCTGTAAATGGGGGGAAAAGCTGCAAGCGAAAACATAAAATGGTATCATAGTATACGGGGGATTTACACGTTCATATTTCTGTAAATATTAAACCCCCGTTGGCGGTAGAACTACTTAACTTGGCGATAACTTAAATAAGGACCACTGATTAGGCTACAAGCTCCTCAGCTGGCTTCTGTTAACTCTCCAGAAAACTAAGTAGATATTTCAGGATTTCTTGCAGAGATCTCAGTCTATCAAGGATTTTAGGCCCTGTGTTATGACTTGAGATAAAGTCTCCGACTCCCTAGCAAGAGCATAGAGTACTGCTTCTAAATTAAATAAGTATTTAAATAAATACATCTTAATATTTGTAGTCTATGCGCCTCGTTGTTTGTCCGCGATGAACTCCTAAACTACTTAACCGATTTTAATAAAATTTGCACACATTGTGCAGTTTGATCCAACTTGAAAGATAGGATAGCGTACATCTCAATTTATAGTCGCGAATAAAAATGAGTCGCTGAAATGTTGCATACATTGTACGTGCATAACTTCCGAACGACTGCACCAAATTGGATAATTTCTTTTTTATTGTGTGCGTTATTGTTAGGATAAGGTTTGTATATTAAAAAGGGAATGGCAAAGGGAAAGCGAAAAGGCAATGGAACGGGAACGGGGAATAATTTTATAGGATAATAGCATTCTAGTAAATAGTAAATAACCCAACGTTCGGGCAGGACGACGTCTGACGGGTCCGCTAGTGGGACTATAAAAACACGGTCGTTTAAAATAGGTAACTTCATACCTGTGTTATAGGTAACAGCCCACTGCTCCATAATTTTTTGTGCGTCGATGAAAATTCTTCAGCCTTCCTTCGGAGATCTGCTTGTCTTAGTACAACATTTTGCATTTACCAAAACAATAAGGGTTCCGTAAAAGATTAAACAAAATCATGGAAAAACTTAAAGCGGTTAACTAGAATAGTTCGGAAAATAATCCCTGATTAATCAAAACTCTATAATATAACACACAGCTAAATATATCTATACTGATACATAAAGCTGACGAGTTTGTTTGCTTGAAGGCGCTAATCTCAGGAACTACTGGTCCAATTTGAAAAATATTTCAGTGTATGCCCATTTATCGGGGAAGGCTATAGGCTATATAACATCAGGTTAAAATAAAATCTATTTTCTGACCAACGTGAAGGCACTGCTAGTTTCCCATAATTTGAGAAAGATTTTTGAAGTAAAACTTCTTTATGCACACTTGTCTTGGTGAGTAAGCTGGTGAATGCTATAAGGGGTTATGAGACAAACCAATTTACAATTTCAAATTTATATATTTGGATTATAATTAACACTAGTATTTATACATGATCGTTATATTGTGAAGCCTTGAAAAAGATATCTACATACAAGAACTGATAAAGAAAACTGTTATTCATAACCAGATCATACAGATGACACAGATTAAATTTTGTACTATTTAATGATTAAATCCAACAAATACGTCCCAAGAGAGTTCAAGTGTTAACTCAATTCTAAAGGTCATAAACGCATTTTTAATGCAGATGTGTATGGGACTCTGTAGTTAAACATCATCAACATATCTGCTCTCGTCATAAAAATCATTGGTTGTCTAGTAAAGTCGGTTTAGTCATAATTTTAGGGCTGCCGGCCCTTAATGACGAGTTTAGGCCACCGGGAAGTCTCACAAACCGAACGAAACGCAACAACAACACCATCAAAAAGGACTACAAGCATGGTGCTACTTCTAATCAAATAAATAGGTAGGAGTAAAGGAATAAGGAATGAAATAAGGGGGTCCTCTATAGGATTTAGTGACGCGCTCAAGTATAGCGCAAAATCCCCTCTTGGGCTCCCTACCGTTTATATCAGTTTATTCTATTTTCGATAACGTCTAGTCTTAAATAATACTTGAAAGATTACTCTTAATCTTAAACCTGGGTCGCAAGACCCACGGTACTAATATAGTTCCTTTCTCTGCAATACAATGCACCCTGCACCCGCACGGTGAATCCTTGAATGCTAAGGAACTCGTCTCAATTTGTCCCATATTCTAAAGGTGTTTTTTTTCAGTATAGTAGAGTAAATGTCCACTGACCTGGCACTCTGGAAGGAGGCCTTCGACGATGAGGCGGCCGCACCGAAGCCAACTCCCACCGCCAGACCCTCGGGTATATTGTGAACAGTGATGGCCACCACGAGGAGCATTATCCTCTTCCACTGGGACTGTCTCGCTTCCAGCGCTCGCTGCACGCTATCCCTCCTGTCCCCTTCTCCCCCCTCTGTTTTCTGAAAGGCATTTAATGTCTTTTTATTCTTAATATGTTTTTTGACTAAATATCGACGAATGTATGAAAAAAATATATATATATTTATTGTTTTATTAAGACATTCTGAAATTGACAACTAAAATGATCATAATCCTATATCACAGAAACATATATCAGCCCTGACACAGATCCCTCAATCTGACTAGTGATGCCCGATCTATATCGATAAGTATCCCAATAAAATCTAAAATCGATATCCTGTAAATTGTAATGCAGATGATGAATCGATATACAGCATAAAGGACGCGCAGTTTTGCTACGATAGGTCCATATTTAAAATAAAATAAAATCACGAATCATGCCACTGCGGGAGTCACTACAGAAGTGAAAACGAATTGTTAGATTTTACCTTTCGGTAACAGTGACGTTAAAGTCAAAGTAAGGATCCGGTGACAATGTCGCGACTGCAAATGTGTTTATCCCATCACAAAAAACGACAAATAAAAAATAATCGCATCCTTTTTAGCTAATACTCTAGTTCACAAGCACCTTTTAGGTGGAACATTTTTCGCCTTCTCAAAATATGGTTGACGTGACATTCGATTTGGAATCGCATCTAGATTGTTTTGGAAAAAATTGAAGACTCGCTCGCAAAAATTACAAAAGTTATAAACAATAAACTGAAATAAAAATCTATTTTACAAAGGCTTCAGAATAGATTCCGTTGGGAGAATAAGAAAAACGATATATAGTCGACAAAATGACTTAAGCTTGGTCAAGTAAACTTCCGTTCGCCTCGTCGGATCACACTTTTCATAACGCTCTTGGCCCGCATTCGCCCAAGTGAAGCGTGCATAAAGAAGTTTTGTTTCAACAAAAATTTGACCTTGTCATCACTTAATAGGACTTGAGTTTGTGTTGGAGCGCTAAGCTGCTGATAGAATAAGAAAACTACTTATCGATACACATACGAATAACATCTCTAGCTCGTGTTTGATTATCATTATTTACTTTTTACTTAATTTAAGCATCTTTTTATCATCTTACAAGTGCAATATCAATATTATGAGTGATTTACAACACGATTCGGACGTCCTTCAAGTCCTATGTGGTATAATAGTGCGAAAGTTTGTCTGCCAATTAAGATAGTGGGAGGGTTCGATACTAAACCAGATCAAATGAGGAAATATATCGCATGCTTAGTGGTAAAATGACTCAAAAGAGTTGATTTTTGGGAAATCGGAAAAAAACATTTCGTCATTTACGACTTATTCCGCTTGTATTTCGTTCAAAAAGGACATTATAGGAAAGAATTATGCATTATAATTATTGTTAATGAAGTAATTAATGATATTTTAATGATTTGTTTGTCTTTTTAAAGAAAATCTATTGAAGTTAAAAACAAACACAAATAGCCGTATCTCAGTGTTGAATGGAGATAATTGATAGAATTCGTAATGTAATGATATCGTTTGGAGAGAACCTCTACGAATAATCATTAAAACCGATTGGACAAACTGTCAATTGTAAAAATATCTTTAATTCAAAGAGTAAGTTTTTGCAACATTCGTCATTTTTGCACTACCGACTTTGTAAAACTGAATCTATAATATATTAATTGTTAAACGTGTTTGGATAGTATTTTGCGAAAATTGCGCATTCGGAGGAGTATGAAATTTAGTGCAATTAACGTTTATATAGACGAGGGTGTGCGAATGCTAACTTCTTTATGAAACACGTATAAATTATTTTTTATTTTATTTATTTATTTAATCGTAATCAACAGCGGTATACATAACACGTGTTACAAAATTTAATGTACGGTAAATCTAAGGCCAAAACGATACATTATACTATAGGAATTTAAACAAAAATACAGTCCTAAAAGCTGAACAGCGAACTGCATGAAATATCAAGCTATTTTGCTTAAATCCGCGAATGAATATGAAGGGAAAATCGGTGCAATGCTGAAACCCGAAAGCTACACCACCGAATCCAAAGCACAGCACTACACTGACTTTCCGATGTGCCTCAACGCACGTTTCGCTTCGACACCGAAGCATCATATGCTGATAATGATTGAGAGGAGATGATGATGAGATGATGTTTGAACAGAGAACATAAGATTAGTGCAAATAACAATTTAGTAAAAAGTAAAAAACACCAAAAGTACAAAAAAGTTATTTTAAAATTATTATAATGAAACCTCACGCACACTAATGCCAAACGATTTATACACACATGCATATACAAGGTACTATACAATTGTTTGAAAGCGTAGTCACGACGACTGTATGTATATTAATTGTCAAATATAACAATGTACAAATAACTAAGTTAAAATTGTAAATTCACAGATATTTCTAATTCTATATCATCAATATCTAAATGATAATTTTTCATGTTTTTGTTTTTTATTGGAAATTAAATTACACTAAAACTGGCCCAGCTGTTTTTATGTGTATGTATACATATATTTTTTATGTATACCTGACTGCCTGTATGTTTCATTAATACATAAGGGAAAATACATACACACATTTTTATGTATTAGATACCGTCAACTATGTGATTTTGTTAGAAATTTCCTGCCTCGCATAACATCTCTGTAGGACTACTGGTTAGATCAGGTGTTTCCGGGAACATCTAAAAAGAACATATCTCAAAGGCCGTTAACATATATGCGAGCCTGACAATGCAGTTGTCCATGGGTGTCGATACTCACTTAAAACTGAGCTGTCTGCCCATTGTCCGTAAAAAGACAAGATATTAAGTGCGAATAACAAAGGCTTAAGACGCGTCTGTCTCTGTCCCCCGCCATATTCGACCATTCAACTCGACGGTTCGAAATCATTCAATGAATTTCGTGTAAGTAGTCACTTAATTGGCGATGGGTGGCAAAAAGCGGTTGCCACTACGCACCATTAAGGCGCGGCGTCCGTACAGGGGACGCGACAAAAAAGTCGGCGCGCGACACCAGTCCGACCGACGCGGCAAAAACATGGCGGCCGAGCGTGACGACAGGCCACCAGCCGTTGGAACTAACTGTAGCTGAATTTTAAAATGAGTGCTATACTGCTTCGCCTTTTTTTCTTCCAACAATCCTTAGTTATCTTTGAAATAATCTTTCCTAATACAAGCGAAAAGTCAAATAACATGAAATTTCGAAAATCGCGGACATACAAACATGAAATTTTGCAAGGAGGTATTGTTTATAGTTAGTAGGCATCTACTAAGATAAGAAATTATTTTTTGATAGGCCTATATTGAGGAGGTCTATGAGCATGTTTAATGTTACGCGTACGTAGTGGCGGGAAACAACTAGTATTATATATGTGGACGTAATCCTGTCTGTAACGTTTTCACGCCGAAACCGCTGCAGCACTCTTGATGAATTTCAGTACAAAAATAGGTCGGACTTCTGACATGGGGGCTCTTTTTGCCGCGAAAATTAATTTTGAAAGGGGTGAAAAAGGGGTTGGTTATTATGAAAGTCGAGGAAAACATCTTGGCTCCTATTTCCTAAAGGCCCTTGATATTATACTAGCTGTGTCCGCGATTTCGTCCGCGTAAAGTTAGGTAATTGATTAAAATTTAGCGTGATCGCCTGTTATACACAAATATTTTTTTTTAGAAATATATAAATACATACATATGGATAATACACCCAGACTCGAGGTGAGAATCGAAGCCACGACCCCCGGAGCAGAAGGTCGGGTCATTGTCCACTGCGCCAACGGGCCAGCCAAGATAGTTTACGACCAATTTTCAGACCTACCAAATATGCAAAAAAGTCATAAGACTCGGTCAAGCCACGAAGGAATTTGGCAACAAACACTGACACGAGAATTTTATATATAGCCATATATTATGAAAGATACCTTATTAAAGTTGTCGAACCTAGATAGTTTTGTCTCATACATGCGAAGCTCCTAATTGTGAAAGTGCCCAACAAAAGCGAGTGGACAATGGATGGCCCACCATGACAACACTGTTTGCTCAGCATCTGTTTGCGGCTCGCATATTCATGAGAAAACCTGCTCCGAACTGGTGGCGATTCCGTGCGACCACTCAACATATGGAGTCTAATTAACGATATATAGTATTGACGCTTCTTCATCTTCTCCAAACTATTTAGTAATGATTTTAAAAATATATACATATGACGTTCGAGGAGGGCATGGCCCAATCAGTGGTCAGCATTTAAGTCGATCGCTAGGTTAAGTTGCTTTTGTTGCGACCGGGTGATAGCCAATTGTGCCCCACGGCTGGGCAAACGCTTTCGGTTCACTTTTCTCTTTCTTGGGCAAATCTCATGGCAAAATTTTCCCCGCAAAGCCATCAACGTTATCACGCCACCTCTTCCTTCAGTAAATCGCGGTACTGGTCCACTTATGCGAATTACTATACTAACACTAATTTATACATGCAATAAATGCTATGTATTTATTATGAAAATAATAATAAATACCATAGTCTATAAACACACGGTCGTTTATTACTAAAGTAGGTATCTTATAGTAGGGGACCAAGAGGGGATTTTGAGTTTTAATGGAGTGCATCAGAAAATCATATAGGGCGAACCCTTGTATCCGGAATGTACCCCCAACAAATATGAATCCTTAACATAGGGGCATTCGTCGATTTAAAAAATCGACCAATAGAAAAACTCGTGCACGTCAGATTAAGATAAGGTAAGTTAATTACATTACATTAATATTTCATATTAATGAAATTTACAATTCAATAATCTGATGTGACATAAGAAAATGGGATAGTCACAAAGTTACTTATAGACAACATAACTTTACCTTAACAAAACTTTTTATTTTCGTTTTGTACCTAATTTACGGAATCCAATAGATCCCCATAACGCTTAAGTAACTACAAAGTTCGCATCACGAACTCCCTACCATTAATACATGTGATGTAGGTAACCACCGACTGATACACAAATATTTTTTAAATATTAAAATACATACTTATACACTCAAACTCGAGACGGGAATCGACCCACAACCCCCGGAGCGGAAGGTAGAGTCACTGCCAACTACGCCAACGGGCCAGCAAGATACTTAAATACTAAGTTACAATCAGCGTGACCAAGCAAACAATCGGCGGTGACCATTCGTCGCGAGAGAAAAGTGGCGTGTCCGTTTAGTTAATTAATATGTATTTGGGAGAGACACTTTTATTGTTTGAACATATTGAGATATTGCTTTCCAAACATTTCACACGAATACGCAATAGACACCGCCCGGTTGTTTTATGACCCACTTCGATTGTAATAAAGCCGAAAATTGGTTTAGTTGGCTGTCCAATTTAAAATAATTGGCCGAGAAAAATAACTGCTTATCTTAATTTAATGCCTGTCTATTCTGTCGTAATTATTTCTACAAAAGTGTGTAACTGGTTAACTTTTTAACATACACCGTATACATAACTTCTTATTTTATTACAGTATACTTTTGTCGAGCTTTCTAAATTAAAACATAAACCCACAATAACTTAACAGTATAAGGACGGAGTACAATCCGTAAGGTGCTAAGTACGAACTAGGTATGTTATGGAGGTTCGATTCCGATCCCGAAAATTCGGATCTTTTGATTGATTTTTCTGACGGTTTCCATAAATTTTAGTCAGAAGTTATATCAAAGACCGATGGTCCTAGAGGTCGATGATGTGGATGTTGGCTGGTGGAACTTGATCTTTAAATACGGAGAAAAAACTGCAATGCTTTTGTTTATACTTCATCGCATATGATTGAAAGTACTAGAGTATATAAGTTTTTAATTCTTTTTTTTTTAATACCTATTATTATTCGGTTACAATTCCGATTTTGGTTGCGAGGTTCCGAATTCGGTTCTGAAATAAAGCTTTCGTAACTCACCTAGTTCAAAATCCCCTTAACCCCCTGTTGTCGTAACCACTCCTAACATACAAACCTAAAATAACAAAAACTGCAGTGACATCAATGATATACTATGGTATATCACATCTGATTTATAACGGTTGGACAATTTTTTTTTTAAAGATTTCTTGAAGTCCGGTGAATGATCTTGTAGAGAAACACAATACAAATAAATCCCATCGAAATTAGACAAAACCTTCAATGATTTTGTCTCGTTTCCATCCATGATTTAACCCGGATGAAGTCGCGAGTTTTAACTAGTATAATCATAAAACACACAAAGCGAATTTGAATGGTGGTACAAAACATAATAATTTGCTTATTCATTCATTAGAAACAAACAATATTTCGTCGCTGTCAACGTCTTAGCACGTATTAGTTAATTCGAGAAAGTGTTTCTTCACAAAGAAGACGTGAATTATAACAATACAGTACGTCTGCAGCCTACCACGATGTTCTATTGGGAAAAAGATTTCTACACTATGCTAAATACATTACCAATAAAATCAATTATTTAGCACTGTGCATTTAATAAACAATATATAAACAAGTATATATTATTTTATAGCGAAGATTTTAATAGTAGTATTAGCGAAGATACTAATGACAAAATGCCTTCAGACTACATATATCGGGATGAAATTCCTCATTCTAGATCCCTAATTACTAACACAGAACTTAGCAGAAACTTATGTCATTAATAGAGGCCTGCATAAAAAAAAATAAAAGCTTCGTAACTAAACAAACCTAAAATAGCTAACTATTTCACAATTAACTATATTATTAAACAATTAAAGCGTCAATAACCGTAGCCTTCTTGCCTAACCATTGACTAATTGTAATGTAAAATGCCTGTACTTGCGTTCGGAGCACGCTGGTCTCATGTACCTCACAAATAACAAGAGTTGCTATTTTAACGCTTGTGTAAAGGGCAAACACTTTTCGTTGTGTTTCCGCACACTCTGTGATCGTAAACAGATCCGTGATTTAGGCTGTATTTCGTAATCGATAAATAATTTTCATTGTAGCTAACTTTTGTTATAATTAATCAATGTTAAGTTTTTCGTATTTAGTCGCTGGGTAAGGAAATTTGTTTAGTTCTCCAGTCCAATAAAGTGGTGTGTACGAATTGCTGACTATTTGCTTAAATACCTTCTAAAACTTCATTTGGGCCCTTATCACTAGACTTTTTATAAGTATATAGTTACTTGTTTAGAAGTTCTTTGCTTGCATTAATAAAGTTTCACTTTTTTCTAAATATTATTTTTACTAAATTATTATTATTATTATTATTATCTATGATGGGGCCCGCACTGCGGATGCACTTCGACCCAGCTGGATCTTTTGTGCTTGCCCCTTTTCTTGTTCCCCCAGCTACAAGGCTTCAAAAATCCAGACAAGCAGTTCTATGATCGCCTGCAACCTGAAGGAACCATAGTCTTCTTGGTTAAGCCACGCCGAGGAGAATAATTCTCATTCTGGTGAGCCCATCGCACTCACACAGCAGGTGCCCCATCATTTCTGGTTCCTCATATCAGGCCCTGCAAATTGCAATGTCACTTAATGCCATTCGAAACAGAGCCGCCCTCGTTCCGTAGTAACCCGTAAAAACTGCCACCACGTATTGTACTGTTTCCAACTTAAGCCTTAACTGCTCTTAGAGAAACTAGTAATTAGATTGTCCATGAACAACTTAGAGTGATTGAACCCCTACTATTTCCCTCCAATCGGCTAGAGCCAGCGTGTTAACTCGGTCCTGCAGCGCTGCCGCAATAACACGTAACGCTACTCCCGGCTCAGGCCCTATCATGCCATTCAGGGATCATTTTGAAAGTTGGATTAATTATTAATACTCTGTTAGTTTGGCAATATACATGTTACAAAGGTGAATTACGATACAAACACAATTCCAATATTATAATGCAACAAAGATAAATGATCAATAACAAAAGGTTGATAGGAAATCTGATGGAGCCATCAGCTGTCAATCATGGAAATTAACTGCCTTATCGAAATAGATTAAGAGCTAATGACTAGTTTTTAAGTGATCATGACATTGATATTTGATGTTAAATATCGGCAGCTAAACAGAAGAAAGATATTCAGAAATCCGTACGGTATTTTGCTTCTATTCCGACACCGATGGACTATCTTAGTGTCCAAATACTTAAAATAAAAGCATAATTGGAGCATTTCCGTTCATACCTCTCCGTGACATCCGTTGCCAACTCCGTGTTTCCCAAGTCCGAAGTCCGTGTATGAAAACGACTTAGGGACCTTCATTTTTTTTAACTTTTAATGAGTTTGACTCTAAAATCGACAACGCAGCGAGATTTTTAGTAGTGCAGTTGTCAATGAGGTGTAGTCACTCATATGAACCGCCTTGTTACCGAGCTACTGCGAGTCAGACTGACTCACTGAGAGTTACGTACCATCACAAAAAACTTTAGCCGGTTGTTTTAATATACTTTTAGTATTCATAACTTTTACTCGAAGAAATTTACCGCATTTTATATAATTCTAGGTCCACAGGAAGTACCCTACAGGGTTTAACGTCCGTCTGCGTATGCGTATGTATCAGAAATGTGACAAGAACTCCCGTATCTTTTGATTGCGAACACTTGGAGCGTTGATTTTGTCACGACTTCAAGGTACCACAAACCTCAGTTTCTCAATTAATACAATTTTAACTTTATGCCTCTACGGCTTCTTAAGAAAAAAGGTCTTGACAGACAGACGGACACAAAAGTGATCCCATAAGGGTTCCTTTTCTCCTTTAGAAGTAAGGAACCCTAAAAATATTTCCAATGTACACAAGAAAGACCACATACGGAAAAAAACCACCTCGAATCATCGTCATGTACCTAACGGTACAAAATAAAGGTCAACCCGTCTCTTGGACTATCCAAACAACTCCATTGTAAACTTTGTTCGAAGCCAAATCCGTGTCGTGAAGCTGGCTCTATTGTGGCAGCATTTTACGCAAATAACTATATAAAGACGTGACTTTCAAATATTACAAATCATTGTTAAGTATCGGAATTGATACAAGTGTGGACGGTGCAAAAAGTTCAAGAGATATGAAACATAGTGCGAATATATATATTATTTGTATAAACAATGATATGTGAGCAATACTTTTTAAGTATGCCTAATATCCCAGTTTCCCCTCCTACTAGGCTTAAATTAATAGCTTGTGTTAGGAGCTAACGCGACCATACCCTAGCGGTGGGCATTGGGATTGGAACCGGGTACATTAAGCCAAAAATTTCTGTACCATTGTAAAAAAAATAAAAATACGGAAAAGTATGTCATTTGGTACATTTTTTTAATTACAATAATAATTTTTAATCCTATACATATAACACGCATGCATTCACTATTATTACATTCAAAATTTTCTTAGCAAAACATCTAACCTCAAAACTATGAATGTATTGGGTGAATTATGAACGAACGAGATGGAACAATTGTAAATTAACCAAATTCTTAAGTAAGTGACTGTATTGTCTTATTAAGAATAAATATCTTTAAACCTAAATCTAATAGAAACAAATAGTACGACATAAAAAATTGACGAAGAGAGAAGATACACTAAAAACAAACAAAAGAATAATAAAAAGATAATAATAATTTAGAAAAAGCAGTAGGTACAATTATAGTATATAGAGAAGGGTGTGCAAATTCTAATATTTATATAAAATATGCGTCGTAAATATATATAATTCTTAAAATAAAACTAAAATAAAACCATACGCACATTAATTCCAAGCAATTTTCATACACATGTATAAATTTTACTACAAAATAGTCATAGCGTAGTCATGACGATCTTTAGTTATTCGGAAAAGGACAAAACAATTCAAGTAATCAGACAGCCATATCGTATATTGTTCATCTAAGTTAAACTCTGTATTTAAATAAATTAAAACATATACAGGACTATATGACACACGAACGTCTGTTCCTAAGGTAGACAACTTAATGCTTATGTTATAGGTAACAGCCGCCTGTTATACACAAAAATTTTTTTTAGAGATACATAAATATATACGTATGGATAATGCATCCAGACTCGAGGTGGAAATCGAATAACAGTAATTCCTGAACTAATTAAAATAATTGTATTTAATAAAGGAATTTGAAAGGGGTTAAATGGTGTAATTCTCTAAAATAAACAATAAATATACAGATATCTCAATAAACATTACCAGCGAAAGGATATCTGCGATGACAGTCCAACTATTAAAAATTTCTTATACTTTTACCAATTTCATAAATTTTATGAAGATTATTTTAAAATAAATAACTTCTAGCTGTTACCCGCCACTTGGTTTGCAATGGTTTTAACGAATTACTTCAATTTTGTTCAGTTTAATTTTCTGTGTTCCTTTACTATTCTTTTATATATTTCTAATTCATAGACACAATTGGTAGGTAACTACTTGATTTTTGTAACTTTTGCAATGAATATATAACTATTAGGTAGATGGTGTAAAAAAAGTTTACGTAAACCGACAATTTAGGTAAAGATTTCCAATTTGCAGACACTCGGTTTCTGCTGCATTATTTTATGTACAGATTCCCTATCCCTATTGTTACCTGATTTATTGTGTCCTCAAAGGTTTTGGGAGAAGTTGTTTGAAGATTAGGTGCCAATATTACAATGCCAAGAGATGACCGCAACCGAGTTTTTTTAGGGACGTTTAGTGCAGATGCTATCCCATTCACGCCCAAACATTTGACCAAAGTCATTAAGGCCCAACGACAGTCTATAAACAATAATATATATTTTACAGATTGTACAATCTGGTTTTTTTAAGAGTTAAGTCCAGTACCATACTGATTCATCATCATTAGCCCTTTCGTTCCCACTGTTTGATATGATCTTCTCTCAGTTTGTACCACTATTTACGATCTGGTGCTAATCTGGACAAGGTTCGACTCGCGACAGATATTATGTCAGCGCCCCATCTCGTTGCTACTGATACTGATACTCACGCTTCTTTTGCCGAGAATTATCCCGGTCTAGTACCAAGGTCCGGTTAGATTGCAGAGGATGTGGTAGTGGGTGATGACCGATTGCCATCTGACGTCAACCCCGGAACCCTCACAATCTCTACAACCTCACGATTAACATCACTTATTGACATTAATCGGTTCCCACTGTTTTAAGTGCTTTCCGAGAACACGGAGAAGGTCGGATATCAAATATAAACCCGTGTTAGAATGAGTCACCCATCTATCACCCGGTCGTATCAAAAGCTATTTAAGCTAGCGGTCGAGTCAAATGTTGACCACTGATTAGGCCACGACCTTCTCTTACTGATTACTAAATCCATATTTTTGTTTTTTTTCTTCTGGAAGTTGTTGTTTGCGCTCTAATGGGTGAAATTCCGTCGGGGGAAGCTGACATTTTTTTTTTAAGCTTTCGAGTTATGAATGCTACATCCTCTACTATCTAAGCGGACGAAAAAGAAGTAAAACTTAAATAAAACCAATAAAATTAGGGTTTAATTGTTAATACCTGACTCAATTCCAGGTGTTTGAATAATTGCCTGGTGCCAACCAAGCCATACTGCATGCTCCACGATAAAATTTAGTGACATCAATGTAGAGTTGGAACACTCTGCAGCAGCGGATCCGTAAACATATAAAAACAAACACAAGCTACGATAAGAAATAATTTTACACTTCATTTCTTAGCCTTTTTCTATTTAAAAACTAATATTGCATCTACAAAACAAGGATCTAGTCAACTTAGTTGCTTTTAAAAAGTCTGTCTAACAGTGCACACTAGCATTGAAGACATTTTTCCTAACATTGATTTTCAGAAGGTATTGTTCAGTATCATATTGGATTCGGCCGACAATTAGATTGAATAAGGTCTGTTACATTTATACCAAGCACAATACGCTTTGATGTTCGGAACATGTGGTAACAATCGACGCCTTTGTCAAGATTTCTCACATGTTTATAGTTCTTGATAAACAAATACGCCTAACTATACCAATTTATGTCTATACATAATATTTATATATATATATATATATATATATATTTTACATCTTGGTGTTCATATTGCGTCCTATATACGGAGTCCTATATACGGACGCAAGATTGACTTCCGCTCAAGATCGGTACAATGCCTGGGTAAAATATTGGGGTGGACGTAATTTTGTCACCGGATTGAATTTCAGCGTATTTCGTAGTTCCGCAGTAAGGCGCGCGAATTTTGGAGGTCAAGGTAGACAACTTAATGCCTGTGTTATAGGTAACAGATGCTTGTTATACACAAATATTGTTAGAAATATATAAATACATACATATAGATAATACACCCAGAATCGAGGTGGGAATCGATTCCACGACCCTCGGAGCGGAAGGCAGGGTCACTGCCCACTGCACCAACGGGCCAGTCAATATAATAATAAGTAAACCAACGTTCGGGCAGGACATCGTCTGCCGGGTCTGCTGGTCAAAAATAAATAGCCAATCCCGAACTGGCGGTGACTGAATCAAACAAAAATAAATCAATAAAGAAATGCGGGTAGAAAAAAATTATAGATAAAATTTCCAAATAGGCGATTAAAATAAAATATGGAAATGTTTAATTTTAGATACGGTTTTTCATAATATTTTTTATATTAATTATGCCTGCTTCGTGATATGTTTTTAATGTCTTTTATAGGCTATTACTTACATATTCTGTCGTAACATTAACCTAACCATGTGTGACGTGACACAGTTATGTTATAAGGTTATTTTTTTTTTGTTTTTTTTTTTAATTATTACGCTATGGCCATATCCGTACCCGGATATTCGGAGAAATCACTTTTGCAGTTTTTCTTCTCAAATAAGTGCTGCTATAGAATAAGAAATTATAAATAGGAATACCAATTACATGGATTTAAGTACGAATAGGTTCCGCAAAGGATGCCCACAAAACCGGAGCGGATCCAGTCTTCAACATAGGTGGTGGGCACAACCACTTTCACACAGTCCATTTTTGGCCGTCCTTCAGCCGAATGAACTCACTATAAAGTGTATGACTTTGATTTCTTGTTCTTTGTAAGGTATTTGATACCATATGATGAGTATTTCGATCTTAAATAAACCGTGAAAGTGTGACGCCATAAGTCTATTAGGGTGTTGGGCATGCCCATTATGCCCAACACGTTGGCTCCGCGCCTACCACTAAGGCAATGAAAGAATAGGAAAAAATGGCTTACAGGTTGAGTGACAGGCGATGGGGGCATTGCGATCTTAATCCAGGAAAATAGTAGATAGAGTAAGACCAAGAAAGAGGAATTGCCTGAGAAAGGAGAGGCCTTTGCCCAGCAATAGCAAGTTACAGGTTAATAAAAATACAGAGTGAAAATTAAAAACAAAGCATAAACATTAAATGACCACTTTAAGAAATACGATCTCGTCGCCTTGACCTGAAAAGTTCCCTCGTCCTGTATCAAGGTTTCAAAGAGACGGCTCACCAAGGTCCCAGCGAAATTGCTACATCGCGCTATAAATGTGTTTAAATTTTCTATGATATCAAAATTTGTTTAATCATTTCTTGAGTGCTAGCACACCAGTCATTTGGTTGAAAATAAAACGTATTTATGGTCATTCAAACTCCCTAAAGTAACCAAAGAGAGCCACTAGGCTGAGTTATTCGCAATAGGAGTGGAATCGAAGGGTACACCAGCCCTATAAAACATACTGAAAGACCGTCAAGACCGTAATGTCAGGAAATACTATTAGTCTTCTAATTTACTGGGACATCTAAAGCCGTACTAGTAGGACCGTGTCAAAAACATTCCATGTAAAAGGTTGCCGTGACGAAACCATATGGCTAGCACTGTCAAAAAAATATCAGGTCTCATTCAGAGACACGCATCTAACTCTACACGCCTTAACTCAATACGCCCTAGCTCTACACGCCCTAGCTCTACACGCCCTAGCTCTACACGCCCTAGCTCTACACGCCTTAGCTCTACACGCCCTAGCTCTACACGCCCTAACTCTACACCCCCTAGCTCTACACGCCCTAACTCTAGACGTCCTAACTTAACTAACCCTACATCTCAGTTAAAATATGCTTTGCTTGTCTCGTTGTAGCGGGTCACCAACGTGACCGCAGATTTCCAGTTATTTTTTTTTTTTATTTCTGCCACATACACTGAACTAAATAAAACGACAACGACCTTCAAGATAGTGATCAAATGCAATAAGTTATTATAAGTAATTGTTATAAACAAGAAACTTGTTTTAATCTGATTTACAGCCATGTCATAATTGTAGACGCTATGCATCATAAATAGTAACATCCGGAATACCGTCAGTACGTACCCGTCCTCTGTGGTGACGGTGTGCTCCGCGCTGACGTATCCGTGTTGCGCAGTTATTTGTACAAAATTTTCCTTGTTTTCGAACCAACTTAACATTTTGCCCGAATAGAAAACAGAAACGATGATCGCTAAGATAGCGACAGGGCTGAATAATTTCGACTTGACCAACATGTTATTCGGCAGAGATTTACTTAAATAATAGTAAAATTATCCAAAGTTACGTCTTAATAAAGTATACAACCAATGACTCCACGAATTATGCAAATGAGCAAAAACTAACGACAAGGTTCTCGCGCGCGTAAACGCGTACATATATTAATATTTTTCAATTTTTACCAGATTTTTCCTCAGCGGTAAATATCTGTATAAGCAATTAAAAATGTTGTCTGTTTGTTGCCGAAACCTAGTACACAAAATTCAATGCTTTTTAATATTTCCGTATATTCTATAAACCCATTAAGAACTTCGTAGAAAAAACCCATAACGAGAAGTTTACGTCTATCCTTAAAGGTCGTGATAATGTAATTAGGTAAACGTGAGCAGTATCATGTTCGTCAGCTATTATCATGGAAAGGCAAGTGATATATGATCCGCTTTTGTATACGTTCTAGTCTTTTGCTATGTTTTTTATTTAATTTGTTCGTTTCATTTTGTTTTTGTTTCCGCAAAGACTTTTCTATCACATCCTAAATATCTAGGGACGGTACAACAATTTTCCTAGTGTTCTTAGCACTAAACAAAACACACACAAATGTAGGCACTTCTCAGAACAAAAAGAAACATAATACAATGGTGAGAAAAAATAACTTCCTGTATTTATATGTTACGTGCGTTGAAACAGTAACCTCGTTACATAATCGGGGCAGTTTAGAGCAACAACCTGCACAACAAGCGAAATATTCAACTACACTGTTGAGGTCGAGGCAGATGTATCGCCACAGAGAGATGAATTCTCGCGTCTTCATACGTCATTACGTTCCACTCTAATTGCCTGATGTAATGGGAAAAACATCCTTGATTACGAAACATCACAATATCCGTAAGCTCTAAGAGTGAAAGGAGAGTCGGCAGCGACTAATTTAACAACAGTTTAAATTCAACGTATGGTTCGGCATTGGACCACAAACCCTTCGCACCTCTGGAGTCCTCCGCCGAGATTTCATGTCGCTGGATCAGCGGTCGAAGCAGAAGCAGAAATGGTCAGTCGCCGCCACTTTGTCAGTCGGCGCTGACTCGGCGTGGAGAGAAGCGATTATTATTTGCCCAACTTTTAAAAAGATCACACGTGTGAGGTTGACGTAGAATTTAAAATTTTTAGCTTTGCATATCGCGAGTTGAAATTACTTTATTAAGGTTGATTACACACACTCGAAAATTATTCTTATAATTCAATTTTAGTTCCTTCCATTTTAACTCGTTAGAAAAAATCCCAAACTTATTAGAAACATTTGAGCAAAGCTAGCGGTAGGTAGTACGCGTGTAATCGTATTCTTTAAGTTTTATCTTTACTTCGTAACAACTTTGTTAAGACGAGATCTTTGTAACTAAGCTCAAATTAATTACTTCTTTTTAGGGTTCCGTACCTCAAAAGGAAAAAAGGAACCCTTATAGGATCACTTCGTTGTCCGTCTGTCTGTCTATCTGTCTGTCAAGACCCTTTTTCTCAGGAACGGGAAGACCTAAAAATTTGGAATTAATACCATATACTGAAATCTGCGGTCCCTTGAAGTTGTGAAAAAAATCAACACTCCAAGTGAACTCTATCAAAAGTTAAAGTTGAAATTTGTAGTAAATATTCAGATCTACGGTTTCTTAAGGCTGTGAAAAAATCTATCCTCTAAGTATTCGCAATGAAAATATAGGTCCCTTAATGTGACATTTCCCATACACAAGCAAAGACACTTGATAAAGAATACCGTATCAATCCTTATCCATTTAAATACGTTAAATACGTTGTACATTTTATGTAAATCAATATTAATTGATAGAATCAGGCGTTATTTTGCGGAAATCCATGACATGCATGAGAAACTAAACTACTTTGCTTTAATCCCTCTCCTATTATGTTATTGTCACCATGACAACACTATATCACTTTAACACATTGAAGGATTTGAGAATGGAACTTTTATATTCACAGAGTTGTCTATGTTATACCACATTTTATAGTTCCAAGTTAAATAGAAACATCTTGCGCCGAAATACATTTATAAAAAAATCGCTAATCACTTGTAACACGCTCCCATCTCTTAGACGACCTATCGACGCCGGCGCCAACATTCCTTGCTTTTTATCTCGTTTCGTGTTGTTCCCGACAACCAGCGACAAACAAGCGTACTGTCGTTTGGCAACAATGATCTTAGCCTAATTTATGCAGTCCCGAAATTGATACAATTTAAACTGGAATTTGCTATCTTATTCTATTTATCCTTATTCACCTTATTTTATAAATATACGACAAAGGGAAAATGTTTAAGGCAATACTGAATAGGCATATTCTAAGCAAGTGCATCAGGAATGATTTCAGACAAGCCGAACAGGCATATTCTATTCAAGCAGATCAGGAATAACTTCAGATAATCAGAACAGGCGCATTCTAAGCAAGCGCATCAGGAATGATTTCAGACAAGCAGAACAGACGTATTCTAAGCAAGCGCATCAGGAAAGATTTCAGACAAGCAAAACAGTCATATTCTGATCAAGCAGATCAGGAATGACTTCAGGCAAACAGAAAAGACATATTCTAATCGAGTAGATCAGGAATGACTTCAGACAAGCAGAACAAGCATATTCTAATCGAGTAGAACATAATAATTGCAGACAGTCAGAATAGGCATATTCTAATCGAGCAGATCAGGAATGACTTCAGATAAGTAAAACAGGCATATTATAATCAAGCGAATCGGGAATGTCTTCAGACAATCAGAGCAGGCATATTCTAAGAAAGCGGATCAGGAATGATTTCAGACAAGCTTACTCTACATAAAAATAAATATTGTATCGACACAATTATATTATACAAATGCATTTTTATTAAAATTTATAATTTCCTTATTAAAGTCCTTTCTTATAAGTTCCTTTCGTACCGTACGTACGTACCGAACTTATAAGGGTTTCCTTCAGTTTTCCTTTCTTTAATTTGATTCAGTTTTCCATCGTTGATAATTTAATGTACAGGCGTCTGTTTCTAGAGGAGGCAAATAAATGCCTGTATTATGGTAATATCCTAATATAGAAATGTACAAATAGTCAATTTTACAGAGATGTACATATATGCATATGTCCAGGCCTTTTTTGTGACGTTTTTTGGGGCAGGCTAATTCTCAAAAGTTCATAATTTTTTCAGTCCCTCTCCAGCCGTTGCCACTGTGTTCTGTGCATATATGCATTCTAGGAATGCAAAACAACAATTATGAAATAAATTGGAAACTTTATTTTATGATGGGAATGATAATATTGTGATAATTGTGTGAATAAAATTTTAATGGAAGTATAACTTGTACCAAATGGACAGGGTTTTCTCGCCCGTTTCATATTAGTTTAGTTTTTAGTGCAATTTTTCGATATTTTCGAAATTTCCTTGGGGGGCACTGCATTTCTTCGCGCGCCTTCTAAAAAAAAAGCCTTGCACATATCCAAACTCGAGAGGGGAAACCAACCCCAGATAGAAAAGTCCGGTCATTACGAACTGCGCCAATCGGCCAATCGATAGTTGTGAAAATTGTAGAAAATATTGTGTACACAAGTTTCCCATATAATAATAGACCTTGTTCTCAAGGCACGAACAGATGTTATTGTTGTTGAAGTTAGATTGTAATTGGTGGACAGGTGAGCGACCTTGACTTAAGGTCAGGGCGGTGCCGCAGACTCGATTCAATATTTATAAAATTTTCACTTGCAACCTAGTGTAGCATATTGTATAAACTCAATGGGTTTGTGTCCAAAAATAGACAGAGTTCACAGAACTCTACTACTTTACTACTATACTAGACAACTTTAACATTCATTTCAATAATAATCATTTATTTGCATGTTACATTAAAAATATACATACGTATGAACCCAGGATTGGGTACGTATATCCGGAGCGGCATAGTAGAATACGACTAGTGACCCTATGTCACTCCACCAGATACTTTTTTTTTTAGAAATATATAAATACATACATATAGATAATACACCCAGACTCGAAGCGGGATTCGAACCCACAACCCCCAAAACGGAAGGCAGTTTCACTAAAAACTGCGCCAATGGGCCAATCAAGATATATGTAAGATATTATATCGATTGTACAGCTTAATCTTTGTAACCTTCTAACCAGTTTTTTTATTAATAATTAATAATGCTTGTAAGCATATAAAACTAAGACGTTCAAATAGAACATATGAACTACCCCAGTTTGTGTTCACACGACATCGCTTTTACAACGCGACGCTTGTTTATCGAGCAATATTCTATTTTCAACGCTATTCATATAAGTATACGGTATATTTTCCTATCAACGATGCTGAAAAGCCCGTAATGCCCAGATTTAAAGTAGCGTTTTTTTTAAGGTGTGCATGCCACTAGGCCAGAGGAATAAGTGTCTATAGTTAGTAATTTTCATTAGATCTGCATTTCTTCCACTTAATTACCCAAAACTCCGCTATTTTACATTTAATAATGCTGTGGCTCTTTAGCCTTTCTGCAAGTAGTTGTTGAAAGTGGGCGCGAAGATAGCTTCGTTTGTACTGTGCGCCTTATGGATTTCTGTCCGTCCTTCTCCACCGTTGTCTATCAAGGCCTGTCAGTATTAAATGACATACTCGTACATATATTATGCTGGTTTTAGGCGAAAAAGCAGTTATTTTATACTAATAGATAAAGCTGAAGAGTTCGTTTGTTGGTTTACTTGAACGTGCTAATCTTAGGAAGTGTCAGATAGCTTATTCATCGAGAAAAGCTATAAGGCTATCATCACGCTAAAACTTTTACACTAATTATACGCGGACGAAGTGGCGGGTAAAAATAAGTATATAGTCTATAAAATCAAAAGGTCATCTAACACGAAATCTCGAAAAACACGAGATGACCATTTAGTTTTTATATAGTAAACTATTAATAAGAACGGACTTTGCGAAAGGGTCGCATTAAGGAGATATAAGAACTCTTGCAAGTTTATATGAACTTTTACGGGAACAAAGTCGCGGGGAAACGCTTGTGAGATAATTTTTTAATATATATATTTATATATATATATTGAAATTTACTTAGCGCTTAATTAACAGAAGGGGAAAGTAGGATAAGAAACGGAACTTATACAGTGGCTCTGACAAATTTGGAAAACGCGTTCCACTTTATATGTTACGCAGATCTTACATATAAAACGGAACTGATGTAGTCCATTTCTAGAAGGACTCCTTATAGAGGTAAATAATACATATTATGTACCTATAGTAACGGAACGGAACTTTTATTACGAGTGGGAGATATAGGACGACTGTAGCTCGGCATTATACCGTCTTATAGATGTCAATAAGATCTAGAATTATCTTGAGGTCGGTTTATACCAAACGAACATAGGTAAAGCTAGAACAAGAGCTTTATTGTTGATCTTTCAATGCAAACGAAAGCTCGTTCATTGCAGCTACCGAGAAAGCGTGGCCCGCAATCCCTCTCTTTGTGGCCCGCGATTGTTTGTAAATAGCCATTTAATTCTTATTTATAAATATCACTTTTAATCTCTACTACATAAATAGATAACAAGACACCTTTTTTTATAATAATATATATAAGATAATTAGCTGTTTACAAATTACCACTTTTCATAGAAGACGGTCCTTATGATGATTGACGACATATCCTTATTAGAATCTACATAATTAAAACATACCACAATCATACACAAGTTAGGAAGCTGGTTTACCTGAAACAAAAAAAAAAGATCATTTGTTAATCGGAAGATATGAAATGTCCCTTATTTCTACAATTATAAATAAATAAATGAATAAATAGGACTATATGACACACGGACGTCTATTCCTAAGGTAGACAACTTAATGTCTGTGTTATAGGTAACAGACGCCTGTTATACACAAATATATATTTTTTGTAAATATATACATACATGCATACACATGGATAATACACCCAGATTCGAGTCGGGAATTGGACCCACTTTTTTTGATTTTATAAATTATTTCTAGTCTTCTTATAAAAAAATGGCCATTAAACAGATCAGCAGAAGTGCTCCGTTGATCAATGTTCGAAGAATAATCATCTGGGAAAAAACATAAATAAATCAATATCGTTATATGTATGAAATTGCATGGCAAGGTTCTATATAAAATTATTTATAGAGCGCCCGCTTAGATAACACATTTCGACTTAGCAGACTTGAAATCGCATTCAGTTAGCCGGAATAAAAATGTTAAATAAAAGCTTGGCCGTTCAATTCTTTTTTATATGTGCGTATTAACAAGGGACCAACGGGCAGGCGGTTCATCGTTCAGTGACTACTGCCCATGAATGTCTACACCACCAGAGGTGTCACAGATGCGTTGCCGGCTTTTAAGGAGGGGTTTGAGCCAAACAGAATCAAACGCGACAACAATACCATCACTTGACATGACAGTATTGCCGCCACTTTACGTCGATCTTATGTAAGACAGAGGTACCGGCCTATCTGTTGGCTGCAGACCGAAAGGACTGCAAGCGTGGCGCTACCTTTACCTACCAAGTTACCTACCAAGAAGAGAACGTTACATTTCCGATTACATATTTAAGAATTTCCTAATAAATACCTACCAGCAACGCAGACACTTAGTCATTTGTATACTTTTCTTATATATAATTTTACTGTAGTGTTTGAAATTCCTGTATAAATCAACTGTCTTTTCTTATATTTTAACATAAACTTGTAGGTAGATACTTTTGAAGCAGTATTGGTTATTAAGATCGTGTGAAACCTGATTCACGCCAATCCCATATTTTTTCTTGTTCTTGTGAAAATACATTGTAATACGTGAGAAATATATGAATCTTATCTTGCAATTATTAGAGATCGTCTATACATTACTGAAAATAGTTTTGAAAAAATATACAATAAGATTTATTTCAACTAGATATATATCGTAATATTGAACTAAACCTTTGCCCCTGTAATCTGTAAAGTGCATAAAAACAAAAATATTGTGTTTAAAAAGATTCGCTTTTTACTTCCAAAGATTCACACAATCCAATTTATCATACGCGTATTAAAAGTTGACTGTGGCTTTTTGTAATTGATCAAGGAAAGTTTTAGTAGATTATTGCACCGAGCGGGAAGTGAGTCATTAATACACGAGTGTTATGTTGGTTGGTCGGGGAACTAAATTAACAGGCGTTCAATAATTATTCACTTAAAGCAAGGTGTGTAATCAAATTTTCTTTCAACTACAACGCCGTCTCTTTCGTAATTATCACAACGAAATTACCGCACTGTTTTGGTTCTAAGCAGACAAAGCGTCTCTTCTGATCGGTAGTGATGAGATGATAGTGATCGATATTAACTAGCACAATTGAGCATTAATAATGACTTATAACTGAGAAAATACTTACGATTAGAGCTGTCCTTTATCCGATAGCGCAAAACAACTTTACACTCTTATTATCTTAAAGACACTGCGCAAAAGAATATATTGGAAACTGGTTTCGGTTTGTTGTAGCTCCGTATACTGACCCTAACCTTGTAAATGTTAGGTTGTCGAATTATAAGTCAAAGACAAAGTCAAAGTAAAGGACGTTTGAATAGTTCTTTAAGCAAAGTAGTTAGTATCGTTCATGAACAATATCAATTATTATTTTTTTTTCAAATCAAGGAAGATATTCGCCAATTCTATAGACACATTGAATAACTAGATTAACGACTTTAAAGATTTATGACGAATTCTAAGCATGCTGAAGGAAAAACTAATTTTACTGCGAAATTTACTGCTGGTTTTTAAAAGATTTTTGTGGCATTTTATATATGGACTTTTTAGTAGTTTTCATTCAAATATATAAAATTCTCCTGCCAGGGTGTTTGTTGCCAAACTACTCCGAAAGGGCTTGATCTTATGAAAATTTTGTGAATACTTGGTAGGTCTGAGAAACGGTCGTAAACTATTTTTTAAATCCCTAAGTGATAAGGATTGCCCACGTGGACGAAATCGCAGGGTACAGCAAGCATTGACATGCATGGTCTGCAGCTTAGTCCGCATGTTTTGATAAAGTTTACATCCCCATTACCAAAAATCTTAAGCCATGAACCATATATACCAGGGCTTCCGGGGATGACGTCAGATGGGAATCGATTATTTGAATTCTCCCCACAACCACATCCTCTGCAATCTAAGCGGACCCTGGTACTAGACCGGGATAGCGCTGAGTAGTAGAACATATGCGACATAAAAGCTACGAGATTTCCTCTCATTCTGGTCTGAGAAGAGCTCAACACAAATTCGGTCAAGCATTGTTTTTGTGATCATCGCATATGCATATTAAATATATGCAATACATAAGTAAAATAAAAAGGCCAAAAGCGTGTCAAGACACGCTTATATAGATGGGTTCCGTATTTGATACGCTACAAACGTATTTATTAAATAACTTCAAAAGTTGTTGTCTGATTTCGTTCAGAATAATTTTCCTAATGAGTTTTTAGCATGCTCTATCAACGTGGAAAATTTCAAGACTCTACGTCTAATAGTTTGGAAACGCTAGGGGGGGATCACCTTACGGGCAGACAGCCGGACGGACGGACAGAGCGAAATTATAAGGGTTCCTTCTAGTACTACGGAAACCTAAAAAAATTGTTATAACAAATAGTCACAACAGTTTTCTATATATATTAGAATTCTATCCATCGATCTATAGACAGATAGGTAGAGATAAATTGGTTCCGTTCTCGTTAACATCCGTAGAACCAGCTCCTACAGTTAATCTTACAGCGGGTGTATTGATTTAGAGCGCCTTGGGCGTGGCTGACGGTTTGGTAATACGACAGATGTTCTATTTTATATCTGCCGGTATGAGAGACACACTAGATGGTGAGTGATAAAAGTTTTCGTAATTGACACTATACTTTATACTGAAATGATTATTTAATGTCTACTGAATTAAGTTGATTCCCCTCCAACTATATATAAAGATGGAGCTAGTAGGAGTGGATGCGACTATTAGGTCAGTAAAAGTACCTTATGAGTAAGTTATTTCAACTTAGGTACTCTTCTCTTCTCTACACAGGAAGTACCATATATTTTGTTACTAGCAGACCCGTTAGACGTCGTTTTCCCCGAATTTTGGCTGATCTGTTATTAGACAATTAATCAATCACCTAAGTGGGTTGCAACCTTGCACTGACCGAATGTTTTCTCAAATCATAATTTAACATGACACGTCATTGAGTCAAAAGTTTATTTGCAGTATTCAGAAGTAGCGATTTCTACTGTTTTAGTATTTTCAAATAATGTTTCGAGTTTTCATTTCCTTCTTTTCTTTTAAAGCTTCTCTGAAATGAGGGGAATGAAACTAAATTAACAGAATTCAAAACGGTCCATCGGTTTTTGAGTTTCACCGGGACCAACAAGCAACGATTGATTTTTGGATAAGTACATGTAATCTGCTTTTATAACCGTTGAATAATCGGGTCTCTATGCATGTATATATTATTAATAGTGTCATCAAAGCCGTCGATGACAGCGTATCTTTAATTAGATTATACAACCTTCAATAATCGTGATTTTCCATAGTAATATCGTATGACGTCGGTTTGTTTGGTTCCATAGCATATTTGCATGGATACCTACAGGTGTGAGCCACACCCACGTGGCAGAGACGCTCATTATTCAGCATATAACCTATTAACGGTCCCTTTATAATTAAAAATCTTTACGCGAATCGGGAAACAAACGCCAAACGCCAGCACAATACCGGCGCTCTCCCGTCCTACTACTTATTACATTCTGCGAGCGCGAGCCGTAAGCGTATTCCAGGACATATCACGTCCAGACTACTACCAATTTTAACCAATCAGATCGCGACAATTCAACTTAATAGTCTAGGCCACGCCCAGTCACGTAACCGCCTATTACAGTCCGTGTAACGACGCAGGCTTTTAACTTCACGATGACGTCCGATCGATTCGCGTCTCGCTCCTTTTTATACATCCGTCTCGCTCCGATCCCCGAGCCTCAGCTCGACCCCGTGTCTAGGCCGAGAGCGATAGAGTCGCGTTTGGCGCGTGCTTCGTTTCAGTTGCACGTTCGAGGTCGAAGGAGGGGGACGCATGCAACCATTTTCGATAATCGGCCGCGCGTTCCAGAATATAAGATCCAAAGGATGAAATAATATTTCAAGATAAATGTGAGAAAGAGGTACTGGTACCCGGACGCGCCGGCCCAATTCGGCTACAAGCATGGCGTTACCTCTAATTAAACTTATAAATTAATCCCCTTGCAAATGCCCGGGAAATTTGAGATAAACGTCCATATCTTTTGATTCCGTATACTTAGAGAGTGGATTTTTACAGCTTCAAGGTATTTAGTATTAATTTTAACTTTATAGCTCTACACATTGCTGAGAAAAAGGGTCTGACAGATAGACGGACAACGAAGCGTTCCTATATATGGCGTATCTGTTTTGTTACTACAAGAACTAACTACGTAACTGAAATGTAACGAACAGTAAATTAATTTAGCGGAGTCACCTATTTTGACTAAGGTAGAGTCAGTGAAGGTACGACTTGTAGAGTTTGATGAGACGTGGTTCTAAAATAGAACTGATAATTTTTGAATAGTGGGTGCTGTATAGTCTCGTCATAGTAACATTTTATATGAAAATGGTTTTGGTAGGATTTATATTACTCTATAAATTAAAATGTACGAACACCATCTCTTAATATCACAAGTCGATACGGTAAACAATAGAAGAAAAGTTTATAAAAATAAACTTTTTGTCCAGTAGTTCATTCAGTATACTCTAGCGCGTTATTTATGTCAATAGGAAACTAGTAAATTTTATTTTACACCAGCACTAAAACCAATAAATCGGGTAAACATCAGATTTACCATAGACCACCCCTGTACGAGCTCATATCTGGCCATTTATATTCAAAACCTGCCGCCGCAAGGAGCAGAAACGAAATGAAGCGAATAACTTTATAATTGTATAAAATAAAAAGGGGTTAGCCGGATACAGGATATTGCCTTCCGCGGCGACCCTTCACTTCCGGTGGACATTATTTTTATGTTGGCGATCGTGGATTCCATCCAACGTGCAACTGCGTCAGGTGTTTGGAATAACTTTTTTGCCATTTAAATGGACACAATTAGAAATATATCTAAATAAATTTTTATACGCATTACACATAAACAAAATTCTGTCTGTTTGAAACGACAAAATAAAGTTCAATACAATGCAGGGCGCGAGAACTCTCTCTAATTTTTTTTTGCTTTTATATACTTTATAACAAAAACTATAACTGTTTAAATAAATATGCGTTACGCATAATATCATATACTCAATGGTGTAAAAAATATATGCTAGGTTCAAAGGCTTTTTTTACTTTGAACGGTATGAAAATTCACATTTTAAAATACTACAAGCCGACATCGATAGACGTTGTCTTATCCGAATTTAGTTGTGGCTTATTAGTCATTTAACCAATCTCTTTTATTTTTTTTCCATATTGATCGACACTGGCCAAATGTTTTATGAAAAAATAATCTACATTACTATGTATTGCGTCACTCAAAAGTTTCTTTGAAATATCGAACAAATCTGCATTAGACCTTCTTTTATGTCTTTTAAACCTTCTCTGAAATAGAGGAATGAGAAAAACGAACACAATTTAAAACTTTCCAGTGGTTCTTTTTAGTTTTAGCGAGACTAACGAACAACGCTTGATTTATATATAATTAATCGACGTCATATATTAAGCATGTAACTCACCTACCGTCGGCGAGGGTCAGCGACCTCGGCAATGACAATATGCTGAAACCAATTAAAGCGAAAGGACGCACTCGAGAAAGCAAGAGTGCGACAATTTCACGCCGATGAGTGCACGCGCTGAACTTACGTTAGGGTGAGTATCGTCCGCAGAAAAATAAATATTATTCTAGATTTGATCTTATTTAAACCGATATAAAAAATAGTTAAAAATGACGAGTCCGCAGTAGCATTCTCTCATTTTATAATTTATTTTTTCTTGATTGTTGAAAAGATGATGTTACTGCTAACCGTATCAACAGTAAAGCATACGCGCGGACAGGTTTTATACCTAAGATTTACCCCCCCCCCCCCCAGCCATTCCCAACCTGTTGCCGGAGGGGCGTGAAATTTTCCTTGTGGAAAGAACGAGCTAAAAACATACTAGGGAAACTAGTTTGAACGAAATCGGAATGCAACCTTTGCAGTTACTTAAGAAAAACGGTTCAAACGTAAAATGTCAATGCACTGACATTTAATTCGCTCCTTATCTTTACGACATCAATAAATAGAATTGGTACGGAAAAATGCCTTTCTCACATAAGATAGGCCGAAGTGGCGGCAATGCTGTCACTTCAAGTGATGGTATTGTTGTCGCGTTTCGTTCGTTTTGTGAGAGTTTTCGGTGGCTTTAATCCTTCTTTACAGGCCGGCAACGCATCTGCGAGCCTTCTGGTGGTGTCGATATCACTTAGGTAATAACCGTCTGCTCGTGAAGGAATGTCTTTAAATCTTTAAAATAGTACGAGTGTCTTTCGTTTGCATATTTGTCTCGCAACAAATGTAGCGAAGAAAAGAAATTGTTTACGAATTGACGAAAAACCTACTGACGATTGAGAGATGGATGTTTTCTCAATGTGATCCGGCATAACAACCCTCAAAAGGGCTAATGAGTGCTCATTTGATGTCGCCATTTTCGGCAATGAGGTCGAAATGATTCTTACACGTGTACGGAATGTTTTTACACGTGTTGAATGTGTTTTGTGTTACGTGGGTTTCTTGTTTGCAAATTGGTATGTTTTGACTAATGTAATAATAGAAATATCGAGAGCAATACAATAATAAAATATAAGTGTTCTTTGAAGGTTTGCAATAATAAAATATAAAATTATTCGCTTTGAAGCTGATATGGAAGAGGAACATCATTCACAGAATGTAGTCATGTCATGTAATAGAAAATATTTGTCTATAGCAAAACCCATAATCTATATATATAAGTGTTCGTTGAAGTCCAAGGATGGCTTTTACGACGAGTAAAATTTGAATAATTGCCGGGAAAACCCTAAAAACAGCCCTTTTATTTTTCGTAACTAAAATGTAGAGTCAATTTGAACTTTATAGCTATTCGATAAAGTTCACTTTAAATTACGAGTCCTCACTGTTGTCTAAGCAATGTAGGTGTGTTCCTAACGTCAAAGAGTCAATTTTCACGTCCTTACCGCTTCACAACGCAGAAACGATCCGTAGTCATTCGTTATTTCTAATAATTCGGGAACGGGAACGGAAACGGGCATAACAGAAGTAAATAGTTAGTAACCCAACGTTCGGGCAGGACATCGTCTGCCGGGTCCGGTAGTGCTAAATATAATAGTGAGTGTTTTAAGATCGCAAAAAATTTTCTGAAGTGTAAACTTCTTTAAGGAGGTTAGATGTATTCTGAGATGGGAAAACCATTGAACTCGCGACACTGTTACCGTTACCGACACCAGTGTATGTTCACTTCTGTCAGCACTCCTGAAGTGCCACTGTTTTGTTCATATTCCATTTTCGCTCCTATTTTTACTTGCGCTGCCTAGAGATGCCAGGGTCGAAGCAATTACCCTCCAGACACGAGTCCGCCCTTGTTACTTTGAATTATCCAGAAAATTATCAATAATGATTTTGTTTACTTCGGATGATATTTTGTAGATCACATCAATAATCTCCGCGGGATATCTATCAAATCTACCAAAACGACGCAATTCCAATGGGCTGTAACGATGTTTTTGATACCTGATTGCTTTGTACACTATTGACAAAATCAAGTACGTATTCAATAGAATAAAATTATCTTACAACGAATAAACAACCTTCTTTAAGGAAAACCTTTATATTAATAAGGCCAACCCGGCAGGCGGTATTATAAGTGATTTATCTACGTCCATGGACAGTAGACATGACGACGGTAATCAGAAATCATTTGCGTTATGTATTTATCTGAAAAAAACAGATACATAAAGCTTAAGAAACTTATTTATTTTTATTTTGCGAGCAAGATTAATACGGATTAAAAAAAAAAAGAGAAAGTATACAAAACAACAATCCGCCACGATAGCTAAAACACTCAACAGAGTGTATGATATATTATAAGTGCGTTCCAATATGCGATCGCAACGTTTTAAAGCGCTCATTCAGATATTGGACATTTGACGGCTGCTATCGTTACAGTCGCGGCGAAAACGTCGAGGTGCCGCTTAGTGGAACGCACTGTTATCATAAAGTGACGTCATGTGAACTTAATTTTTTTGGCAATAGTAGATACTTTTTCGTCATATTTTTCCAAATATCTATAAATCTACAAGCGGAACCCGGTATAGGTTAAACTTCAATAGGAGGGGAAACGGGAAATTTTAACACACCTTATTAAGGTACTAGCGTACCCGTTAGACGATGTCCTATCCGAACGCTGGGTTACTTACTATTTACTACATACTATTATCCTATAAGATTATTCCCCGTTTCCGCTTCCTTTCCCGTTCCCGTTCCCAATTCCGTTCCCGTTCCATTTCCTAAAATTGGCTACAATTACTCGTAACAAATAGACATATGTATATATTTAAGTATACAGATCTTGTCCCAACAATAACGGGCACAACAAAAAATAACTATCAATTTTGGGGCAGCCGTTTTTATTTATATAGAGAAAAGTATCTGTTGTAACGATATTCGATTTTGTTATATCTTCCATTTGACGATACTTGCGGCACGGGTTCTGTTATAAAATGTTATTTCTAACGCCATAGGTCACATTAAAAGAAATTTAAATTGTCAAAGGCACTAATAAGGTTACATTAGAAATAATTTAATATGATGGTTTAATATTTTTAAATTTTGTAACTTTCAACGCAATTTTCTTAATGTTTTCTTTCGCAAGAACCTTCTCCCGATAGTAGCAAACACGACAAAAAAAGAATTAGCGAAATCGGTCCAGCCGTTCAGGCGTGATGCCGTGACCAAAAGAAATAGGGTATATAATTAATAAATAAAACTAAAATGTCTGTTTTTATGTAATATGACTATATATACGATACCTATAGCAAAGAGGCAAAATAAAACCACTTTGTCCGTGTGTCTGTCTGCCTGTTTGTTACGGGTAATCTCCGAAACGACTCTACCAGATGGGACGGTAGATAACTGATTTTACAAGGAATAACATAGGCTGTTTAAATGTCATTTCCCGTTGAGACCCAAATACACAAGAATTCAATTTTTAGGGCTGTCTTTCGTCTCATTACACAAGGAAAACCCTCAAATGTCAGTTTATTTATTTGTTACAAAATAATTACTAAAAGTAATGCAATTCATATCATTACGTAATAGGGGTGAAGGTTCAATTCCAATACAATTGAATCCTTCCACTTCTCACGAGGTGAAGAAAATCGCGTGCAAGCCAACTTACTTACTTAATACGACTTAGGTCTTGAATGGATTGCACCATCGCATTACGCAGCTACTTCTATACAGTTATTTAACTTCTTGACGTCTGTATATTGTATTCTTCCGGCTTATGATACCATGTCAATAACCGTAAATTTCTTGATTTACCATTGTAGTCTATCCGTAATAATTTATTGATTAAAAACCGAAATAATAAATGGTACCGAAAAACGAGCTAGTGATTTTATCATTTTTCGATTGACAGATATCAATGTAGAGCTGCCTAGCGTACAGAAAACCACAGATAGATAGATAGACAAATATGTGGAAAGGCACACCAAGGTAGACAGTTTCGGAGAGGAATGAAAGGTGGGAGCGTAGGTCGAAATGCTCAACCACTGCAAAGGAATCTTCGTGTCCGGGCTAGTTGGAGTTGCCCAGGCGGCCGCGCCTCGCCGACAGTCGTTCATCGGGAGGTCTATATATAGTAATCGTAAGTAGAAACTTCGCTAGCGTGAGTTAGTTTATATGGAGGTTTTTAGTGTTTGTACTGCGGTCGTCGTCATCCGTACACCGCCATCTAGTTTGCTTTGGTGTTACCTTTTCCACTCGACATAATTACCATCTTGTTATGTAGCGGCAGATAGATAAAGGCTTTGCTTAGGTTATAAGTGTTTTTCGACTGTAATACAGATATACAACAAGACTTCAATGTAGAGCTGCCCAGCGTACAGATAACCACAGATAGATACTTTATTTGACTAAAAAACAAATTTAAAAAAAAATAAAAATCGTAAAATAGAAGATGAAAAATTATTTTCAAAACGGCATTACCTGAAGGACTTTAGGATGAATCTTGCCGTTTAGCTGAAGTTCGCAAAAAACTGACTATTAAAATAAATAAATATATACAGGACTATATGACACATGGACGTCTGTTCCTAAGGTAGACAACTTAATGCCTGTGTTATAAAGTGCGTTCCATTAAGCGTCACCTCGACGTTTTCGCCGCGACCGTAACGATGGCAGTCGTCAAATGTCGAATATCGGAATGAACACTTTAAAACGTTGCGATCGTTTATTGGAACGCACTTATGATATAGAGTAACGCCATACGCTCTGGTGGTGTTTTAGCTGTCATGGCGGATGTTTGTATTTTGTCGTTTTCTTTTACTGTTAATCTGGCTCGCGATATAAAAATAACTACATTTCTTAAGCTTTCTGTATCTTTTTTCTTGAGATACATACATAATTTAAATGATTTCTGATTACTGTCGCCATGCCTATTTAATAAATATATTAATATCAAAAATACTAAATGTGATACTTGCTTATTCCTAAAGTAAACTAACTGGTTTCCGAGAATGACATTATTGAAATTCTGTTACTGCTACTAAACAGAATTGTTGATGTTTTTAATGTCTTTTTCGTTACACGTTTCAGCACCTTAATTAACACATACAAATTAAGCTAAAGGATGTTTAACGTATATTTAGATTCATTAGGACTGTTTGTTTTGAGAATCAATATTCGGAATAGCTGTTAGTTAAATTACTCATTTCGCAGAATACAAACATTTGTTAGAATTTTCGGCGTTGCTCTGTTTATAAATTCACCGCAGAATTCTTCACGTATGCATACTATTTTAGCTATTTCAATATACACAATTGCACGCCTGATAACGCAAAGCGTTGTTGGTGTGCTCTACTCGTACTTAACCAAAATCGAGCTATTTAGTGAACTAAATATCACTCTATTCCTTTTGTATGTAAATGCGCACAGATTAAGATGAAACTCGTATTTTAACACATATGATACTTCAAAAGTATATTTACTTTATTTAATGTAAAGAAAAATTGTTTTTAAAAGTATTTCATAGACATCCGGTTGCCTGTGTGTGTGTGGACCTGGCACGATCACGTTCGAAACAGTCAACTTATCACGTTAAAGTTTTTTTTATTAGGTTCAGAATTGCGTCGCACTTTTTCCCATTGAAAATGGGCGTGTAATTCGGTATGGTTTGTTTATAATTAACAAAGAACTAAATTTCAGACATGGTGCTTAACGCCAATTGCGGCCTACATGACTGATAGCTCGTAATATTTAGGAAATAAGAGGCGTACACTTCGGATTTTCCAAACTATTTTGTTTTGTATTTACTTTATATACACAGTATAGTTAAAATATACGAAGAGTATTACGTTTCATAGTAAAAATTCTTGTTTAGATGATATAGATAACGAGTCGTATTCTTCACATCCTTTTAGAATTCCTGCTAATTTTGTTCTTCTACTTACGAGAAACGTACCGGGCGTATTTACCACATTGTTCAATTCTCTTGCATTGAATTGTCAATTAGCTCGAACCTAGTGATTTAAATTCCATTCTATCCCTTATTTCGACATGCGAGCCCGTTTTAGATATGTCTAGATTATTCCAGCCGCAGCCGGGCGGTTATAAATCAGTTTAGTTAAGTCCATAAATCGATTCTAAGTTCTCGTACAGAACTGGTATTCTTACCCCGCCGTCCAATAAATTGGTACGTCTTACATAAATTCCACCGTTTAAACGAACATGCGGCCGATTCGAGTTCTCGGGAGCATTAAGTCAGTAGGGCCTGCGATAGTGTGCGTAACTGTTAAATCGATTTATTCTCCATCGTGACTAACTGTACCCACCGAGGTGGAATTAAAAACAACCACCTCGTAATTGGCGCCGTGAATCGATAGCGTGCGAAGGCCGTGTTTATATTTAGTCTGTTGGTTTTGGGAACTCGTATAAATACATGTCACATGTCACTCGCGGCGGTCCCCCGCTAGGACTACGACTATATGGTTACGTATACTCGTTGCGTAATTGTGACTAAGACGTTGGGTTCTCTTTCTAAAAATGTTTAAGAATACTTTGATATTCAGTTTTAAAGCATAAAGCTCTCGGAGTGGATGAAACAAAAGACCAGCATAGGTCAAAATACGACCAACCTTACGGACTTTAGTCTGTCTTTATACCGTGGACCTATTGAAGCTAAATATATAATTTTGCCAATAAACTGTAAAAATTAAACTACATAAGAGAAATAATAAACGACGAATTAAAGAAAGAAAGTAATAATAATATAATAGCTTACAAATTTGACTGGCCCATTGGCGCAGTGAGCAGTGACTCTACCTTCCGCTAATGGGGTTGTGGGTTCGATCTCCGCCTCGAGTCTAAACCTATTAATTTAATGATACCATAGTAAGGTTGTGGTTCGAATTACAGGAGTCAAACTATTGAGTTCTAGACTTTGAAGTTTATTTACAACATTGTCCTTATTGCCAGTAGAGAAAAACAAAATTATAAATAAAAACGGTATTTTTAAAAGGAAATGATTATTCATAAACAACTACTAGGAAACTAGTTACTTATTTTGCTTACTAGAAAGTAAACTAATTTACAACTCAGTAAGTAGCATAAACAACTAACGGTATATAAAAGATATATTTGTGTTAAACGAAAGGACATTGTAAAAGGAAACGAATCTTTATTAGCAGAATGTAATAATAATACAGGGCAACCTCGATTTATCAAATCGGAGGGGAACAAGAAAATATTCGTTATATCAAGTAATTCGTTGAACTGAGGTTTGTAATGTTGAGGTTAGGTTGGTCTAAAATTCGTTATAAAGAGGTATAAGAATATACTATAAGATTAACAGTTATATATTGGTGGGAACTTTATATAAAGGTTTCGGGTTGACAAAATTCGTTAATTAGAGGTATGAATACTTTTGATAGTTGAAAAATCGTTATAAAGAGGTTGTTCGCAAAAAATGTTCGCAATGTAATGGTAGATTTTAGATTGACTCATATGGACAATTCAAGGGGATTACGAAGTATTTGTTAAATCGAGGTAGTCGTTATATTGAGGTACGTTATATTAAGGTTGCACTGTATTTATTTAAGACTAGAAAGCTAAATAATTTACAGCATGGTCATTATAATCAACTAACAGTAAAGAAAGCGCACAAATATATCCTAGTGACTATTACTAAGAAGCAAGTAGTCTACTACTAATAAATGTAATAAACTAGAAAGCAAGTAAATGGGGTCTATTTAAAACATTGTTATTATTGGCAGCTAACAGTAATGCAAAACATGTTATCATATTAAACGAAATGAATTTTAAATAAGCAGAAAGTAGTAATAATACTTATTACAAACTGGAAAGTACACAAATGTAGCTTATTTGTATCATAGTCATTTAAATAGACAGCGTGAAAGAGACCGCCCGTATGCCATTAGGTAATTAAGTAACAGTCACAAGCATAAATTAGTTATGTCAGGAGGTATTCGTGCCGTGTCATGTCACGAATGGCCTTAACTTAGTTTCGCGCTTTATTAATTTGTACATCAATTTTTCCCGCATTAAGGAATACCTAATTGTAACCGCCTTAAAAAAGGGTTTATCCAGTATGATAGTTTGCAATACATTTTTATATCGACGAAATATTTCTCCTAGATGACAGATACTCTTGTATTTTTCTACAGACTTGACAAGGTATTATCAAAATTTAATCAGCTCAGTAGTTTAGACGTGAAAAAGAAGCACAATAAACGCATTTATAATACAAGTTAGTATTGGGAATAGTCTGTTTTCCATTTCCCCCAGAAAGGATACGTTGAGAATTTCAAAAGAATGTCAGTAATAAAATGTTTTTAATGAAGTCATTATTAATTTGCCATTACCATTAAGGGTATATGGTTATAAACGTCTCGTCCGCGTAAATACTTGGTATTTGCATGCGTCTATAAGCTACGCCATCAGCTTACCATCAGCCGGGCACCTTAATTGGCTTGTTATGTTTGCCATCTAAATTCATAAAAACAAAACACACATGCATAACTCTACGAATAATTTAACGCTTTACGCCTTCTTTGTCCACCAAGTTCCTTAGTTGCATGATACATAAAACAAATATCTTATCAAGTAAGACATCTCGCGAGTTCCTAGAGATGTAATTTCAGATGCAAATATTCCCCGGGAGCTCATTTATCTGCATTTTCAATGCTGTTCCTGGTAGTGGTGCTCTCGTGTTATAATTAAATTGCGAGCTTTCTCCGGCAAGCAAGGGCAATAAAGTGCACACTAATGAAATCTTTACATTTGGAAAATGCTTTTGCTTCGTATATTGCTTCAAGTGCTTGTCGAGATTTCACTTGATTTTAATTAATGAAATGGTATTGTTCGAGACGAGAAGACTTTTTAACAGTACATAGAATTGCTAAATAGATGGTTTGACGTTATGGCTGAATTCTTTATAGACCAATGCTGAGGACTCCATTCCAAAAAAGCTATTATCTGCCATTCCTAAGACAAGCACTTAACACTTTCAAGCTCGATATATATTATTTTAAATAAATAAAAAAATCATATCTAGTGGCCTTTCAAAAAATGAAGTGAATTTGAAAAACTTTTCAATTGAGAGGCAAGTTTTCACAGAGGATATTCATTGTTCAACAGGATTGAGAAAACTCCGAGTGCTGCACCTCCTCCGCCAGCTCCCGTCGGAGACGCTCACGCCAGCCTAATGGCTGCCATTCGTCAGGCTGGCGGGGTGGGACGCGCTAAGCTCAAGTCCGCGGCAGAATCCACACCGGCCAAGGTATTAATGACTGCTTTTATTCTATTGTCCACCTCCACATCCTACAAGTCTAAAATTACTTACAAATTATATATATATAATATACATATTGTATTCAGCACCGTTTTCCCCTAATGGTAAAAAAGGAACCCGGATCCAGATCCCCCATTCTTCATATTTGATAGGAAATTACGATGTTTTTTCGACTGAGTCCTTATGGACTAAAGTGTGTGGTAAGCGCTAATTTGTTTCCCGTACTTGTTAGGTCTCCAGCTATTGCTATAAAGGATAAAGTTATTCTTAGAGTAGAGATAGTCTAACGAAGTCGGCTTACATTGCGTTCGAACCAAGTACCTTACGGATTTCGGCTCTTCTTTGTCACCGTCGAGCTGCGGAGGCTTTCATATATTTGTAATAGATACTTTCATCTTTGTCATTATCATTCTGTTTGATACGCACTTATCTATGAGGTAACGGAGACTTTTTTTCCTCGCAATGTATTATTACATTTCGGTATAAACAGGCAAATAATAATTGTTATGTGGTAACAAAACCTGTCTGCGTGTTTTCGCCCTCTTTTAGCTTTCTTCTTTATAGGTAAGCCTACACATGAGTCTTATTTGAAGTGGTTAAAGGACAGATTGTGATCACGGAAAGCTTGTTGTTAAAAAAAACTGATGTTATTTTACGGAAATCTTGTCACTAGCAAATAGAGACAAATCACTTAAATAACTCACGTTACAGAGGTACTACTACGTAATTCTATTTTACAAAAGTTGTTGTAAAATAGGAGGTAAACGTGTACAAACCACTAGTAACTTCTTAAAAACACTCCTCTGTTCTACATTATTAATTAAACCACAAATATTGACCTAATTATTTTAACCTACTTTTTACTTTACTTCCGCGTACATATGTACTATCAAATTTAATTCGACATAACGTTAGTACATCAAGCCGAATTTGTATCATTTTCTAAAATATTCCAGGAAGTAAAACGTTAGATTCGACGCAGCATTGTCATTTACTGAACGCTGTTTGCAGTTTTATTTACTACAAATAGCTAGTCTTAGATAAAACTACCTCACTAGTAAATTAAAGATATGAAAGTAGGCTAACGAAAGAGGCGTCTGTGATCGGTGTTAGTTGATCCTAGGCGACAACTTTTCGCTTAGCGCACGTAATGCGAGCAATACAATGGGAACTGTTATCGCTATCACATCCACTATACTAGCCAGCGGCGGTTCTGGGAAGCGGAACAGAGCGGACGATTATCGCGGCTTCTCTGAACCCGATCTGATCGTATTTTCTTGTCCGTTTTAAACAACTAACTGAATTAGGAGTGCGTACAGTCTAAAAATGCACGACATTCCAAAATTTTTAGCTCTACATGCAAAATAGCGTGTAGTCGCAAACAGGCAAGCTCTATATAATTGCCTTACAAATTGCAACCGTTGGTGTTAATTAGTTTAGAAGCGTGCATTTTTAGACTGCAACGCCTAAAGTACGGTGGATCCTCATTTAAAAAAAAATAGGTTTATTACTGAGAATACTTTATGTATGCTTAATATTTCTATTTGAAACTGTACCTCGTTACTACACTTGTTAAGCTATTTAAAAAAAAATGTGTCTTAATTCAAATTGTTTATTTGCCAGACTGGTACAATGTTCTTATTATTTAGTGGTAGCGCAATGTTTGTAGTCCTTTTGACCTGTAGCCGAATTAGGCCAGCGTGTCCGGGAACCAGTACCTCTTTGTCACATGAGATCGGCGTGAAGTGGCGGCAATGCTGTCACGTCTAGTGATGGTGTTGTTGTCGCGATCCTCGGAACCCCCACGGTTTCTACAACCTTACGACTAATATCACAAAGTGACATTAATCGGGTCCCACTGTTTTATGAGGGGGGAGGCCTTTGCCCAGCTGTGGGACATTACAGGATAATTAAAAAAATAATAAATTAAAATTGAGACTCAATAATAATCAATCAATCGTTTTACCTTTATGAATTCTTGTTGTTTTGTTTTATTCCCCTTAATTCTGAGAATGTTTAAAAGATAAGAAATAAAGGAAAAGGCAAAAAATAGTTTAAAAATACTAAAAAAACCAGATTTGTTGACTACTTCAAAACACTTCAAATTGATGGCGTTCATACTAGACTTTTTGTATGACGTGCTAAGTAATATTATTATTTCATAAAACATAAGGTCAATATGACCTTTTATGGCAAAGACATAAAGGATATTGAGTGTTTTTTTATAATCGTCACTATTTACTTCAAGGGCTAAAGGCCCGTCCATTGTTATTTTCTTCCTCTTTTTTTAAGGATATTGGATATTGAGTTAACTAGCCAATAGCAATCGAGCCAAAATACGGAGAAGACAACGTATGCCGGGTCCGCTAGTATGGCTATAAAAGTTTATAATTGATTTATTTATTTCCTAAATAAAGAAAATAATAAAGTGACATATACATATTATGCATTGCTTTATGGGCATATAGCACTAAGGCATTTCCCTTGTCAACCCATTTGCTTACGACCGCATTCATTTTCCTGCGTGATCATTCTTTATGACCATTGCTCCATCAAGCGTTATTCTACCAATGCCTTGCACATTATACATTAATGGAGCTTGATATATGTTTACAAATTTAAAAGGTATTAATGATGATAAAATATATAAGGAGGTCTTCAGTAAATAATCTCTTTCCTATAGAACCGATAACCAAAAATATTTGGAATATACCTGCTGTTGAAGTAGGCAGAGGTTTTTGGGATGGATTAAGGATTGCTACTGCGGTAGTAACAAAGTAAAGGAGGAAGACAAATTCAATTATATTTTTAGTTAGGTGGCCTAATCAGTGAACGGCATTGGAGTCGATCGCTAGGGTAGAAGCTCTTGCTTCGACCGGGTGATAGATGGGCGACCCATTCTTGCATATAGCAGCTGGTTTATATTTGTTATCTGACGTCCTTCGTGTTTCGGAAGCCACGTTAAACAGTGGGACCCAACTAATGTCACTTTATGATATTAGTCGTAAACTTATAGAAATTGTGGGGGTTCCGAGGGTAACGTCCGATGGCAATCGTTTAACTTAACTCGCTCCACAGCCACATCCTCTGCAATCGCAATCTAAGCGGACCCTGGTACTTCACCGGGATAACGCTAGGGAGCAAAAGAAGTTAATATCAGTTTATAGTTAGTAGACGTCCGCTAAGAAAAGATGTTTCTATGTGGCCAGATTAAAATAGCCCTTTGGCTGTCTTTCATTTCTCTGCTCTGCATGATCATTCTTTATGAGCATTGCTCCATCACGGCACAGTGGCTCTCGCCAGTTGAATTTTACGCGGATGAATTCATGGGAAACAGGTACATCACAATTAATTGTGATGTTAACCATACTAAAGCATCAGTACTTACCAGCAATGGTGTATGCAACGACCAAGACGATGACTCCGACGTTGGAGAAGAGAAAGGCGAGTAGACCCCTGATATAGTTACGGATGCGCGATGCTAGCCTGCGCCTGCGACGCGGCATGATCTACGTCATCCTGGCCACGCCACCATCCGGCGGACTACCTCATACCGCGCACTAGACCATCTAAAAAAGAAGAATTGTATAAAAACCTCATTAAAAGCCTGTACAGGGTAAATAAAAGTATCTTTTTATGTACATAAAAAGGAGCAAACGGACAGACGCTTGGGTATAAGATACAACATACAGGTCAAATTTATTATTTAATTATGGGTATGTGGTAGACAGCAGACAGGGCTAACAAGCAAGCGGTTCACCTGACTACCAATGCTGATGGACATCATTATGAGGAGGTCGTGGCCTAATCAGTGGTCGGCATTTGAGTCGATCGCTTAGTTAAGTTGCTCTGGCTGCGACCGGGTGAACCAAAGATATTAGCGTGGATTTTTGTTCCTGCTGATGAGTAGCCGAAGACAGAACTTTGATAGGATCAGGTACACCTTCTATTCTTCAAATCACACGGATGCTGAGCAATTAATTATTCTATATTTTATAAAATAATTTAATATAATAATATATATAAAAGGGCGAGGTCGCCTGTCAACAAATCTCGAAAATCGCGGGACGTACAAAAATCAAATCTAGCGTGGACATAGTTTATACCTAGTAGACATCCGCTCATAACAAAATTTTCGATAGGACCACATTAAGAGAAGTCGCAAATTTAATTTTATGTGGACGAAGTCGTGGAAAACAGCTAGTATCTATACTTCTATACTAATATATAAGGTTTGTTTGTTTGTTTACTTGAACGCGATAATCTCACGAACTACTGGTCCAATTTGAAAATCTCTTTCAGTTTTAGATCTATCTATTGGCTTTATATCATTACGCTAAATATTGTCACCTAATTTTACGCGCACAAAGTCGCGGGCACAGCTAGTATAATATATAATCGTAACTGATGCCAAAAATAGCAATTATGCTCTACCGCTTATCAGACACTCGATGTACAGCGATATTTATTTTTCTTAAAATTTGCTATTGATTCATTAACATTGAGAATTTTTCGTTTCTAATTAGAACATGTCTTCTATAAATTGTATATGATATAATATTTTATTTTTATTTTATTTTATTTTATTTTATTTTATTTTATTTTATTTTATTTTATTTTATTTTATTTTATTTTACTTTATTTTATTTTATTTTATTAGGAAGACAATCGGTACAAAATCATATAGCTTACATATTAGTGACATAGTAACCCATTAATATATCTTCACAATTAACTACAATATACACCTTGTAAATGTATATGCACACACACACACACACACACACATAACAATTACGTTTACAATGTAGAAAATGTTTAAATTGATACGCTGTCATTGAATATTAAGTTCACTTGAATTAAATCCAGATGGTTTTTAAAGTGCCATACAATTTTCTATTTAATGAGCTATATATCAAAGGCTAAAGTATGTTTAACGGACAGTTTACTTCATTCAAACACTAATTCTACCGACTTCGAATAAAGAGCGTGTGAAGTCATGCTTATATAGAAGGGTTCCGTGTTTGATACACGATATATATTTGTTAAATGACGTCAAAGGTTGTTGTCCGAATTCGCTAAAAATAATTTTCCTAACAAGTTTTCACTGTGACCTATTAACATAGAAAATTTGAAGCCTCTACATCTAATATACAAATCCTAGAATGGACCAGCTTGCGGGCGAACAGACGGACAGAAGGACGGACAGAGCGAAATTATAAGAGTTCCTTGTTGCATTACGGAACCCTAAACAGGAGGAGGTTCTCAATTCCTTGGATATTTTTTAATTCACTTGTTATATTTAAGTGAAACGTTAATACATTTTCTTCTAGATATCAAGGTAATTTGGTCGCAACGAGGAAGGCAGATGCTGAAGGTAGGGGGATACACGTTCTGTAAAAAGGTGACGTCGAGGTATAAGACCCGATGGGTGTGTTCCACTCATAACAACAAGGGATGCTACGCCATCGTTCACACCGTAGATGATCATATCGTGAAGCTTAGAAATGAGCACAATCACTGACAAAGCGTATATATGTATGTTGCCAACTATACTCGATTATCGGACGAACCAGTTACGGTTGGAGCCTAAGGAAACTAAAAAAAATAATTGCGAGGTGCTAAGCGATCATTGCGCGATCGTATTGCCCCTTTAACCCATCGTGACATATAGTTGTCATTGTCATCCGATCCGAACATATACATTAATAGCCGCTACACACGTTTCGATAAATCGTGGCGAAAAAACTGTGCAGATTAATCGATGCGAAAAAACTGCGTTTAATCGACAACGATTTTTCACACGATAAAACTGTGCAGTTTAAACTGTACAGTTTTTTCGCAACGATTTATCGGAATGCGTGTAGCGGCTCTTATATGCCTTTTTAATTTAAGCCTTGGTACAGAAGAAAGCTGTCAATTGGGTTAGAAATTTTTTGTATGACTCAGCAAGATTGAAATTTCATTCGATATCAGTGAGGCGAGCCATGCAACATAAGGCAACCAGCGAACGTTGCCAACGCAAACTCGCAGGACGTGAGCTACATACACAGTGAAGCCGACGCAGTGTTAACACTCTAAATTCCTTAATCTCTTTTTGGGTAAAGTAAAAAAACATTCATTTAGGAAATAAATATTTTATTCATTAACTTACATTAAAGGCAATTGTAACCCATAGTTTTCGTGAATTTGTGATATAACAGGAACCAAATTTGTTAATAGTGGCTCGGAATAGCGTAATTCTAAGTTGTAAAGTGTTCAAAATTTTGGCAAAAGATTTTTTTGGAACGTAATGTAACATTGTTTAAAAATTCAGCAGGGTATTTCTTGTATTTATTTATGATTTTTTTTATGTTGCAGCATTACTTCGTTGTTCTGTCTGCGTACACAAATATTCTACTTTTAATTCTAATTTTTTGCTAGTTGACATTTTGGTGCAAACGCTAAGAACAGAACCTTTAGTTTTCACTAAAAGATTAAGAAATAATCTCTATTGTTAGCTCTATGGTATAGTCCTAGCTATATGGTTTCTATTATTTAGTTTGGTTTCCTCTTCCTTGCGTCGTTTTCCTCAATGCTGAGGGTCGCGACCTCACATGATTTTTCAAATCATGTTACGCTATTTTCGTCGATCTACCGCCGCATGTATAGCTTCTTAGACAGAGTTGTTGTAGGTTGGATCTGATCGGACCATCGCATAGGGCAACGCCGTCTACCTCTTTTGTCTTCAAAATCGTTAGTTACAATGGGCTTTTTCCAACAATCACCAGATTGTCTGGAGAAAGCATTGCAAGATCTTTTGAAGACAGATGGCAGATAGTCTTTTGGTGATATAATTACCTCAGCTCTTGAAGTGTGTTGGTTATACGTGCCGTCCAAGAAATAAGCATTCTGTGCCAAGACGATCAATGCGAAGGCGGTCAGCTTTTTTTCAATGCCCCAGTCTCGGTCCCGTACAGAAAAATGGAAAAACTAGCATGGCGTCAAGTTTCACTTTTATGTTACGAGAAATGTTTCCGTCAGCACAAATACGATCAAGTTGCTTCAAGTTTGGTTTAAGCCCACCTTAACACGTAATCATATTTCAATAAATAAAAAAATAGGAAAGAATTTATTTAATTTTTCTAAAAGTGACTGACTGTCATATGATAAAATGCGAAAAATAAACATGGCTATCTACAAAGTTTGGTGCGTGACTTTGACTCGAATATGCTGTTGACTTTCGTCTAAGTGCGCAATAATGAATGATACATTATAATGAACTATTTTTATCGAGAGCCTGGTAAAGGCGATTTTGTATAGGATTTGGCGATTTGTTAGTATAATTATACTAACACAAATCCATCAGTTCGTTTCTTTTTTTTACATATTTTGATTATTATTTTAAATAGCTTAAGGTCTAATGTTTCCACTTCTTTATTATATAGTAATGAAACTGATATAATATTTATAGTAAAGTCAAGTTGTCTGCTAAACGCTGGTGGGGTTCAACAATTTTTAATTTAGTAATTTATTTAGAATTGAAATGTATTTATACGCTTTTTGCAAGCGTTTATGTAACCATACCTAAGTTCTATCTCCCAACAATCTTAGAGTTCATTTTTAAGTCCATTTACCTAACATTTTTTAAGTATTATTTCTAATATATACAATACTCGTGTGTATTTATTGCCAAACTCCTGCGATACGATTTGACCGGTTTTTATTAAATTTTTTGTGTATAGGTCTAAGAATAGGTCGTAAAATATTTTTAAGCCCCTAAGTGAAGAGCGTGATAAGAGGCCCATGTGGACGAAATCGCGGTGTACAGCTAGTAGTCTACATAAGTCAATAGGATTATCCCAATAAAAATGGCTCGTATACCTAACAAGTTGTAGAAGAATAACTCTGAAATGTGTAATAATATAAGACGATAACTCACTATATAACGCCTAGATGTCCTAATTCCGGGAATAATTGCGGTTTATGTAGCAATTTTCCCTTGTCGTAAAATGTTTATTTTACCACATCTATCCCTTTGAAAGATAAGCGTGATCATATTTAGTCTATAGACACGATTAAATTAAATTAAATTCATTTTTTATTTATTTCAGGTAAGGTACATATAGTACAGTAGGACATAATTGAATCGACAAAAATGATTTTTACAATAAATATTTAGAAGTTAACGTCAAATATGAATACAATGTTAAAGATAATTAAAAATAAAAGTTTTAATGCTATAATGTCAAAAGAAAAATAATTCATATGTAATAAATAATATTATTTAAATCACCTAAAGGATGATTTATACTTTTTACATTCCTGTATTTTAATACATAAAGCTGAAGAGTTTGTTTGTTTGTTTGTTTGCTTGCTTGCTTATACGTGCGATTCGAAAAAGTCTTTCAGTGTTAGATAGCCCATTTATGGAGGAAGGTTATATACTTTTTCATCAAATTTCACGTCGCGGGAAACAACTAGTAAAAATATACTTCTCATCAGCGGTAGTATTCCATAATATATAATAGTAAGATATATATTATAGTATTATATTATGCGCATTCGGGATCGTACAGTCGCGTTGTACGAGAATACTCCTACAACGCATTTTCCTATATCGTGTTGTAGGAGTAATTTATCATAATATAGGCGGGATTATAGTACAACAAATTTTGGGTGTATTTTTCTGTAGAGTGAACTTTTCCAATCGGAGAGCACTTAATTCTTCTTCTACCAAACGTTATAATGGTCTAGAAGCAGGGTACGCTTAAATTGCAGAGGATGTGGCTATAAGACAACATAAGGTGTTCGTCTGCCGTTTGACGTCATTCCCGAAGCCCCCACAATATCTACAAGCTCTTGACTTACATATATCACTCAGTTACATTAATCGAGCCCCACTGCCCCACGCTTTACGAAACTCGCAGGGGATTCGATATTTGTGACAGCGTTAAAATGGGTCACCCATCTATCACTCGGTCGTGGTAAGAACTGCTTATCCTACCGATCGATTCAAATGCCAGTCTCTGTTTAAGGTGCGACCTCCTCTCGGACATCTCTGTATTAAACAAGCAATCTCGTTGTACCCCATCTGTTCTTAAAAACAAACTATATAATCACTTTCCATCGTGTGTGTTTTCTTTTAAACACTTTTCATTGTTAGTTGCAGTGAACACTATTTTAATTACTGGAATTACTAATTCTGCATTATCCAACTGTTTGTTATATAAAGTACGAATTCTTTACGCTTTGGTAGGTTCGTGTTATAGCTACTAGCCCGTTGGCGCATTAGGTAGCAACCCTTGCTTTCACTTCAGTGTAGAGGGTTCGATTCTCGCCTCGAATCTGCGCTACCCGCGTCTTCTTCCGCGTTGTCTTATTCAATGTTTAAAGTTATATTTTTTTGTGCGCAGCCCTAATTATTTTTGTAAGCCTTGGTTCAGACAACGTGGAAACCACGCGGTTTCAAAATCGCGTGGGAACCGCGCGGTTCTTAATTATATACAGCGCTTAATAATCGCTGCTGAACACTGATGATTTTGCGATGTGAAAACTGCACGATTACAAATCGTGCGGTTCCCGCCGTGTCTGAACAAAGGCTAAAAGTAAAGTAGCGTATAGTACTCCTTCTAACATTAGCTATCTGACAGTAAAAGTACCGTTGAAATCGGTCCAGCCGTTCTGGAGGTTATCCGCTACACAGACAAAACGCTACTCCAAGCACGGTCAGTTTGTGTGAAATGTGTATATTATGTATAACTTAAGTATCTTTTAAGTTCTTAAAAATAAACAATAAAAGCATTAAAGTCGCATTTAGTACATAATTATTTTGAAATAAAAAGTATATATTACGTAATCCTTAAGTAGCTGAAAATATTTAAGTAAAAATTATTAGTACCTGTTTTATACGTCATGATATAGAGGTCTATAGTTCCCGATTAATATCACTGAGTGATATTCTGTTTTACACGCTTTCTGAAATACGGAGGAGGTTGGATATTTGCAAACCAGTGATAGAATTGATCACCCATCCAACACTCGGCCCCGGTAAGAGCGACTTAACCTAGCGATCGACTCAAATACCGGGCACCGATTAAGCTACGACCACCTCTTAAGGAGGAGGTCGGATATCAAATATAAACCAGTGCTAGAATGGGTCACCCATCTATCATCCGGTCGCAGCCAGAGCAACGTACTTACTTAAAAAACTTACTATAAACCGTGATAACGATGGGGAGAAGAAGACTAATGTTTGTAACAATATTCGGCAGGCGCAGACGGACGGGCCACGGTTGGCGTGGGACGTGCGGCGCGCGGCTTGCCGGCCGACGGCGCACGACGCTGTGATGCGCGTGCGCACGTCTACGGGCGTACGCGCGACTGACTTCTTCGGGCACTTTTTCATGTCCAATACCACCGATGTCGAATTGGCAGCCATTGGTAAGACATCTTTCTTATATTTTATTGATTTCTCAAAAATAGCTGCTGCACCTCTGAAGTATGGTCTACCAAAAAAAAAAGAAAGCATTATCAAAATTACATAACGGCGGTGTAGTCGCGTAACGTACATATAGAAAAAAAAAGATAAACATATAGTCGAATTTGGAACTTTTTTTTGAAGTCTGTTAAAAAAGATGTAGATAATATACTGTAGCAAAACAATTAAATTTTTCTAGACATAGGTTAAATTGTAAAGGATTTTAAAACTATTTATTAATATACTTTTTCCTCTATCCGTGTATGTTTGTTATTGCAGATTAGCTTAAACTTTAAGTTCCTTAATACCATTGTACGACGTCCACATTATATATATATACCATAGTCGAACCATACCTAGCCGTATTCGGCCATGGCGACTTATTTGGACAGGCATATTTATGTAGGGTTTTGCTGTTCTATCCTTTGGTGTGCTCTTTGGTCACTAGCATATCCGATCTTGTGGGAAAAAGTTCTTTATAAAGTTTGTATATAAGTGTATTATTATAAACATTTTGCCAGACCCAGTTGAGCCTTTCCGGGGTGTTGGATACTGATACCAACCCTGAGTCTGGTGTTAATTTAAAATTGTACATATGTGCAAAGACGAATATATGAATTGGCTGTTATTATGTAACAGTTATATATAACCCAGACATTAAATTGTCTACCTTAAGAACAGAGAATTATATTGTTATACCTTGCCATCAATTAAATCTAAAATTTAAATATGTCAGCAAAAAAAAAACCTGTCACATGCTTAGTTTTGCGTTTTTTATAAATTCATTTAAATTTTAGCGCCAAATGCTCTGAACTATCGTGGCGTCTTTTTGACGTAACGTCTTGTCAAACAAGTAGCTGAACTCGAGCATGATTAGAGCATACGTTAGCTTTAAGAATTTGTTTGGTAAGACGTGACGTCATGTGCTCTGATTGTTATTCGGTGTCACGTCATTTATGTCTTTAATTTAATTGATTTATATTTTTGAAATATTAAACAATCTAACATATTTTAGTGGAAACTACCCTATTGTCTTATTCAATTATATCTATTTATCAACAGATTCAGACAGCGCTATCGGTGTCGAAATAAAACACGATGATAAGCTGACAGCCGAGGACGGTGTGTACATCCAGGCTGCCTTGCTTTACACGCACAGAAGTGGCCAGCGGCGGCTCAGAGTGCTCAACTTGGCCCTGGCACTGGCCCACCAACTGGCCGACGTGTACAGATCTGCTGAGCTGGATACCTGCATTAATTTCCTAACTAAACAAGGTAATAAATATATAAACACTCATATATACAATGCATTTGTGACCCTTCTAGTGTTGCAGTTGTCCATGGGTATCGGTAGTCACTCAGGTGAACTACCTGCCTGTTTATACATGAAAAAGACATAGATTAACGTTATCTTGAAATGTTCAAGTCTCTCTTTTATACCTGGACTCTGCATTTACGCATTAACCCCGTTGGCAAGTAGATCCGCTGTAGCAGAACCAATTGCCAACGTGAGCGTGGGACTGGCTGCTCATATGTTCGAATGTCTAATAAAAAACAGCGACACCATCAATATCTGTGAAAAAGACTCTAGAGGCTTATGTGAACACTCAACTCAGGAGCCCCGAATGAATACCACACCCTGCTTTGCGCACATGACGCGCGACCTTATGCGGCTCGCCAACGGAAAGGTAATTGGACGCAAATTCCTCCATTTCGTGACATAAATCGGCCCAACTGTTTTACGTGCCTTCCGAAACCCTAAAGAGGTCGGATATTTAAAAAAAAAACAGAGTTAGAAGTGGTCACCCATCCATCACCCGGCCGCGGTAAAATCTGCTTAACCTACCGATCGACGAGCTACGAGCTCCTCAATAAATCGACATAATTAACTCGACATATTAATTCATGTGTAGTCACTTCACATAAATATTCAGTGCCATCGTTGGTGTTAACTTAACCTGACACTGGAAACTGGGCCGCGATGAGTGGATCCTCATATTTATAGTGAAAACTAGCTGCCACTCGCGACTTTGCCCGCGTGAACTCAGTGATGTTGTTAAATTTTGATGGTTTTTTTTTGTGCGGAACCCTAATCTTGTAGCTAAAAGCAAAGTAGTCTGTGCTATTCTTTGTAAAATCAGGTATCTAATAGTAAAAGTTCAGACCAAATCGGTCCAGCCGTTTTGTAGATTATCAGGAACAAACAATTAGACAGACAGACTGACAAAAATCTTTAGCTTGCGTTTTTGCTACATATATAGTCCTATGCAATTAGTATGAAAAACTATTTTTGACGTTACAAACAGAGAGTTAAATTTTATTTATATGTATATACGTATGTATGTATTTAATAATAAACAACGTTTCCTAGAACATCAATACAACTTGCGGGCTAAAGGTTATTCAGGTAAATAAAGCTTAGCGCACACTGTTGAAGTAAATGTCAACATCAAAGATCGTCTATATATGTACGAGTACGAGATATTTACACGCGCGGAGTGCTTCTTGCGAAATTTCGTGCGTGTAAAATCAAACCTGCAAGAGCCTTTAGATCTGGTCCCATCAACAAATCCGTTCTTAACGGATGACTGCTAACTAGAAATTGATATGTGACAGGGACATCCTCAAACTTTTATAAGATCCTTGAAGTCATCAGACGAAGTGACGGGCTATAACTACTAGTCAATATAAGTAGGTATCGTAAAATTTGGTCCTCACCGCATTTCATGATGTACCCGTTTTAACCCAATCAAAGCAAACACTGTCACGAATTGTCACGATCTCTCAATTTGCAATGAGGGTATCAATTCTGCCTACCGCCTAAGCGGTCTTAGCAACATCCTTTCGAAATGCACGTATTTCATTGCGCTGTCGCCGAGTCATTTTAAACAATAGAGTAGTGTAAAACCATCAATGTATCAAACCACAGTATATGCAAAAAATCGTTCTCTACCGATAATATCAACATTTGTACTTTTTTTTTTAATTTGTATTCTTGACGTATGTTTATAACTATTCTGATACACGTGTTGTAGTTTAGTTTTTTGTGTATAACTGAACTAAGGTTCAGATGCATACATACATACGTAATAAGATTATTGTCCACGGTGTGAACTAAGCTTAAGGAAACACTTGGAACAATGGGAAATATAATCCCTGCAATGTACATTGTCTTAAGGGCACATCGTACAAACATTGTAGAGGTTTCCGAGCGGACATGTTGTTTAGGAAACCTACATTTATTCTAGTAAAATACTACATTTAATTACCCTATTGCTCGCCCCAGGGTATGCTCTACTCCCAATAAATGAAAATGGATTTCGTCTATTTCGTGAACTAAAAATCACTCTATTTCTTTGTCATGGCACTTATGAAATAAATTTAGATACACATTGCTTAAGATGAAATACGTGTTTTAAAACTTTTGCTGCTTTGGAATTATAATAATTTTGTTTAGTGTAAAAAAAGACCGAATTATATTTCCTGGGACGTCCGGATGTCTGTATGTGTGGATCTGGCAGGATGGTGTTTAAAACGGTCAAATTATCACGTTAAGGTTTGTTTTATTGGACCTTCATTGTGCGTCCACGCTAGTATGTCATGGGTATTAGTTAATTGATATTTAGATTTAGTATCAATTTTTTGCTTCATATATGATCATCAAATTATTAGTATTGTTTCTCTTTTTAAATTCACAAACATTTTTTGTAAAGCGTTATGTTGGCAGCATTTGTAAAGGGCATGGACTGAAAAGCAGCTATAAGCTGAGTCCATGACCTTTTCATTGGCATGTGTCCATGGGCGCCGGTAGGCACTTCGGTGCCTGCTGCCTGCTCGTCTGCCCCCTTGTAACATAAAAAAAAAATCTAAATGTATTCGATATTTTGACACAGGGACATTCCTGTAGACATGAAGTACATCGCGGACCCGTCGATGCACTCGCTGCCCGCGGTCACTGCGGCCCCCAACGGCAAGTGGCTGGCGTGCCAGTCCATGGACAACAAGGTGGTGGTGTTCAGTGCCCTCAACAGGTTCAAGCTGAACCGGAAGAAGACCTTCGTCGGCCACATGGTGGCCGGGTATGCTTGCTCCGTGGATTTCTCTCCGGATATGAGGTAAGAGAGGTTTTTCATTTTTTTTTCTTTTCCTTAAAAGTCCTGATACAATGTAAACGAATATTTGTTTGGTGAAATAGCTCGGATGCGAATTGCTCTGACCGTATCTGAATTATTTTGAGATTGTCATAACAATAAAATTTACCCGACTGATTTTGTGGCGGGCTCTTCTCAGTGCAGGGTGCGATGGAATCCTCGTAAACTTTGATTTGAAACCGTAAAATTTATCATCAAATTATATATACTAGAAATCTCCGGCCGGTCGAAATTCGCCCACAAACATTTTCACGTATTAACAACATATAACACAGAAAAATAAAATTTGACATTTAATATAACATACGGTTTCACGATCACGCTTTAACATCCAATAGATGTGTGCGTAAATGGTGTAAATTATTTGGCGTTTGTGTGCGTGTGGTTTTATTTTAAGAATTTAATATATTGCATATTATAAAAAAATATAGGCATTGTCACACCTTCCTCCATATGAACTACAATTGTGCCAAATTTCATATACTCGTCGGTGCAATTTTCGTAAAATGGTAACTACAGTTTTCGCTTCACGTATTAATATATAAATATTCTTTATTGGTCTGTAATGCCCCACTGGTGGGCGAAGGCCTCCCTCCTCCTAGACCACTCTACTCTTTACATACCAATCCACTCCTTTATCTCAAATGTGTTCAAGTCCTCGCGCTATCTCTTCCACGGCCATCCTGGTCTTCAGCGACCATTAGTGGGAGGCCATTTACTCGCAACATTGGCCCACCTTTGCGGGTCCATTCGCCACTATTTAAATATATAAATAAAAAAATAATTATTATTCATAAGACGTTCATAAGTACTATTGACTTTATTGTCGTGCTCCGGAACGCAGCGACATCGACCCCCCAATTGAAGGCAGCACTTAGGCTCCCCGCATTCAGAGGTGTTAGGGCATGCTGAAACTTGTATAAGTTGTTTTAGGTTTCACTAATTTCAATTCCTTAAGGTAGGAAATAAAGAGAGTAAAGTATATCTTTTCTACGAAAAATCATACTTAAACAACATTAAGAACCCTACCTCACCGAGACGCCATGGCGTCGTCGCCAGCTACGTATACAAACGATTTATATTGAAATAGGTGCCTCACCTGGCGACGATATGGCGACGTAGCCAAATTAGAAGTGTAACCGCGTTTATTGCTGGCTACTCCATTGGCAAGCGCAGGTATCCATGGCTATGTAGCTGGCGACTCGCCATGGCTTCTAGGTGAAGTAGGGCTCTAAGGGTTTATTTTTCTGTTGAGTACGGTTGCTAAAACTTTTGATATTTCAAGGATACTCAACAAGATTCCGAATTCACTTTTGTATAGTAAAATTGTAAACGTTAAATTACTTAAAAAGAACAGTTAACCTATCACGAGAATATAACGCACTCCGGAATTGATTGATCTAATATAATTCTAATACTGACTAGTCATCGTTACGGAAGAGATTTTGTTATCGTTTTGCTGTGTCATAGGCACTTAACTAAGTAAACAATGAATTAGTATCGAATGCGTAAGAAGAGGTAGCGCCACGCTTACAGTCATTTTGTTCTGCAGCAGAATTGGGCCGGCGAGTCCGGGTACCAGTACCTCTTTCTCACATAAGATCGGCTTGAAGTGGTGGCAATACTATTACGCCAAGTGATGGTATTGTTGTCGCGTTTCTTTCGGTTTGCGAGAGTTCCCGGGGCACTTAACTCCTCTTTAGAGGCCGGTCACGCACTAGTCTCTTTCACCAGCATAATGTGCGATGTGCCTAGATCATATCCCTCCATCTACGCCTACATCTGTACGTAAGAGGAGCTAATAAAGCATTTTTATTCTGCTCGGAACCTACAGATTGCTTCTGGTGGAGTGAATGTAGCTATATCCAAGGTTGAAACAATGTAATTTAGAAAAAAAACAATGCACATATTTGCTTTCCATTCCTTAAGTTTCATTAATAATTTAAGAGCGGGATATTACAATTTTCGTGGCTTCGCGTAAATCGGGAAATTCATTGCTATCGAAAAGGATGAATGCTCTTGATTCGTCTTCGTTCCTAAACGGTGTTTCGCGAGGCGGAAATAAGTACGGGATTTAAGTTTATTCTACTTTTTAAATTAATCTTGTTCGTCGTATTTTGTCTGTGGAACAAATGTAGCGAAATTTTTAAATTTTTAGTTTTCGCAATCGCAGGCAATGGCTTTAGCGAAGGAATATGAGTTTTGTACGAGTTGTTGTTGGTTTACTTATCTTCTACTTATATTATTTAAGCTTTGTATTTTTTCTTTTAAAAGATTTAGTACTTGAAAGCAAATATATCTGGTATTAATCAAATGATTAATATAGTATGTCTGTGCTTTTAAAACCCTAATATTGATTTTTTTTTGACTTTTCATTGATGATTAAACAGTTGTTATGAATAATAATTTCTTGGTCTCTAGTTTTCATTAAAATTGTTTTTATCAAATTATTATTATTATTTTAGTTTTTATACTGTATATCAAATTGTATCATACACTCGGATGCAATGAAACCGCACATAAGTTCCTTCGTTCATTCGTTTTAACTTTTAAAAAAATGCATATATTTTTAACATTTAATTATAAAAAAATAAAGCTCATTTCAGTGCCTACTCGGTGATTGAACTATAACCTCATATTTTTGAAAAAATGCACTGTTTTGAATAGAAAAAAGGTATTCTTTTTTTCCAAAAACATGCTCTCATGTGCGATTTCATTGCACCCAAATGTATATATCAAATTTAATATAAATATTAATTGTTTTTTTTTCCTATTCACTTTTACTTTAAATTTACGCTTCTTATATTTCTTCATAGCGGCAACATTCTTTCTTCGTATTGGCAACACAGATTGAACGTGGGCGAATGATTTAGCAAAATTCACTTCAGCACGCACTATTATTCGAGTCAGTGGTTCGTGAGTTCGGATACTCATGGAAAATAATTTATAGCATTGTTGTGAAAATGATTTTATTACAAAATGTCACTCAGAAAAGGGGGATCAAGGGGATAAGTTTTTATTTTTAATCTTTTTGAGTCACTGTTAAAGCTCGATATAGAAGAACATATCGTATTCCGTAAGATACCAGTTAAATTAAATACTGACTTTATGACTGTTATTAAATGATCTCTTCTTATTCCTAACGTTATCCGGTCCAGTGTCCGCTTCAATTGTAGATGATGTGGGTTTGGGGCGAGTTAAAGTTAGGCAACTACCGTTTGACGTCTTCCCCAAAATCCCCAAAAACTCTATAACCTCACGAATAATACCGGTCATTGAGATTATTTTGTACCTACGGTTTTACGTGCCTTCCAAAACACAGAGAAAGACAGAGGTTTTTTTAAAAGCCAGTATATAAAATGGATCATCTATCTATCACTCGACCGCAGTAAGATTTTCTTAAAGAGCAGTTGGAGGGAGAGCAATTTTGTTAACTAAAAAACTACTTAAAGAGCAATTTTGACGGAGAGCAATTTTGTTTCATACTTAGTAGAGATAAATCATCCTGAGGAAATCATAGCCTAGTATTGATTACGCATCTTAGTCGATAGAACTGCTTAATCTAGGTTAACCTAGGTTACGCAGTTCTCTCCGTCTTTGTACGCTGAAATCTTTAATATCGAACAGATTTTAATGCGACTTTCACCAATAAGCAGTGTGATTAAAGGGGCAGGTTTATATGTACATGTAGGAGGATGTAATGTAGGAAAGCTCATTTATCTATTTGAATAAAGTATCATTTTTATTAGAGGTATGCTCGTAGCCGAATTGGGCCTGCGCGTCCGGGTACCAGTATTTACTGAACTCATGAGATGCGTATCCGGTACAATGTCTTTTACACCCTATATATAGAAGATAGATGCATACATATATTTTAATACTTAAGGAAATTTCTCTTTATAAAACAATTAATATATGTGTATGTATGTGCAAAGCTAAATTAGTGCGTTATAGACATCAGATTACAAACTACAGACAGCTGTCGAGTGATAAATCACCTCGTGGTCGAGTACTGTCGGCAAATAAATACCACTTTTAATAAAAAAAAAATAACTTAAGTAATTCAGCGTAATATAAATTAAAAATAAGGTAAAGAGAGAGAATAGTGGTGTTTATTTCACATGTCACATATATAAATACCTTGGTTAGGTTTAAAGATATTCTTAATTATACACGGTACTTTTAATATTTTTTAAAATTTCGTTCATTCATTACAAACAGAAACAAGATCGCATTTTTTTAACAATTAAAGGCATTTTTTTATATATAATAAGGGGCAAACGAGCAGCCGGCTTTCACCTAAGTGACGTCCATGGACAACTGCAACACCAGAGGGACCGCAGATGCATTGCCGATCTTTGAGAAATGAGTATGCTCTTTCCTTGAAGGTCCCTAAACCGTATCCGTTCGGAAATACCGGAGCAGGCAATTGATAAAACATCATCAAATGTCAATCGTCAGGTTTATCTTTAAGTCAGTAATTAGTGAAAAATAAATTATTTAATGTGACATCTCAAACTATTAACTTCACTTTCCAAAGTGAAGTAAATATTATTAAGTAGTCAAAAATTTAAAATGTATTAGAAATCTTTTAGTTTCTCCATTTCTTATTCGGGCTTAAGATAAGTTGTCAATTTTAGTTACAAAAAAAATCTTTCTTAATATTTTTTTTTGATTAGCCTATAATGTCCCATTGCTAGGCAAAGGCCTCTCCCCTCTCCAGCTACACCTTCCTATCCTAGACAACATGAATCTATTTCTTTCCCGCAAAGAGAGATGACTTGGAAGTCAGCTCTCCACCTCTTCCCCGGCATACCTGGTCGTCGGTCGCCACTGATGGGAGTCCATACTGTTGTTACATTAGCCCATCTTTGCGGATTCATCCTTGCCATATGCAATATAATATAGGCATTTGAATTTTAATTAATATACTTTTTAAGTTTTAATTTTAGTAGTCACACTTGTTTATTTCAATTTTTTTATGTATTTTAGTTTTGTAGTCTTTTTTCAAATGAATTTATTGTTTTATGTGTCCTCACCAGAAATGAAATCTCTCTTCCTTACCCCTTTTTTGTCTATAAATGAAGTCTGTCTACTCTGTCTGTCACTCTCCTATCAAGGTTTTAAAGGTAGAGGTCAGAAAGCTGATGTTATAATCAATGGGATACAAAAAGGATTTCTACTATGTATATTCTTTTACCTCAAGCACCTTTAACTTATTATGTGCGCATGCTACATCTAGTTACTGAGAAGGTCATTCTATTATTCAGAAGAATGTTTTAAAAGAGTGACACTTCATGTAATGTGCTATTCTAGTTAACACTGTTGCATTGTGCGTATCGTGTATTTAACAGTTGAATTGTGTTATTTACTACAGTAATGTTCATTTTGTAGAATAAACAGTATTTTCTATTGTGTAAGTGGAAAAAAAAATATTTTTTCAGAATTTTTTTTGCTAACACTACACCAATCTTGGCTTTATCTTCTAAATCTCTTAGGGCACGCATTAGCCCTCGCATACTATATAACATGCATGGGATCATTGCTATGGGGTTAGGAACTTGATATATTGTTTCAAGCGGTAAGGGCCTGGACATCCAAGAGGATATTTTAGCCCTTTTGGGTATCCTTTGTGTGTTATCGTTGGAAAGACTTTTAGTTAATTATTAATTACAACCAAAAACATTTCCTACAGCAACTAGTAATCACAGCACAAGTAAATTGGAAAATCCAAAGTGCACGCTTCATATTTTCCTAATTAATAAATTCGGCTGGCCCGATGGCGCAGTGGGTAGTGACCCTGCCTTCTGCTCCGGGGTCGTGGGTTCGATTCCCGCCTCGAGTCTGGGTGTAGTATCCATATGTATGTACACCCGGTCGCAGCCAGAGCAACTTAACTTAGCGATCGACTCAAATGCCGACCACTGATTAGGCCACGACCACCTCAAACTTATTTCCTTTATTAAAACAACATATGTATATGATGTTGCAAAATAAAGCATACGTACACAATATATCGAATAACTTAAATTTTACAACCTGTCGCTTAACTTTAAGTTTAAGTATTAATGGAAAGAAACCCTTGTTTTTTGTTGCGGTGATCTTAACGCGAACCACAGCCACGTCCTCTGCAATTTAAGCGGGCCCTGGTTAACTGTAGGTAGAAGAAATTTCAATGAGGCAGCTAGTCTTTTTATAATAATAATAATAAAAATCTTTATTACAGAAATTTCTTTCCATATCGCAAAAATAAATAAAAACCGAAAAATAAATTACAGGGACAAAGTAATTAATTAATTATGCAACGCCCTGGAACTGAACATGTACATGTGACCAGTGTTTTAATAAGTTACCAACATTTATCTGTACTGTGGCCTTAATCAATTCATTGCTGCTCGTGCGATAACGATTATGCGCTTGCAATTCTTCTTCCCATTAGCGCCCAGAAACTAGGAACGCGACCATCTACAAACATTCCTGACCACATGCGAGGACGCCATTTAAATAATTTTAATTTAATGTAACAACTCTTCAAAAACATTCACTGTTAAAATTAGCTACATCAGTCACGTGAGGACGCATTAGTTACTTAAATAAAAAAAGGAAACACAAGATTCATGTTTTTTTTAAAGAATAGTAGGAATACTTTTTAGGTATGTCTAATATTTACTTTTTCCCACATACTAAACTTAAATTAAATGCTTGCATTAGGAGTGGGTGCGACAATACCCCAACGGCGGTGGAGTTTGAACCGGGTACCTTGCGGATTCCAGTCCATACCTCATACCGTTGAGCTATTGAGGCTCTTAATTGAGGTTATTATTGAATGCTATTTTAAAAGAGATTATAATAAAGACGAACCGATGTGCTATAAGACCTATATAATATAAAAAAGGTATAGAAACAAGAATTTAAGAATTTTCAAAGAGAAAAATACGAAGTGCAGACAAGACTGTAATTAAAAATGGTCCAATGCTGTTACAGAGTGTATACGGAGGGAAGAGCTCGAATTTTGGTCAGCTCTTTGTCTTGTGGATTTTTAATTTAGCACTCGAACTGCCAAAGCGTTGTAAAATTACTTTGAACTTTGCACAGACAGACACACGTATACCTAAATAAAGCTTAATAGAGCTCAAGAATAAAGCTCAATACTTTCCTAGCTGTTTCCCACGACTTCGTTCGCGTAAAATTAAACTTATAAAAACCTTAATCCGACCTTATGGAAAATCCGTTCTTAGCGAAGTTCCACTAACTATAAACAACCTCTTTGCCAGATTCCATCTTTTTATGTCCCGCAGTTTTCTCGATTTCGTGACAGGTGACCTTCCGCTTTTGTATATATAGATTTCGAAGTGTTTGTCTCTAAATAAAATGGAAATAATTAATTTATAAAATCAAAAAAAATGTA